>JAFBJR010000425.1:5085849-5469747 GCA_016785285.1 Brachirus orientalis
GTGTATTGACACACTGTAACGTGAGTAATGCTTTCTACCACAGCGTAGGATTCTAAATTGAGGAAGTGGTTTAGGTGTGTTAATTGAGCCAGCATATTAAATCCTGCTTGTTCTTGTTGTCTGTTGGTTCTACCTTGACAATTGCACAGTGCAAGTCCGTCACTATTGAAACATATGATAGTGTTGAACTTTGTACAGTTCACCTTTTTACACTCAAACAAGGTAAACTTCAAATTAAATCTGTCATGGCTCTACATGTGGATGGTGGGACTGTATTACCAAAGTGTTAATACACGTCAATACATTTCTGTAGAAAAACTCAACTGTTCTCACTTTCCTTTGCTTGTTTACTTACTGGCACTCTGGATGAAAACAACACACACTCATGTGCATCACTGAAAACCCAGATGTTCATATTATCACCTTTTTTCTTTTTAGTTTTACCATGGCCATCACACAGTTCCGTCTCTTCAAGATCTGCCACTGTTTAGCCAGTTTACTGACTTTCTTCAAAAGGTTGATATGCAGGTGAGCACAACTTCTGAACAGTTTTAAATTTGCTTTCCTTAGGGACAGAGGGAAAAGTGCTTTTTGTTTTGGCAAAATTTTCAACCCCTAATTTGGCAAAAAAAAAAAAACACGAGAGAATAAAATCTGCAAATTTTAAGTGTAACATCACATTATTCTACCAGTTGTTGCTTAATACAACACTGAGTTGATGAGTTTTTGACATCTGTTGTCTAACTCTGCAGGAGTGGACGGGGGCGCAAGCTCAGTGGAGATCAAATAACTCTCCCAACAACAGTGGATTTTTCATCATCGGTACCAAAACAGGTCAGTGAGCAGCACCGGCCCTGAGAGTCATGTTTTGTAATTATTGAATTATGTGCTGTACTTATTGGACAGTATTTTTGATATTATAATTGCAATTACATGTTGACAGACCTCCACACAAGCACCTGTTCTTGAAATGCGGTAATAGATTTGATTTCATATTGAATTTTCACAGCCAGAGGTTGAAGAATGGAGTTCTTGGGATGAAGATGCTCCTACAAGTATTAAGATTGAAGGAGGCAACGGAAATGTTTCCCCTCCACCCAACGATGTGGATGAAGAGCCTGACTACTTCAAAGACATGGCTCCCACCATCAGGAAAACACAAAAGGTACAATAGGTCTTCATGCAGTGCAGCTCATGCTATGAGTCAGTGTGTTAGTTATATGTTTTATGATTGGGAGTAAAATACTTAAATATATTATATAATTTAAAATGTATATTTTGTTTTTTAAACCTTAATTATTCAATCAGGAGATAAAAGGTGTCAGCAAAAATGACCTAAATGATTGAGATACTGATTTGCTCAACATTTGCTTGTATATTCTGATAATAGTTTTCATAAGACCTTATATAGATTTGTATGAATATGATGGAACTATAGAAAGCTTACTGTAATACACAGGATGGTGCATGTGCACATTTGCTATACTGACTTTTACTATATTGAGTATAATATTGACTTGAGTATAATACTGACTTTTTATTTGTTTATAAATGAATCTACATCCGATTCTGTTATTGGATTGTAATGTGTCGCAAAGTGTGAACTTCTCCCCCACCCCTGCTTTCCATGTTGCAGATCGTGCTGAAGAAAAGGGAGCCTCTAAACTACCTGGTGCCTGATGGCTCAGCAGGATTTTCCAGCAGACTGGCCGCTTCACAGGATATGATGACCTTCAGTCCCCCCTCAGTGAGTCATCCTTTTACACCATCTTAAGCTTTAGGTTGCCTCCTCCTCACACATTCACGACTCATTTTGTTTGATGGTTAAATTTAAGTAGTGGGCAGACTTTTGGTATAGAGATGCAGAAGGAAATTGTTAAAATTCTTAATAGTTGGTCTCACTTAGTTGTTTTTGTTAGCTGTGTTGTTTTGGTCACATCTTCATTGATAAAAACGAACATGTTCCTTTTCTACAGACGGAGCTTGGAGAAATGGATACTTGGCAGGAGGACACAAACGCCTGGGAGGAAGAGTCTGATGCTACCTGGGAGGCAGAGGAGGTGCTCAGGTAATGTGTCAAGAATGCACCAGTACCTACAGTTCATGCAGAAGGTAGGGTGATGTGGAACACACCTGTTCATCAGGATAATGCAGTTGGTCAAGTTCATTATTTATAAAAGTATGCAGGAGTCAATTATAAAACAGGGGAAGTGTATGAATTGTTTTAACTAAACCAGCAATGGGTTGTAAAGAACATTTTTTGAAGAGAACATTGACATATTGTCACCTTTAAAGCTGATCTGATGAACAGTGAGAAAACAGCTGCTTCTTTCCACATAAAGAACTTATGGAGCAGCAAAGATCCATTTGTAATTAAGTTGCTGTCTGTTGAATATTCTCTCACTCTTAATGCTTGAGACTGCTGAGGCTCTTTAGCGACAAAATGCTTAAGATTGTTCACCAGCTGTACAGTGGCTTTCAGAGCCTTCTTTCATGAACAGCTGTTGTTGCTCAAAAAAATATATATTAGAGCAGTAAAAATGAATGCAATGACGATGCAGTTGGAAGTGCCTCATCTTTGATTTTTAAGTTAGAGTTATTTATTTTCATGGTAGTTGTAGAGGCTTTACAGATTCTGATTACTTAATTCTTTTAACACACAAAAAAATAAATCATGTGTTAATCTCTCACCCACCTGAACAGATTTACTTTCATCTTTTGAAAATAATAATAATAATGAGTATAAGTAAACATATCATAAACGCATTCTAATTTGAACATATTGAAGTGTATGAATATTTACAATATTAACATGTTAAACAACAACTGAGTATTATCAACTTACAGTGATAGTTGGTGTATGAGTAGTGGCCAGCAGGTGGCAGTGCATACCAACTGTTTTACAAAACCATCAGCACAAAGAGCAAGATTTAGTTTTACACTCCCAGCTGACTCAGCTTCTGTTGACACGCTTTGTAATCATATATATATTATTTATTTATTTATTTAATTTTGCCTTAATCCAATAGACAACAAAAGATGGCAGAGAGAGAAAAGCGATCCATGGAGCAGCAAAGGAAGAAGATGGAGAAAGAGGCTCAGAGAATGATGAAAAAGGAGCAGAAGATTGCTGTCAAGCTCTCATAACATTTTAGAAATGCTCAGATTTGAGCTAAAGGGTGAAACAGCGCATAAGATACTGAATCTGTCATTAATGTATCTTTAAAAACAACCAACCAGGATTATGCCAATGTCATTGTCCTCCTCCAACCCCAGTTCCACCAGCAGCCATTTTAGTCTGCAAAAGTGTAAGATACATGTCTCTTCATTCTACAGTGCAGATATTACACCTGGCATACTCACTCATCTTGCAGAAGGTCTTTTTGGTTTAAGGGAGAGATTTGTTTACATGATCCACTAGATTATAGCTTAAAAGTTAGATGCAGCATTAGAAGAAATGTTCTTTTTTGGTTATTCCCTTGAACATTTGTAAATAAATTGGTACCTGTGCTGCCATTTTGAACCTGAGGTTGGGTGTACAATTTCTTCTGTTTGTCATAATCATGACCTTGAAAGGACAAAGGAGTGTAATTTAAGTATCACTATATACCAGTGACATCCCTTGGTTGGCTTAATTGTGTTTTTATATTTGTGTTTGCCATTGTCTGAAAAGTTTTTTTTTCTAATTAATGTTTGATATTTCATCTGATCTCCCTCTGCTGTGCAGCCGTGACAACACTGGAAAATTGCATTCAATATTGATTTGCAAGATTATTGTCAAATGACCACAGTCTAGAATCCAGTCTATATTATGCCATGGGTTCCTATGGTAATCTCATGGCTACTGATTTTCAGTTAATTCTCCTCAGTTGTAAACTTTTAATAATGAAAACATCCACTGATCACTATATCGATCATTGTATTAAAAGGGAACTATGCTCTTACGTTATTGAGTCCACTTACTCTGTATAAAACTTTTCTGACCATCAAATTTTAATCTCAGACCAAGCACTCTGATTAACCAGAATAAGTTTGCTTTCTTTTTGAAAGTGCAAGACTAACATTTGGAAAAAAAAAATTGATACTACTACTGCTGATAGAAAAACTGTTGTCATGGCAACAAAATCAGATGGAAGAAGGTCTTTATGAATTAAAATGTGCATACTTAATGGAGTGTGTCCGTGGTTCATAACTTGAAATGAGCTGAGGGAGATAAATCCACACATTGATTGTTTTGATTAGCGAAAGCTCTGCAAGCAGTGTGATGTCATGCCTGTAGTAAGTAGATGTCATCTATCAAATGATTTATTGGTCCACTCAGACATGCTGATTCTGTCCATACATTGGTGATTAGTGTAATCTGGTTTAACTGAAAACAGGGATTCATGGTAATAGAATTCAGCCAGTTGAGTGGATTAGTATTTTCTTCAAAAAGCATTCTCCCAAATGTTACAATTAATTAAAGCTGCATGTTGTTCTGTTTTTCCATTTTGCAATTTATTTATTTATTTTCCAAAAATGAATCACACTAAACAGTGTCTCTCACCACATTATTTTCACATTGTATGACTTCATGTTATAGTAATGGTCATGGTTGAGCACAGACACACACACTAAATTAATGAGCCAACAAGCTCATTCCAGAAGGTCTGGCAGTTTTAATACCCGCTGTATTAATCCAACACAGGTTTTTAATAAAGATAATTTGATTCATATACACTTATGAAGTGATTAAATGTGGTCTTGATTCTGCTGCCTGATCTTTAACTGAGGAAATACATTTATGAGGTACAGTACTGTGGTGAAGGCTTTCTTATGGATGGATTACATCATGGATTACATTACATACTGTCCCTTCATCCTTTCATGTTCCTGATATTGTTTGAGAGTTTAAAAAAAAATTAGAAACAATATGCTTAGTCACTGAATGAGCTTGAATTTATATATTCTGTTATAGTTTTGAATGGTCCAGTGTGCCACCATTATGACCCAATACAATTAAGAATTCACTGTGAAATGTTCATGGCAGTAAATCTATACATTCATGCAGAGGATGAATCCTACCACATTTATTGACTACTTGAATTCTTCTCCTGCATCATGTGCACATGACTCAAATAAGTATTGAATGGATTGTCATGAAACACAGTAAAGCAGAATGTATTTACATGAAAATAGGATTTTGTGCCAGATTTTGTGCCAAAACCAACATCATCTGTCGACTCAAACTGAGATGCGATGGTTGCAACTTAAGACATGTCACCATGTGGCAGTTTAAAATGCTGAATATAGCAAAGATTCCAAGTGTTGGTTTATTTACAAGTTGTACATTTCTCAAATTTTTCCATCATGTGTGTTATGTAATGACTAAGGAAGGCATTGCTACATGCAGGCAGACATGCAGCTGTTCTGGCACAGATCCATTTGTAGCCAGTCTAAGGGCAAAAGCAGCATTTTACAGCTACCCAAGTAAAGTGGATCTAATGCACTTGCATTGTCAGCTCCACAGCTCATGGGACATTTGAAGAAACAGGCTGGATGTTTTACGTAAGCAGCCATGAGGACACAGCTTAATTTGTGCTAGGGATCAGACAAGACCTTTTCCCCCCTTTTGTTAATTTATGTCAACATCTTGCACTGATGTCTCCAGCAGAGTTTTGAGGCCTCTTACATAAGTCAAACAAACTTTATTCACATTTGTTCAGTAATCCTTCCCCATAACACACCTGGAAGATAAAGATGTCCAGAGTCCAAACATGCAGCTAGAGTCATCATGCTTTAATAACAAAGATACACGGACATTTAATGTTAAACGACCAGTATTGCACATAGCTCAGGCACAAACAAGTGTCAGTTGTTTGAAGCATCAACTTACTTCTATGAACAATACACAGGTTGTACATATAAAGCTTTATTCCCAGGGAGGAAAAGGAATGCATTAACATATTTCTCCACTAAACAGTGACAGTGAACTCACATTAAAGCTTTGGCTGATGGTTTAAGGTAACTTTTTGAACAACTCAGGACTGCTGAACTTGTAGATCCCATCAAACACACCAACATTCAGTCTTTAACCTTCCAAAAAAAAAATCTCACTTGCCCAAACATAAGGAACTTCTTAACAGAAGGAAATTTAGGGACACCACAGGACAATGATAACACAGAACCATCTACCCAGATGATCAGCTCACACACACGTGACCAATGAATAAATATAACCTTTTTATAAATAATCCCTTTCATATGACCATTTTGCTTCAAATCATGGTAACTACAGTGCAAACAGTGTTGAACAGAAAATACTGTTTTTATAAGGTGTCAAAAACAAATCTCACTAACACTCTTGAAAAGATGCTTAAGTGCTTTTACTTCAGGGTTAGGCAGGTGCATGCAGGTGTGAAGCCATTACGCATCCGGCTTGTGAATGACATGACGAAGAGAGTGCAATCCCATGATGCAGCAGCCCCTGATAAGGGCAGCAATGTTGTACACCGGAGAGCTTCCATCCACACCATGCCGCGAATAGAGCCATGCTACTGTGGGCAGCACGGGGGCTGCTACTGCCACCAGATCAACCAGGAAACTGTTGCTCCAATACTGTTTGCCGACCACTTCCAGTCCCGGTGAAGGGCATTGTTCCACATCAACGCTAAAGTCCAACTCCTCCATAAACCGTCGGTTCTGTGCAAGCTCTGAGCAGCAAATGCTGGAATCAGTGTTGTCAAGACTCTCTGGGTTAACGGAGCTGGGTATGCTGGGTAGGTGTAGTGTAGAGTCAGGGAGCTCAGGATGGATGGAAGTGGGCAGGTTTGAGAGGCCCAGAAGACTGTTGGAGGTCGACAGACCTGGTGCTCCATCTGCAGCCCCGTGAAGCTTCAGCAGCTGGAAAAGCAGAGTATGCACATCTGTAGACAGAGGCATTGTGTCTGTCTGGATTCCCTTGTCTTCTGCCCTCTGCTGAGATGGTGTGAATGAAGAAATGATCACAGTGGTGGACATTTTGTTTGGTAGAGCTGGTGTGGGTTTATTAAATTGATCCTCTTCTGACAGTGCAGACACCCCAGGTCCAGCCTCCGCCTCAGCTCTCATCTTTTCAATAGAATCCTGACTGAAGTCCACGGCTGTGGACATGAAAACCTGCTCTAAAATGTCCGCTCTGTTGGCCATTTCATCGTTTACCAGTAGACCACTGTCTGCCAATGCCTCTGCACCTTGGTCCCCCAGCTCCATCCCACCCTCCTCCTCCATTCCCATCCTCTTCCCACCACCTTCGGGACCATCACAGATGAAATCCAAGGTGTTTTCTTCTTGTAGGTTGGTACCACTCTGAGCAAGCTCCATGCTATGCAGCAGGGATTCCAACTTCCTGTTCTGAATATTGATATCAATGAAGTACTTCTGTATTCCTTTATCTTTTTCCATCAGGCTGCTCTTCATGGTGTCCACCACCTGACGCAGCTGTTTGATCTCTTTGCGAGCCTCTTTGAGGGACAACTGAGCCTCCACCCGATGACACTCTTCTTCAATCCAGTCTTCCCTCATTCTGCTGAGCTGGGCCTTGAGCTCCTCAATCTCTGATTCTCTAAGAATTTAAAACATGTGGTCAACTGCTACAGTATTTCAACTTTTTGGCCAAGATTAGTATCTTCATTTCTGTACAGAAAATGTGAAGCTATATCTAGCATTTGGTTAGCCCTGGACATAGTTGACAGCTAATACATTATACCTTCCTAAATGCAGTCTTTTCTCTAAAAATTATTTTCTTTATTTTCTCAGAGAAAAATAAAAAGCCAATATTCAGTTTACAACCTTTCCTGATACAAATAACGCAAATATGTTACATGAAATCCAGTCTCGTTGCATTTTAAGAAGATAAAAAGTTTGACGCTAGAAAGATACAATTTCAAGATGTTTCTGAAAAGTGCCCATGATGTGTTATTTAGGCTACCAGTACCCCCAATTTACAGTCTTTATTCTTATCTATGCTAATACAGTGCCTTCATTTTAACAGTAATATTTTCAATATCCTCATAAAATCGCAACCAAACATATTGTATAATGCATGAGCCGATGTCAAACACTCTTCATAAAACACATACAGTTCATATACCAGTTACATCACCTAGCTCACAGTGCAACTTTAGTTCAAGCTATAACTAGTACCACCATGATGTTTCTTAATCTAGTGTACATTATATTAGTATAGATTTCTTGTCGGTACACTTCAGAAGATGCAACAGGTTGAGCAGAGCTGGGGTGCATAGAAGTATGTCACCACCACTCAAAATTCCCCTGACACTGCAACTATAACCATAAATGCTATAGATATCACAGGAGCTACAGAAGAGAACCTAAATGTTAACTAACCTGTCATGGACTCTGTTCTCAGACTCCATAAGTTTGGTCTTCAGGTGTCTGATGGCCACTTCCTTCTGCTGCAGGGGGGTAAGGTACTGCTCTGGGTTTGGGGGTTTGATGCCATGGTTGTCTCCACAGGAATGGTAGCAGCTCAGGTTGGCTCTTCTAGAGGGCACAAACATTGGTCAAAGGCCAAATGTACCGCCCTGACAGAGCTACTATATCCATCAGTCCTCACATAGACATTTTAAAAGCAACAGCGGAAAGAATTGATGATTTCAAGGTAAAATGTTTGCAGCAGAAGGTAATCAGTCTGGCTGAGAGAGTGCTGTTTGGGCAGATGCTCTCTGAAGCCTGGAATTACTGTCTGACACAGGATAACTGGTACGTAGACTAGAGGGTGAAAACCCCAGAATGCTGGTTCCTCTAAATACAAGCCAGGTTAGCGAGGAAGGAAACCGCCTCATTAGAAAAACTTTGCATTAGTCTTTAAATGTCCTCTGCATTTCCCATGATCAATGTATTGCCATGTTCGCAGAGAGCAAAATATTTGAGCTTCCTTCTGTAGAGATACAGTTGATGGATTTGGACAAAATGTAAAGCACAAAATAAGATCTTCTCTCTTCCAGTATCATAGCATCCTAGTAACCTTAGATACTTGAGGTTTCGATGCAAGTGTGATGCATCTATGCCAGAAATAGAAACAGCCCAAGGTAGCAAGGGATGAGATGTCACATGACTGAGTCAGGCAGAGGAATGCTGACAGAAGGATGTTCTGGAGTGACAGGAGTGGATGGGTTGTACACATTTATGAAGGCTTTAAACATGAGATGAACAGGATACATTGTGTACATAAAGTCTTTTTCTGTCATTTATATTGCACACACAGATTTTTCTGGTTACACAGTGTGCTGGAACCAAACTAGTAATTCTGAGCCTGGAGCACCATGTGAGAATTTCATGGTGGTCTACACCTCTGAGTTTCAGACTCTATTATCTGAAATATTTATGACCCTCTTCTTAACCAAAGTGCATTCACTCTAATCCAGTTATGAGTTGGCCACAGCAAGCATAGTTGCTGTCTGAGACCCTTAAAAAGATATTTGCTTTTCTCAGTCATTAATCCCAGCTACAGCCAAATCATGACTGATATAATCCCAGCCAGCTGCAGAAGAGGAAATGATAAAAAAGCCTGATCTTAATCCAGCCAACCACCCACATCCTCATCATTTCACCGCACATTAACTGAGCCACAATCCAAAATCTCTTCGTCTCTAAAATCAAATTTCTCCCTCAGGAAGAGAAAGTAATATTTGCTATGAAGCCAAGTGAAGAAACATGGTAGGGTTAGAAGTTTCCAGGAGCGCAATGGCTGGAAACAATGTATGGTACCTGGAGGTGGGGCTGGTGGTGCAGCTGCTGCTGTTGGTAGTTGAGGAGGCAGCTCTCGGCGGAGTCCTGAAGGGAGCGTAAAGCTCTGCATCGCGGTTGGCTGTTGGGATCCCGGCTGGTTTGAACACAGGGAGCACTCTGATGTGGGGGCCACGACTTGAAAGATTCAACAACAAAAATAAAAATAATTCATTTCTAAAGAGCACGACAAACAAATACATGCAAGTTTTAGTACAAATATGTTTTTGGAATATTGCAGTTACCTGTCAGGAGACTTGGACACACAACTTAAATCATACAGTGTATACAAATTGGAAAATTCTATGATAAACATCATACCTTCTTGAAGGAGCCTTCTTTCCAGCTGAATTTGAAGTGAGGCTCTGTCTGTTCTTCAAGCTGCCTGTGCTGCTGGAGGAGCTGAAGTCTGCTTCACTACCTGGAGGGAAAGGCATGTGCAAGGTCACATGATAGGAGACTGAAGACAATTTTGAATCAAACATTTCATTCAAAGGAAATGGAGCATGTCTTCATTTGTCTCAATGTAAAACTTTTGAGTGGTGGTGCTTCAGCCTCACCTATGGTATTGACGTGAGTGGTGGTCAGTGTTATGCGACCTTATGATTCATACTTGTACAAGTGTAACACCATATTTAAGAACAATGCAGCTAAAAAATTTCACTGATTTTGCTTCAGGAAATGAAATAAAACATTGGTTGTTTTCTCAGTTTTCTCTCAGTGGTTGCTATTGTGAAAAAGTTTAAGCCTCAAAGTTCCACATTTTTACCATGAACACTAAGAAAGAATTTGACATTGTCATGAAGCTTCATGAGTCATTTACTCTATTCATCTCTATTAGACTCCTGTGAGTTTAAGGGAAGGGCAAACAGTTTAATCGCTTCATTCTATTACAAGTGCAGTTTACTGAGATTTAACTTTCAGCCTCTGTGTCATCTGCAATTAGCTCAAATGTTACAACATAGACTTTTAATTGGAAAAAGACCTCTGCAAAGACACCAGAATTGCTTAAACTGTGGAAAATCATTTTGTCTTGAAGATTAAATTAAAATCATACCCGAGTAGCATCTCTTGCCATCAAACAAAACCATAGTATCGTGATGGCTGTGACAAATAAAAGAGTTTGAAAATAAGTGATCCTCCACCACTGGGTGAAATCAAGTGAGTGCCAGTGCTCACTCATTCAATGTGATGGCCTCCTGCTAATCAGCATAATTGGCTAAGCTCCCAACCCTTTTCCTCAACCAATCAGCTCTTTCCCTGAGTTTGACTCAAGATCACACGGTTTTTCCTCATGTCCACAGATTGAGATAGATTAACAGAAAGGAAATTTAATTTTGGCATAAAGGACTGAGTGCACTGTTTCTGATGTCTTTTAACAGAGCACAGATGTACAGGAGGCAATTCACACTGTTGGTATTCTCCTTTTAGGCAAGCAGCTGCTTCCCACTCACTGTTTGTTCAGGACAACATGCCTGGGAATCTGTTACCTGCTGACATTTGACAGAGGCACAGATATTGTACTCTGATCTTTGAGAAACCGTTGGCATGCAGAAGTATATGTATGGAAGGAGTGTATATATGTGTAAAATTAAAGCATTCATTATAAAGGACATACTGTATCTCTGGATGTATCTATGCTGAGATGCTGTTGGTTTTTGTTTTTGTTTTGTGGAAACATGGACTGTCAATATGACATGTCTTTAACAAAATATACACAACAAAAGATACACAAATACACATAATTCCCACACAGGACAGGATAATTAGAGTGGAGCCCCAGTTTTGTTTACCTGTGGTTTTCAAGGCCGACCGTAGCTCCCTCTTGTGCCTGGCTGTGCTCCTTGGCTCACCGCTCCACTCTGCCATCACCCTGACCCGCTTCACTTTGGTTTTGCGCTCCGGGAGAGATGGCGAGCCGTTGGCACTCTTCTCCGAGCCTGAAGGGGTTTTGGAGGGGGACACAGACTGACTAGTTGGGCAGCCAGTGTCATCTATTGTGGAAATGCACACAGACAGAAATAGCCACAAGCAGACAGTAAATACAAGCGGTCCAACAGAACTCAAAGCTCAGACTGTAAAATTCTGGGCTGATACTGGCACCAGGAAAACAGAGTTATCTTCATGATTAAAAATATTTATATTGTTTTTTTTTCTCTCAGCTTTCACACTATCATATTGTCTTTGAATAATTGCAAAGTCAGTCATACATATAACAGTCAACAAGGTCAATATCAGTGTATACAAGAGTCAATACATTAGTGTATCCCCACTGTATAAACACTGAGACATTTTTGCAATGCAGTATTTGTTAAGGGCAATATCGGTGAACATATATATGCATTTTCCTTTTGTGCATAATCCCACATGCTTAGCTAAAATAAAATAAATGAAAAATTTTAATTTCATCTTTAATTGCAAAATTGTGCCTGTTGTGACTGAGCTGTGCTCAGACTATACTTGAACTTCTTACCAGAGCAGAAGCTGTTGGTGCTGATGGTTCTCTTAGAGTCTGAGCTCATGTCACACTCTTTGCCCTCTTCCTCTGAAAATGGTGAATCAGACTGAGGTGATCCTTTGTCCTTTGGTCGGAATGGATGGAGGACCAGGCGTGGGATGCGACTACGGGGGCCTCCCTTCCTTTGTGACTTCTTTTCCTTTTCAGAGAAAACATGGTGATGGTAGTTGGTGTGTTTGATTCCCATAGATGTGCTTTTACAAATGTGTGAGTGAATATGGGTGAGTGGCAAAAACTGTTGTGTAAAGCAGGTTTGAGTGGTCATCAAAACTAGAAAAAATGTTATATGAATACAGACCATTTACCATATGTCAGGCATGTTTTCTATCTGTAAGCAGAGATATAGCTCTGACCAAGGAAGTGCACCTTCACTTAGTTGTATTATTACCACTGCATCTTAACTACAATTTTCTAAGTCATAAATGAATTTAACATGCATAAATCTATGATGAGTGATGAGTACAATGATTAGACCCACTTCATATCCTTGGAACGGTCCCATTGTGCTTCATGTAGTGCTTTCCCCTGATGAATGGAAAAGAGAAGAAAAGTCAGGACAATCTTTTTTTTTTTGTTGATTGTGTATGTGGCTGTCCAACCACCCACTGCCACACATACACATCATGCCTATAGTGCAGATGGCACACACCCAGAGCCAGCCACAACCAACACAAAGGTGAGTTAATAACCGTATTATACAAATTCTGTCTCACCGCCAAATAAATGATCAGGTGCTTTAAAAAAGCATCACCAATGTCAGTTGATCCTCCGTACACATGGTAGACATGATTATATGTCCAAAACTCCGTTGCAATATAGTGATAAAGGGAGTTTTTTTTTTTCCTGGTGACACTAGTGGAAAACTTCTGAAAGGATTCTGAATTCGTTAGACTTCATCTTCACTGGATCTTAAATGTCCAAATTTCTTGAAAATCTGTCTTGCTGAGATATTTAATCACAGATGCCAGACTCATGTAACAAAGGTCAGGGTCTCTTAAGGATTCACGCTATGCAAAAGTTCATAACACAGTCTTTTAGTTGTTGAGATTTTTCAGTCTGGACAAAATTAACCTCATAAAATAGTAAAGGAAATGACAAATGCATATATCCTGAAATTCTGCAAAAAAATTAATCTCACCATTGCTCTGTGAACCACCAGCCAAAAACTACAAATCAGTAAAGAAATTTAACAATAATATACAGTATGATAAATATGATTCATTTTTAACAAATATTTTCATTTTACTTTCACTTTTTTTTTTTACTTTCACATTTCCTCTCGTGTTTGAATAAACTTCACTCACTTCCTCTCTCCTGTTGATTGTCTCTCAGCTTCATAGCTTAAGAGGCTCAGTTGCATAAGTGAAAATGTGTTTTCTGTTTTTCTTTTTTCTTGTTTTTACAATGAGAATGATGAAATTGACCCCAGCGCCTGTGCACCACTGTCAAAATGATGAGTCTGAGCCTGCAGCTTAATCCAGATGGTACTTTTAAAAACCTGGATGAATTCTACATTGGTTTTCTTTCACAATTCTCCATCACAAGCAGCATGGTATATATCATATATATATATATATATATATATATATATATATATATAATGTATGTCATGTCTCTGTGTGAGCAGATTTCTGCAAAATCCTCTTCCTTCAAACCACCAAGGACCAAAGCAGCAAGGATGATTGCAGAAATAGTACAGGGGAGTCATGGGAATCAAAACTCTACCTTCTTTCATCAGGCACAAAATTGTATCTGAGCTCTAATTAGTCTGCACCACCTCATCTTACAGTTTCACTTTTCTTTTGAGATACTGCATTCCCACAGACATCCACACCATCATCATACTGTGGCAGTGCACTGCTGCCTGGCACGCCAGCATGACAGAATCAGACTACAAGCACCAATAGCAGTGCCCTAGCAGCATTCTTAGAAATCACAGGGATTAGCACTGTGAAGACATCTCCAGCTAGATGAAACCAGTTACATGTAAATCTGCACAGTGTAGCCTACGCCGAGTGTGCCAGGCAAGATGATGTGTGGGTGATGAGCTGCACAGTGTTTCTCTCAGACCGAATGAACATTCTGTCCCTGAGGAGAACATGTGGCCTTCAAGTATAAGGTACAACTATCAATTTACATTTTAGCTGTTCCCAGCATGGTTGTGGTATATTTTACAATCTGTATCCAACATTTTGCTTCTTATTTTATTTATTTATTTATTGCTGGGAGAGGAATCAGGCCAGTCAGCTATAAAACACTGATGATGGATGTGCAACAGTATCTTGCTGGGGGATGAGAGCTAATTGAAAATGAATGACAGCTGATCAAAATGGCTGTCACCGCTAGAGTTAGTTAAACAAGTGTTTTGCTTGAAGAACGTCTCAGAAAATAGAAGTTCATGCTCATAAAAAAACTGTGGCTTTATTGACCAAAAATACAACAAGAAGAAAAAGTCAAGGTCCCATGCAAATAACAAAAATATGAACAAATTCAAACTCTTACTGACATAGCCTCTAATCAAACTTCCACCATCTCTTCCCCTCCATCCTGTACATGTAAAATATCCTTAAGCACATGTTAAATTATACTAGTAAATACACACAAACTGTTTGTGTGTCTGTCTGTCTGTGTAGTTAATCATACACACCTCTGACCAGCCTCTCTCTGAGCTCAACTAACCACCCACAGATGGATTCACTGAGCCTAATTGCCTTGGCGAGTGTGGGAAGGTGAAAACGTAGAAGGGAACCTTTTCACACATAGCAATCAATGGTGATACATGATACAATTATTTTTGTCTGATACTCTTTTCTTCTTCCATAAACATAAAACACATGTGTATCTAAAAAATAAAACTTGAAAATAAAAAAGTTTTATTGCACTTTATCAAGCCTCTGAGAAGAAAGCTAGTGGGACAAATATTCTGTTTATTTAAAAAAAAAAATAGCAAAAATCGTCATGAATAATTGACCGACCAACTAAGGGGTCTTCTTCCAATGCAGCTACAACCTGAAACACTAAGAGTTACAGACCAATTGTTTCAAACTAATTTTAATTCAACTTATTCTGTGATGTAAGACAAGAGCTTGTAACCTGAAGCTGAGTGGAGCACCTGAATAAAAATAATGTAGCTTGTACATGCTGTAGCTCTTGTTGCTGACCTCATTTTTTTTTAATCTGTTGAACTTGTCTTACAAAATAGCAGCATCTTGTTTGTTCCCCTCCACTTGACTCCGGACAATGTTGATTGACTTGCTACTTGGCAACAGACTAAGCATCGTTTAAGCTGCAAACACAGGATCTTCAGCTGTCCTGTAGGCACAAATCAAGAGCCAAGCTGCCTGTGATCCACAGTCCTTCTGTCAAACATCCAAACATAACCCTGGAGGTGGTGGGGTGCATGGAGAAAGGAAGCCTTGCCAGTGGGATGCTAAGAGAATATGTACATGACTAGTAAACATCATTTTTCGCCTTCACTTGCAGCTTCTACAGTTCCCATATACAGATGGTCTATTTTTAATACGACATGGATTCTCTTAATCCATCGCCGTGCTTTGTAGAGTTGATTATGCACATGCTTTTCTCATATTAATCCTATGGTGCACTCGATCTGTTTTGTTTTGTTCTAGTGTTAATGTTAATGAAGTTAAAGGCCTTTGATTTCATGTGATGACGATGATGATGATATGATGAACTGAACTGTTGCGTAGCTCTGGAAGATGTGAACTTGTGGTAATACATTATGTTCCATCTTTTTATTATTACTTTATAGGAAATATGCATTATATTTATTTTGTTTCTGAGGGTAAAAAAATAACACTCTTTTTTTTTAGCTGCAAATCAGTGACATAACTGGCTCTAAGCTCACTGACCCTGAAACAAACTATATCATCATTGTATGATGTCATTAATCTCTTTCACTTCCAGGAATCATGGAGCATAAGCATAAACTTAAACCAGTGCATCTTCCATCAGAAGGTTTTCCAAATTCTACCTGGAATCACTCTTAATATTGTAACAGTGACACCTTGTGTTTTTATACAGTAAATGTACTGTATGTTTCCTTTAATTCTCATAATGACCACAATGAATTTATTTGAAAGATCACCTCGTAAAATACTCTCCCTTCCATGTTAACATCACACGTTTCACTTCAGAACAGTTTCCCACATCTCTTGACAATGACAGCATCTCTTCACAATAATGCTAACTCTCATACATTTTATTTTGCATTGATTTTGTTTTCCATGTAGTTGTTTGTGTTGTATCCATACAGCAGTAGCAGGTGGCAGCAGGGATTTTTGTTATTGTTCATTGTTGTGGGCGCCCCCACAACAATGTTTTTAAACGTGGACTAGATAAAGAGAATGAAATTATACAGGGTGTAACCAGTGGGGATGTAAACACCACACTTTGAACCTGATGTGGCCAGATTTTCTTTTCCATACCACCACCCAAAACAGTCAAAACACATGTTTCTCGTGTTAGACAAGATATATTTCAAAACAAGATTTTTAAACTTGTTGACAGCTCCTCTTCAGACACCTGCTCACATCAAGTGAAGACATCAGATGAGGCTTTAAGCCAATTCCTAATTTTGACTAAGATAAATAAGAAGCTCTAACCTGGATGTGTGATGACGATGCTTCCCCTCAGATGGATAAAGGATTTGACGGTGAACACAAAGGGTCGCTAGGCTGCTGATGATGATGATGGTGCTGCTGCACCGCCTGTGCCAGCCTCCGCTCTGCTCTGTTATTGCTGGAGGGAAGCTGAGGACACACGCGGATGAACAAGGAGCGCGTGCACAGACAAATATGACGACCATCCCAAGTCGGTTACATAACGCGTGAGGCATTACTTAACCACAGACCCCGCCATAGCCATATCCAACATGTAGAACATGTAGACAAGGCTACAGTCCATAATATGACAGGATTGGATGTACGTCAATGTATGATCGCCGCGTTATCCTTAGTCACCAAACAGTAACATTCACACAAACGTGACATAAGCTCGATATATTAGTCATATATGTCATGTATATATTGTAATTTATTGTCAAACACCAAACCATATTTCAAATTGTGGATTACTTGTCCATAGAGTGCATACTGATGTACACGAATACTGTATGTCTTTTCTTTTTCAGTGAGTCAGAGCAGGTTGGCTCTCCATGGTGCTGAAATCAGGGAGATCACCACAGCTATTGTGACCTGATTTTAGCCTAATAGGCATTTATGTTCTATTTTTATTTGCAATGGGCCTGCCACATTCTCACAGTAACATTTACACAGACTGTATACAAACAACAACAACAACAAGGAAAACACTGTATTTTTTATTTTCAATCGACCGTCCTTCTGATTGGATAAAAGAGCAGAAAGCACAATGACAAACTGTCAGACCTGTCTGCTGCTGCAAGTCTCTGCATGTACAAATGCTCATCATTTACAAGTGCGTCAAACCGGATTCTGGAGAGTCAATGCAAACTGCGTGGTACTGAATCATTTGTTAGCATGTGACCCATAAACAGCTGGCAGCTGTCCTCTTATCGCTGGCGCCCTCTGCTGGAGTAAGAGAGTGTGCCACAGTAAACCCCGATTTCATGTCCTAATGTATTGTCGTACTGTATTTTAAACAACAATACCATGCATACTTACAGTTAACATTATTTACAACACACATTTCACTTACCTACCTCTCATGGCCTACTTTAAATTCAGTTTCGGTTTCGATACGGAGGCACCTTCGGTTCATACTCCACAGATACAGTCACAAATTCAGATTTTCCCAGGTGACATGAACGCAGCATTTGTCCTTGTTTCGTCTAATGTGGTCATCGCGTTGTAATACCTGGCACTGGCCACTAGAGGTCACTGATATCATTTAAACTGTGTTTGATACAGGTGTCCGCCTCCGAGGGTTTGGGGTTTGGAGTGTTCACACCTCTAGGTTGCTTTTAAACGCGAGACCTCTGATCTGATGAGCCAAACGTTCCCTTTAATTTTAATGGGTTTATTCAGGCTCCTCTTCAGAGCTGAACTCATGTGTCATCAAATCAATACAAAGTCAGTTCAACCTGCACTGTTATTTTCATCTTTCATCTCATATGAGCCACACCAAAAGTGAATGTCTTTTGCTGTTTCTTCAAATATGATGTTATAACTTTGTGATGACCCTGAGTGTGAGGTCTATCTGTGCGTAAAATCTAATCTAATCGTATTTAATGCGTCCTTGAAAGATTTCAGGCTGTCAAACACTTAGTGATAAGGAGGGCTACAATTCAGATGTGCATAAACACATTTTTTTTTGGTCAACATCGTAAACATGTCAGTGAATGAAACATCTCTTTGCTGCTCAGAGTGCGCTCTTGTTCCCCGGTCAGGGTTTTCTAGCGTGCAGGCTCCAGAATAAGACAATGGTGTCGTTTTCTTCTCAAAATAAAGTCACATTTAAATTACAATCGTCCAAAATAAAGCGGACTGTTGTGGGTGGATATACACAGGTTAGTATGGCTGCTAAACCAACAACAACTTTTCCCACATGTCCTCTCATGTCTGTATCTTTGTTTCGGTCCACTGGCTCTAGTGCTCGTCTGTGTGCGGGTCTGACATGGGATTGTTTGGGGAGCCGCGCACTGAGCGACCATGTGGGCGTGTTTCTCTCGGCCCAACACTCTTCGCTCTTGTTTGGAGTCCAGAGCGCAAAACGCACTTCTTCTAGTGTGACCAGAGAGAGTAAAAGTAGCAGCTCTCCGACCCTGACGCGCAGCACCATCTCCGGCTCCGGCGGCTGCCCCGTATCCAACTTCACCGAGCGGGGGCATAAGAAAGATAAGAGTTTCCTAACTTTTCCCGCGGTTACTCTTCCAGCCATGGACGCGTCTCGAGTGGTAACGCTATATCTGGGCCTTCTCCTTGTTTTCCTTGGGAATATACCATGTTTCCAGTCTGCTGCTATCATCTCCCCCCCTGCACCGAGAAGGAACAGGGGAGCGAGGATCTCTCATCAGAACGGACAGAGGTCATCCAAATTCTTAAAGGACATATTCGCGTCTGCTCATCCTATTATGGGCCACCACAAAGAAGACCTAAAGGACGCTATTGTGCCGCATGAATACATGCTCTCTATATACAGGACATACTCGGCTGCAGAAAAGCTCGGACTAAACGCAAGCTTTTTCCGCTCCTCTAAATCTGCCAACACCATCACCAGTTTTGTGGACAGAGGAACAGGTTGGTTTGGCTCCGATGCTTCACCTCCTTTAACCCAGTCTTGTATTATAACACTTTTTTCTCTTTCAAATGACTGATGTGGAGTTGTCCTCCTTGATTTTTATTTTCAAAATACATGACCAAATAAACAAAAAGAGGACGCGTAAAAACTGTATCAAACTGCATTACTTTGCGGCGGCTACTTTTACGCACACTTGAAATCAAGAAAAAAATATTACGCAAGCGCACTTTATCAGAGGCAAAATGTCAGTTAATAATTTGGCAAACATTTGTGATTGTTTGCAGGACGAGTTGCGAGCAGTGTTTGATGTTAGGGGGGGATTTTGTCGCACAGTCACAGAAACGTGTGATTTTGCTTCCGAAAAAGTTCCATTGCACTTATATTAACCTCTGTGGAACAAGACAATAAAACACTAATTGGGGCGCTCTCTAAATGAAGGCTGTAAATCACTGTCAGCACAAGCTGCTGCAAAGTCTCCTCTGCTCCAAAACTCCACGTGAATGAAGAGGGAAGTTTTATTTCAGTCAGGAGGATGTTGAAGCACTTGCTTGTTGTTTCATTTTCGGTTTTTCATTGGTCTCTTTGGTCTCGAACACTATCAATAAGCCCAATGAAATCGAATCCCCAACAGACACTTTATGTTATGAAGTTGAATCTGTTGCCGTCGTTGTGTCCGGTTTTATGGTCGGCTTGTGCTGACAAAGGGAGCTGCACAGAGCTGGTCGGTGTGAGAAGCAGGTGTTTGGGTCAGTTAACATGTGTAACCAAGCGATTTGAGCGGCCTGCGAGGACAAACACAATCTGATAAACACAAACACGTCCAGCACACACAAGGGACACAAGCCGAGTTAATCTTTGTTGGAGAAATAAAAGCTATCTTTGTTTGCGTTCCCAATCCCTCCTGTCTCAAACACTCGGACGCCGAGTGCGTGCTGCAAAAAATGCCCATCGCGGTGAGTTGTTTGGTTCAGAATCTAAAACCCATTAATGTTAATATACGGGGACACAGCGAGATCCACAACGGCATTTTTTCCTTCAACACATTGTTTCAATGAATTACTATTACATTTAAACACAACAATTTAGAGAAATATACATCTTTTTCATTGCACACATGAATTACCAGAGGGACAGTCTCTCACATTCGCTCATTTTTTTAGAGAGATTTAACAACTGAACATTAAAATAGGTGTTGCATTTGTGTGACCATTTCTTACAGTGTGGACGGGTCTGATAGGAAAAACGCCTCACTCTCTCCCGTGATTTTGATGTGATGTGTCACTGGCTCTGACCCCGAGCTGGACTCTCTGAAAGCTGCTTGGCATCGAACGGATGACTGGAGTATTTGAACTCGGTGATCTAATTGAGTGTCCATGTCATAACATATCAAACACTGTCTATTCTCCCGTGATGGCCCAGCTCGACCACGATGGGCACATCACCAGAGAGGAGATGAAATCAAAGAGCATTTCCAAAGTTGTGATGTTGTGAAATTTTCATTATTGCTGTTGTTTTATTATTTGTTTACAATTTTACTGCGGGAACTTTTTATGCGACCGCCACTTCAATCACAGAAAAGTATATATTTTTTCCTCATAGCTGTTTCAGCTCTGCGCCTTCGGTTTCTTGTGGGATAGCTCCCAGCATCCCCTTAAATGCTGCATTTCATATTGCACTCGTGAATAAACCTCAGCTGCTGGGAGTCTTCCTCCCTCCTTCTTGAAAACATAACACACTAGGGGGAACTTTTTTTCCACGCGTAAAATAGCAAGGGTTTTTCGTCTTTTACGCACGATTCACCCGCGCAGAAACATGACTTTAGTGGGGACATCTACGTATTATCCACTGCTTCTTTGGTTTTCGCACTTTTGTAGGTAAATGGAATCTGCGTATAAAAGCAGGCGGGGTGTTTCGTGGAGGTCAGAAAAGGCAAGATCAGAAAAGAATAACCCCGATCTGAAAATTACTTCTGGCACTTGGGGTAACTCATTAAAGCGCAGATGGTGCAGAGCCCGGCCCTTCTCTCTCTCTCCCTCTCTCTCTCTCACACACACTCTCTCTCTCTCCAAACAGAAGGAAAAGATAAGACAAAAACATGTTTTTGCGTTTCTACATACCAAATAGCTCAATATGCTTCTTCTTCAACAAAACAATTAAAAGTGCGCTCCTCAATATTAATGTGAAATGAAAAAATGGCTTTTCTTTCTTTTCCCTTTTTTATTAGACAATAATGAAATTAAGACAGTGTTTTACATTTCCAACTGTCAACACGAATCGTATCTCTTAATAATATCCACAGACTGTTCAGTCCGTGAAGGCGCACTTGGAGGGGAATGTTGTCGTTGGCAGGATGAGATGAAATGAAATATGAGAGGGGAAGTGCTTTAATGAGGAAGATGGGAATTGAGAACTGTTAATTATTTGGTGTACTTGTAGTTGATTTGTTTGAGGTCTTATATAAAAAATTGGACCCTAATGTAGACCATACGCGGAAAGGCACAGAAACGAGCACAAGGTTTCAATCTGCTTTTACTGTTAGACTCGGCAGGGTTCACGGAGGGAAACTGACAATGAGTTTCAAAATAAATCTTTAGAACAAGTTTTTACGAATCATTATCATAGGACTGTTTAATCTGGACAAGTCACTTTTATTAAAGAAAAGACAGGCGGGAATGGAGACAATCAGCAAAGCCAATGTGTTTTCATTTATTTACCACAAATCATCACAATCAATTAAATTCCACTTTTTCCTACCATTTTCCTATTCTGACAATAGGTAGAAATTCTGACTTTAAAAACAAATACTTTTACTTTTTAAAATTTAGTTTAATTTCAGGAACTTTTTAAGAAAATTCTTTGTAAATCCCCTGCCCTGCTTTTCGTTTTACTAAAACCACTGACAGTAATTTCTTTTGGAACATGGTCAAAAATGGGAGGAAACCGCAGGAAATGAGAGACCAATTTAATCTTTATTGTCTGTTTTTCTTTTTTAGTTTCGTTTTCTATATGAAATAAACATTTGATTTGAAGCAGAAAACTACGCAAAACAACAGGTTTCAGTAGTTTCTACCTTAAAAGAACAAAGAAACGTAACTGTATCCAAATCCTGGTATGTTATATCTGCCTGACGCCTCTTTCAACGTTATTGCTTCCAGCAGGACTAATGCTTTAATTGTGTCTTGGTCCGTGGAGTTTGTTTGGATCAATGTTCATTCCTTGTGCCTTATTGTTCTACATACAGAAGAAGGAGGGGAAAAAAATAACCACATCCTTGACTGTTGCTTGGATTTAAGACTTTCGAATGTGCAAAGAAGGAAACGTTTGCTTCCTTCCTGCCAAAGTGGTGGAAATTAAGAATCAATCTGTCAGCAAGTGAAATGAAAGCAGAGCTATTTTCATTCAAACACACTGTATTTGATTGAAAGTGACGTGGAATTAAAACACCGCTAGCTTTTATTGGATTATTGTTGCTGCAAAGTTAGAAACAAAACATTTGATCTGTCTGACAGATGTGTGAAACACAAATGTGTTGTCACAGCGCTGTGGAGCAATGCGAGTTTTCATCATTCCTGCGTGTGGCATATAGTTTGTTTGATTTACACCATAATAATGTGTTAAATTGTTCATGTGGGGAAAAGTATAAGCAAGAAAGGAAATTTAGGAAAGTGAGGGAAAAACCACTTTGGAAGCAGGTTTTGTAAACTGAACCTTCATTGATTCTTTTCGCGTTATAAAATATTTTATGTCCAAAAGAATTGTGTTGGACTGTGAACACGTCCGAGTGCGTCAGGGGGAGAATGGGTTCAACGTGGGTTCAAAAGGTAGGATAGCCAACAAAGTCTTATATCAGCAATAAACATGGTGTTAACTGGGAGTTGTTGTTTTTTTTCCATTCTCATCCAGACTGTGGACTTGTCAGCTGTGGTTTGTTTCAGACAGGTTCAGCGTGGACATTTGAAAACAAGAAAGGGAGGTCGGGGGTCGGGGTGGGTTTGGGGTGGAAGGCCTCTGTGGGAGAATGTGTCTCCCTCCCACCCCTCCCTCCCTCCCTCCCTCTGAACACTGTACACCCTAAGTGAATCTGACTGCAATTATTTCTTTCTTTTATCCTTGCAGACGATCTTTTGCACTCTCCTCTGCGAAGACAAAAGTATCTGTTTGATGTCTCCACCCTTTCAGACCAAGAGGAGCTGGTCGGGGCGGAATTAAGGATATTCAGGAGAGCGTCCGGGGATTTGCAGGCTTCTCTACAGACGACGGGCCTCTACAACATCCATATCTATCCATGCAGCTCGGACACGTTACTGGACTCCAGGTCTCTGGACCCGCTGGACTCCACTAAATCAGGCTGGGAGGTTTTGGACGTGTGGGAGATGTTTAAAGCGCACCAGCATCACTATCACCATTCTCATCATCATCACTACCAGCAGGGGAACCAGCTCTGCTTCCAGCTCAGGGTCACTCTTGGGAAATCAGACACCGAGGTGGACCTGAGGCAGCTGGGTTTGGACAGAGGCGCCAGGTCCCAGCAGGAGAAGGCCATCCTGGTGGTTTACACTCGCTCCAAGAAGAGGGAGAACTTGTTCAACGAGATGAAGGAGAAGATCAAGTCCCGGAGGTCGGTGAGCGAGAAGGGGGAGGCGGTGAGGACCGCAGAGGAGGACGGGGTGCCGCGGAGGCGGGTCAAGGGCGATGGACCTCGGCGTCGGCGTCGGACCGCGCTGAGCAACCGGCACGGGAAGAGGCACGGAAAGAAATCAAAATCCAGATGTAGCAAAAAAGCACTGCATGTGAATTTCAAAGAACTGGGCTGGGACGACTGGATCATCGCGCCCCTGGATTATGAGGCGTACCACTGCGAAGGGGTGTGCGACTTCCCCCTCAGGTCGCACCTCGAGCCGACCAACCACGCCATCATACAGACGCTCATGAACTCCATGGACCCCAACAGCACCCCTCCCAGCTGCTGCGTCCCCACCAAACTCAGCCCCATCAGCATCCTCTACATAGACTCGGGCAATAACGTGGTGTACAAACAGTATGAGGACATGGTGGTGGAGCAGTGTGGGTGCAGGTAGCGGCCATTATTTGTTCTTAAAAGACAGAAACAAATCAAAGGTGTGTTTTGATGGGTCCAAGGTTGAACATATCTGAAATGCTTTTACGCATGACGCGCCTTGGACAAGGATGGCAC
The DNA here is from genome assembly GCA_016785285.1 of Brachirus orientalis. Lineage (NCBI taxonomy): Eukaryota > Metazoa > Chordata > Actinopteri > Pleuronectiformes > Soleidae > Brachirus > Brachirus orientalis. The sequence continues at coordinate 5,110,569 of JAFBJR010000425.1, forward strand.
GAGAGGCAAACATCTGCTATTTATTACAGTCACATTAATTTACACACTCTGCCTTTAAAGTGTTAACGTACGAATGCATTCCCACCCACACAACCAGTTATCACTCATCAAACAGGCCTTTGTTTTCCATAGTGGGACTCGTCCATGTGGCACAGAGATTGGGAAAATGGTGTGCGTGATCTGACCGAAGGCATGAGCAGGGAACCCAGCGAATCACAGTGTGCACCTGTTCGTGCCGAGGCCGCAGGACAGTGGGCTCTGCTTGGCAGCGCTTAGTTGCAACTCTGCCATGTGATCCTGTCAGGCCGGATTCTTGTGGGTATGCGCATTCAGACTGGAATTGCCACTGTCCAGCTGGAGTCAGTCACAAGTACCTGTTCTCCAAATATATATATATATTTTTTAAGTTAAGTAATATAAACTTAACGGGGGTGAATGTCTAATCTATCACACACAAACACACACACTGGGCTGACGTGCTGGTGACGCCTACAAGAGATTTTTTTGGCCTATTAACAGAGGCGCCGAGATGCGTCGCGCTCCTTTGCGGCCAGAGAAGGACACAAAACCAGACTCGTGCCCGAGTGTTGCTGACGAAGCAAAGAATGAATGAATGAAAGGAAAGTAGGAAGAAAAGAAAAAGCTCATCGCTGAGGCGAACCTTTTGCTCAAACGTCTGCATCCTTACGAAATGCACTTCCACATCTGACTGCGTCAAGGACACGTGGTCAGCGAGAAAGTTTGTCCTCTCTGATGACGAAAATATTAAGAAAGAAAGACTAACAAACGAGACGATATTTAAATGCACATTAGCTTTGAATGCACTGCTGTTCATTATTTTTTGAGCTGTAAATATTTGTACAGTGGAAAACTTTACAAAGTGCAACGAATGAAGAAATGAGAAAACGGCATTTCTTTGTAAATATACAAAATGCACTCAAATCGGTATAATTTTTATTCTATAATTATTTTATTATTTGTGATGTACAGAGTTTCGTGATAATCATATATTTCTTACTGTTGACAAGAGTAATTTAAGGTGTATTCGTTTTTTTGCAGAGGATGAAAAATACCATTATTAATGTCTACCTCATAAATGCATATAGGATCTGAGTTTTGAGGTGCATTCAGTTAGAGTGTTAAGAGCTTTTACAATGATATATAAGATCATTTATATTCCTATATTACTGGATACTATTCCACACCATTACTGTACAAATAAAATTCAAAACAAAGTACACGACCTGGCATTTCTGATGATTCTTGTCATTTCATTTCTTTCATTAAACGTGTTAAGAGGTCTTGACTCTGAAATATACAAAACTCGAATAGGTTCATTTGTATTTTGCAGTTTAAAGAAAAAGAAAAAGTATTTTTTATGTTTTTCATCCATGGGTCGATGAAATGTAAAAAAAAATATTTTTATAAAAAAGTATTAATCCTGTGATTATTACATGCCCCCGTCCATAAATATGTTGAGATTATGTTCAATCTTAACATAACACTTTGCTATTCTTTTTAATGAAGGGAAATGCTATATTATGACAATGTTAGTTTACTGTAATCTTTGTAATCTTAATTCTTTTATGATGTACAGTACATATGGTGCACTATGCATTTACCTATAGCTAGTTCCTCTTATTGTCATTATAGACAACAAATGACACTATTCAGTGACTGGCTTGCTCAGTATTATAGTACAACAAAAACCATATAAACATATGGTGACCATCCAAGCAGAAGAAAATTCACTGACTGTCACTGATATGGCACCAAATGTATGAACTCCCACTATTTCCCAATGAATTAGCCCTGCCTGGGTCAAGTTTACTTAACACTTTAATGCAATCTTTGGATGAGAAAAAAAGAGAAGAAGTTTGAAAGAAGGGATTGCTTCCATATAGGCTATCGACCTTGGCCTGGAAACAATTAGGAAATTGCTTTGAAATGTTATATGTTGTCCAGGCTCTTGTACAGTATCATGTCACTCCCCACATGTTTGCTAGGGGGAAACAGAGGATGCTAAGTGCACTCTTTAGCAGTCGCTGCAAATGACTGACACAACAACTATTCCCTTGAGTATAACCAAATGGCCCCCCAGGCTACATGTCTGGAACACCATCGCTAGGGTGCTACTATATGAGCTGAGCTGTCCTGCTCACAAGTGCACTCTGGGAGATATGCTCCACATTCATCACCAGGAGTCTCTGTACCAGAAATGAAATGAGGGCTTTGCATCTGATTCTGGATTAGAAAAGAAACAGCATGGTGAAATGTGAGATAAAGCTTTACTTTTTGATTTATATTTATTTGACAAGTCTCCCAGTCGGATGGGCACTGGCCTGGAGGTGAGACTGACTGTTAGGGGAACAGTTAAACTGTGATGAAAGGGAAAGGAATGCTTTGTTTACCTGCTTCAATCCCTCATTCTTAAGTTAAACGTTCCAATAAAGTTCTTCATCACAACCACCTTATTGTCCCTCCACTCCACACCACAGCAGAGAGAGACCCAGGAAAAAAAAAGACAGTTGTGTTTATTTGAAACTTGGTCCTAATATATTAGTCCAAGCAAACTGAAAATGGCAAAGAGATGGATCCTGTTCATCAGAAATGTGGAGAATGTATAACAAAAATAGTCTTGACACCCCACATCTGTGTGTGGAGGCTCATTTTTAGAGAATTGTAAAGCTGCACAAGTGAAAATCTATTATGCATTTCTCTGAGTAAAAAGCCCGGGAGTGTCTCCAAGAAGGAAAAAAAATCACTTGTACAGAGACATAAATGTTCTTCATACTTAACCTTTCTGTTATCAGTAGTGTCCTCATCAGTGACAGGAAAGGCATAAATTATAATGATCTTTCAGACAACAAGGACAGAAATTTGTTAAAAGAGAATTAGAAAACCTATCTTGAAGACTTAGATCTTGAGTTTGATATTGCTGAATGGATACAATTTAAATGTATAAAAGAGGGGGAGAAAAAAAGGGGGGGAGCCTGGTCACTGCCAAGGTCTGACATTTAAAGTGTGAGCTTACTGATAAAATCCAGCACGAACTTATTATGCATTTGTCAATGACTGTTTCTCAGCTCATAGATTTTGTTTTGGCTCCAGAGGGGTTCCACATTCCCTGGTTTCCCACCATTTTGTGTTGCAGTTATTGTGATTCCTGCTGCAACAAAACATAACACCTTCCTCAAGCCAAGAACACAGGCACCAAACAGAAATAGAGTAAAAACACTGTCTGGACAATAAAGTGAGCAATGTGTGCATTTGCATGAAAGGTCAGGCAGTGTGTGTTGCTATAAGTATTTACGTGTGAGTGTGTATGAGTGGACAGAAGGGCAGCGGTGTACACAGATGGACAGTTGAGTAGTGCAGGAGAGTGGCAGATGCTTGAAGTGACCCCTATTGCTGCCTTTCATTGAACCACTGGCTTCAACACAAAAGCAGGAGTGGCCCCAAACATTAAATACACTTGCTTGTGCCTTAATGCCAGAGGTCACTACTACCCCCCGACCCCCCCATTCGTTTTGGTCAGACCCAAAAAGAGATGACATTTTTGAAAAAAATGAGAGCCAAAACTATAAAAATGCACTTGGTGCTGTTGTTGAAGCAGATATAGATTTAAAAAAAAACAACAACAAACACAGCCATGTGTGTAACAAAAGAGCTGGGTGTTGTCCTCCAAGGGTGCATCTGCCTGTCTTTTCCACTGCTTCTTCTGTGGCTCTACAGAAAGACATCCCCTCCCTCCTGTCAGACCATACGGCAACAGGAAGACAGCAGACACCTCCAATTCACCACTGATACGCTGCTAATTGCATTAAACTCACTCCCAACTGTGCATTTGAAATGTGAGGATGATTAACTTATTTCATCTATTAACCACTCTCTCAAAAAACCTTTGCCCTACAAAAGTCATTGCGTCTTAGAAAAAAAGTCATAAAATGGCAAATACTAACTTCAGCTACATATGTCCATTCAGAATACCTGTCCAGGGAAGCCAGCTTTTCTTCTGTTTATTTTCTAAAGGAATGTCTGAAGGTGCCCTTTCACCCCCTCCTCATCCATTTACTGCCCCTGGTCTATGTTACAGATGGTGACCCAGGTCCTCACCATCTCTGATTAACAAGCACACCTTATGATTCTCCTGCAAATCTCTGCAGAAAGGAACATCCTCTCTTTGTATGCTTGCAGTTCATCCTTTTTTGAGTGTATCTGTGTGTTTGAATGAGGGTCTGAATGGGCTTGAGTGAAAAGTAAATTTACTTAGTTAACTTGGACAATGCTTATGTTTGGGAGCAAGGCAAGGACATGACCTCGCTGCCAATTCACATCCACAGCGACTTGTGGAGAAGAGAGGGAGGGTTGTTGACCAATTGTGGCTGGACAATGGCATACACAGGACAAATTTGGTCTTTGACTTGTAATGTCAAAGGGAAAGACAGGAATGGGATAACAAAGCAGCTCCAAAATATTCCAGAATATGTCTCATGGTTTGAGAGTTTAAAAAAACACAAGTAAAAGTCAGAGCCCACACCAAAATTAATTATTTGCTGCTCCATGCTCAATCAATGCCCATTAACATTTTACTCCTCAACATAAGACATATACCCACATTATAAAAAGAGGTTGTGGTTCTGCATTGTAAAATGAGACATGCAGGCAAACAAACATAGGTCAGGGGCAGTGAGGCAGCAAGAGGATCTGACTTTGGAGGGAGGGGTGATGATGGTGGGGTGGGTGCAGGAGGACTTGATGGACAACTCCACAACTCGGCAGAGGCAGAGCTTTCACTTAAAAATGGTGCCTGGCCTATCTCAAAAGGTCAGAGCCCAGAACACTAACACACTACATTAATCATGAGAAGCTGTGGCTTACCTGTCTAGCATTTCAGCCGTGCCGTACAGTTAACCTCAATTATGCTTGATTACGAGGTGTGGGAGACACAGGGTTAAGGCTGGGCCGTGCAACAGATCAGGCATCAATAATGCAATTTCAGATTAGATGTGCCTGTCTGTCACTGTACACAAGCGACAGAATTGTTTCTTGGGGAACAGGGTCCAGGGTCAATGAGCAGGTAATGGTGAGTGGTAGGTCCTTTGTGATATCATTCACTCTTCCTTCACATATGTGGTCCTAAGCTGAGAGGAAGCACAAACACATGCGAACAGTCATACTGCATACATATGAGACACAAATGCACACACCAAAGCCTTGTGTGGTGTTCCAAAGAGCGCTAAAGGCTTCGTGCTGTCCCAGCCCCCTTCTTGGTAATTGCCCCATTATGTGTTGGTGGTGGATGGAGCCATTACAGATGTTTTATGATGGGCCATTTTCATTTTGTCTTCCCAATGAGGGATGGATTTATGGTGCAAGGCTGTGTTCAGGGGTAAAAAAAAAAAAACCCTCACCACCTCATTCCCCAGTGTGCGCACGCACACACACATACACTTGCTTGAGTATGTGCACTGCAAAAAAAAACAAAAAAAAGAAACATATAAATTCCCCCGCATTATCTTTTATATGACTGTCATAAGTGTGACTGACCTGCCCTGCCTTCATCCAGCTCACTGCTGTGCCCAAGGCTGTGAGTGAGGCTGTTGGCAGCAGCTTATGAGATGAATAAATGTTTGATGGCCCCGTGGAACAAGGCATGCTTCCAGGCCGGTCGTCACTCGGTTCCCAAAGGAAAGATTGAAGGAGTTGGGAGGGAGGTTGCTGGGAGAAGACCTCCTCAAAAAAGTCCCTGGTGCACGAGGAAGCAGCCGACCTTGAGTAAAACCAAGTCTGACACTTTCTCACCAAATGTTATCCTACTAAAACGAACCATCATAAAGGGCAAAGTAAACAGCAGTTAGCTTTTCAGAATTAATCTCTTTTAGTTTACAGAAATGTGTTTGAAGTGCTGAATACTCTTTGGCTGCGTGGTTTCTTTCCAGAGGCTGTTTTGGTGTGGTTCCCCAGAGTTCCCATTTGGAAATCAAATCTTTAGCTCAGTAGCTTTTGTGCCAAGAAAAATAGTGGTCATAAATCGGTGCCTGAATAGGCAGCCTAATTACAGGGTTGCGGACTGAAAATTTATCCTGAAACTCACAGCTACAATTATTAAGGTTAACAATAGGGACACTGGGGTAGCATTCGCAAAGCTTCAAAGTGCTCCGCATATTTTATGACTCGCTTAAGTGGTGGAGGGAGACGTTCTGAAATTGGAGTAGGCCCTTGTCTGTGTCAGAAATAGCTTTCCTTTCGTGCATAAACTGTGGAAAGTTGTCAGGTACAAGTCTCTTAACAAACAAGGTCAACGGAGGAACACTCATTATTAATCATTAACCAGAGTAGCACAAAGAGAGTGAGAGAGACTAGATAGTCAAGGACCCAGGGGTGGTGAATGAAACACTGCCTCATCATGTTACACACATCAGCCTCTGTGATATTTCTGACACCTCGTTCCTATCAACCTGACCTGCCCACTGCTGATTGATTTTCTCATTGTGGCGCTCACCTCAGACAGGAAACCCCTGTTTTCTCATTCCTGGATGTGTTTGACTTTAATTCCAAAACTCAGTGCGGTGGCTCCAAACAGCAACGTTTCGCCTGCAGCTGTTTGAACTACACCAGGAAATCCGACCTGGCTTGAAAACTGGATACATGGATGTGGAGTTGAATGAATGATGTATGGCTGACCATGTCTGAGGTTAGTTTCTGTCAATTCTCTCAAATGCTGCTCTTTATTCACTACAACATAAATTCTCCTGCTCTGGCATGAGGAATGGAGTGAGGTTTGTTTGACCAGATGTAACTTTATCATGGACTCTCTCTTCCTCTCCTTTGCTATTCTTGTGTCTCTCACAACTCTTCACTCAAGCACAAAAAGTGAGCTCTCACACAATATTTCTGTTTGCTGTAGTCTGACCTCTTTTTGAACTGCGGTAAAGTGAAAGGCACTTTCAGCCAGGGGGAATCGGGTGGCAGTAACCATATGCCTTTCAACTGATACAAAGGTGGGAAAGGGGGGTGGCCGGTGTGAGTGTGTGTGTGTTGTAAGGGTGTGGGGATGGGTTGGCGGTGAGGAGGGTGCTGCATGTTAGGGTGAAAAGGAAAGTGCCATGCTGCATCTTTTTGTGTTGGTAAAGTGGTAGCAGTTTAGGATTGGGGGTTTGGTGAGGGGAAGGAAGTGCGTGTGTGTGTGAGTGGGGGTGTTGTTAGCTGGATGCTGTGCTGAACTCGGGAAGGGAACATCCAGCTAACTCACTGTTGAGATGGATCCCTCTTATGGATGAGTGCAATGAGTAAACAGCATTCCTCTCCCTCTGTCTGACCCTTCTCTATTTCTGTCTTTGTTTCCCCATTTTCTTAGACTCTGTCTATATTAGCAAAACACTGGTTTGTCACTGCTGTCTGAATAACTTAGGAGCGACTTTTCATCTGACCTCTGTCTGAACATTAGTCCCCTCTTTAATAAAATAATTAAAAAAAAAATCATTAAGTTGGACCCTAAAATTATGTCTAGATCCTTTCTTTTCATTATCTGTATGTAACTGTATGTTATATTCATTTAAATTATTCATTTTACCCCAAGAGGTGATAGTGGGTCCAGTCTGTCCTCTTTCCAAAATTAAAGGATGAAGAGATAGCACTATGAGCAAGAAACCGCTTTTAGCAACAAAGGAAAAAAGGTAATATAAAAGAACAGCAAAAGATGATGACACTGAACTTGACAAATTTTTTTCTATACTGGTGAGTAATTAGCTGTAACCGAGAGCAAATAGCCTCCTAACACAGTGTAGAGTTCCATTCAGTATAAACTTTAACATTTTTCATGATGAAAATAGGACGTCACCTGATAAGTTTAGTTGTCCTTTTATCTGAACAGTGAACTGAATGACTTCTGTGGCATGCATTATTTTAAAGGTTCAAACTCAGAGACACCTTTATTTTTGTCATTTGAACAAAAAGTGTAAAACCTACAGTATAAGATGGATTCTTGGAGGAAATCAAGATGTGAAGGTTGTTCAAACTGATATACAAAGGTTCTGGTTGCAGCTGAAACACATGGAAATCAAGTGTTGTTGCTGATTCAGTTAAGTTCAGCATTTCCGTTGTCCTCTTGTGGCTTCTCTACTCTCCTTCACTGTGGATGTGTTGCTGCACTTTGCTCACGTTGTGTCGAAGCTGAGAGATGTTCATCTTCACAAGCATCACCAAAATGAGCTCTTAGAAAGGATCGTTTTTCCCAATATTATTATTATATTTTTTTGTCACTTTAGCAACTCTTGCTTCATAGTGACAGACACTCCTCTGCTAACCTCCAATAGCCACCTTCAGCACAAAGAGTTAGAGCTTCCCAATGTCAAGCGTTGAGGCGTCATATGCCTATGAATCCAGCAACATACCCTGACAGTAAAGGAAGCTCATTTGTTGTTCTGAGGTCACAGCACCGACCCTTTGCCATTATTATATTATCCATCCACGTTTCTTTCCTATTTTATTCAGCAAGCACAACTAACATGTAGATTAGATGTAATTTAGATTACATGATAGGATACAAAAGCAATCATTGTGAGATATAAGTGTCCTATCAGTCTGAAATCATGGCCACTATGAAGTTGATACACACTCACATCTTAAAATGATTTGCTGCCTTATTACTGTACAGCCAGTAATCTCTGTGTATGGCTACAGAAGATATAGGGAGCTGGCGTGTTTAGTAGGAGAGGAGGACAGACAGGAAGAAGGTTTGTTACAGAAGCAACATTAATCTATTCCTCTCGGCACTCTTTGAAAAGCAGCAGCAGCTATGACAGGCTAAATGTTTCCAGAGATGTCACATTTCCACAAAATCTAAAAAGGCTCTTGCGAGCACTCATCCTTTCATGTTTGATTGTGTGTTGGAGATCCTATGATAAACAGACGAGGGTGGTGGTTGGAGGGGAAAGGGGGCTGGGGTATGGGGGTTTTGGGAGAGGGGCTGCGGATGGGAACGTACTACTCTACCACTTGGCTTGCTTCACCACCGGATCCAGATGCTTTTGCAAATTACCTCTTTGTCTACTTCAGAGGGCTTCGAAACGCAAGTCTGAATTAAGATCCAGTGTTTCGCTACAGACTTTTAGGATTGCAGGGTTATTGCACCGAATCTGATTAATCTGGGGTGAACTATTCCATCCACCCCTGTCACTTCTGCACTTATTGGCCCACAATGCATATCCACCCTCAGACAGACATTGAACAGATGCTGCAGTGCTGGTGTGACCCATAAAGCTTGTGAGATGCAACTCATCATCATTAAATTGGTGCAGAACTGGGCAGAGCAGGTACATTTAGCACCTCATGTCCTCTGGAAGCAAAATACACACTTTGAGATTAGGAAATTACTTTAAATAACACAAAAGAAATGCTTGGTCATCCTGCTGAAAAATGTTGGCTGTGTTTACACACACACATGCTCTTTCTGTCTCTTCCTGTCTGTCTCCATCTCTCTCCTCCTCATTCCCCTAAGGCTTTGTGTCCATGTTTGTAAGTCCTGTCTCGCCGTCTTTTCCAGTGCGGCTTAAGTGTTTTGTGTCTCAACACTCTGTTAGAGAGTCATAAAATTCTTGTGGAGAAAGCAGAGCACTTCCAGCTGAACTTCGGAGAAGGGCCAGTAAAGAGAATGTAAACTTGGGCAGAGAAGCAAAACGGAAAGGGAGGAAAAAATTATGTTCTAATAAAAATAAAATCATAAAAATACCATACTGGTAGTGAAACATCTTTTCAGCATTTCTTTTTAATAAAACTTAACAAGCATGAGCATCGATGGATACAGTTTCATGCCTTCACTTGTCTAATTCTGCATTTAAATTGCACTGCTCCCCCCCCCATGCTTAAGCCATAATCAATAGTTTATGAATGAAATCTTGTGTAGAGATAATAAATATGAATGAACTGAGTATGTCTTTTAACTCATGTAACATGAGTCTGTCTGCTATTACTTTGAGCTGATGTAGAAATAGCACCTGGCATGTATACAGACAGAAAGCTCACAGATGCAAAGCATTTGTGCTCATAATCCTCCACCACTTGGGAAGTTGGTGGCAGTCTTTGCATGGTTTGAGGATGGTGCGGTCACAGATCTCCTGGTGAGTTTGGTATGAGCTATTAGGAAAGGAAGGAGAAGGAGGAGGAGGTGGCAAGGCAGATGATGAGGAGGTAGAGAGAAGGGCATTCCTGATTTCCAGCCAGGCTGATCAGCAAAGCCTGCTCCTCATCTGTCCCACAGAGGCAATGTTTTCTGCAGCCAGCAGGTCATCCTGTGCCTGGCACATCTCATTAGTGCAGGGAGGGTGAGGGTGAAATTGAGAAAATGAGATTGGGAAAGCAGAGTTAGTATGCTCTCAGGCCTGCAGCCTGTGTGCTTTAACTACAACAAGTGCCATAAATGCATCATTTTAATGCAGCAAAATTACAAATATAATCACATGTCATCGACAAAAGCCATGTGAGAGTCATTCCTCCCTTCAATGCCCAGAAATCTTGGGACATCAAAGGGTTCTCTTCTGGGGTAAAACATTAACCCATAATTCATGGCATGTTTAACTCATAATGTACAGTGCTTCCTGTTGCTGGGTGGGATTAGCGGTGGATCAGAAAATTCTGATCAAAGTCTGTGTTCTTAGACAGCTAAGTAAACCAAACAAACAAAGTGATATGCTCTAACATAGTGCACACACACATACACACAATGTGCACACACACGCACACACACAATGTGTAAAAATGAACAAGTTAATCATTGTAATTAATTTCAAATATTTAACATGTTAAAATTAATTCAGTTAAGGCAGTTGTATTTTGTTTACCTTCTGTGGCAGCTGACCTTTAAGCGAGAATATATCACACCATCCAAAGAAGGAGCTGAAGCCACTAAATGTCTCCACACCAGCCCTTTGCGAAGATGGATGTGATGTTGTTGGTGCCAGTCTACAGTAGAGGAGTACGTTAGTCAAAGGAGAGTAACCAAACATGTAAGTGAAATCCTAATTAATAGTTTGGCAAAACTATGCATCACAGCGCACCTTGCTGTTTAAGACCGGAAACTGCAGTCACTTGCACTTAACAGTGATCATCCTCTACATGCTGTCCTGGGTTTTGTTTTTCTCTGAATGCATATTGGGGGGGTTTGAATAGTGTTAAATTGTGTAGAAGTTGCATCTATTAATAAGGGAACTATATCTGAATTTGAATATACTTTATTTGTTCTAATCAATGATTATTTCTGTGCTTTTAACATTTAAACGTCAATTTAAATCAGCAAATGAAAAGATGTGATTTATTATAAATTATACATTTTTATGGAAGTATTTGGTTCTGTACATCTACACATACAAAGTGTTATGTCCTTATGGAAAATCATTCCATTTCTATGTGGTAAAACCATGTTTTGTATGTTTTGTAAGTGTTTAAGGTCTTCAGGATCCTAAACAAAACATTTACACATCATGGTTTTTGTTAGACTTGCGTGAATTTGTGTGCTCTATATACGTGATATGTGGTCTGATCTATGTCTTTCCAAGGCCAGCTTATTTCTGCTTCTGTTGCCAAAAGATGGGAAAAATTTAAATAAAAACCACAGACACCTACATTCACACTCACTGACTTACACCCACTGAAGAATTGCTCTGTGTCTGGACTGTGGGAAGAAACTGAATCATCCCCAGGAAAAACCCACGCAAAGGTTGAGACTGTTTTTTGCCCCTTCAAAAATATTCTCTCTCTCCACTGCATAATGTAATGGTTTGTCCTTGTCTGAAGATGAGAGTCCCCTGATAGCCATAATACACAGTCAACCATGAGTCTTTGGCTGGAGTTTCTGGACTCAAGTTGAACCTGGGTGCATCTGTGAACAGTAAACTTTTCTGTTTTCTGTTTAGTCTGGAAATTGCATCTTAGTGGATTTGTAAATGTGCCTTTTTATGAAAGAAAGAAAGAAAAAGAAAGAAAAGTGCTTCCTCTGGACTGGTCAATAAAAATGCACTAACTGGTGGTTGAGAGTGGAGTGAAATAGTGGAGAAAGGCTTTGCATCTATTCATTTGTGTCACTAAATGTTTGAATTTACAGACATGTCAATTTTATGAGCCCCTGGCTGTAGTGCCAACACTATTCACTAACAGCAGGTTGGCCACATAAAATGGCTCAACTCTTTATGATTGACTGTGCTCACAGGAACAATAGTTAAAAAAGTTTGGCATAATGTGTCTGCCTACCTAAAGCAACAACTTTTATTTGTGTGTGTGTGTGTGTGTGCACATCTGCTTAGACTGAAAGCAGCACAGTTTTAAAAACATGTGCAACACAGATGCACGTTTCCACATAATTTGGATCACAGTTCTTAAAAATGAAACTTACCATTAAAAGTCTTGATATGCGCTTGTAAAGAAAATTATATGAGCTATTTGAAATCGATAACACAGCCCCTCCCCAACCCTCAGCAGAAATGAACGGGACTGTTGTGGTCAACTGTTGGCTGATTTATTGCCCTTATATACTACTGTGTGTACTTAACTTGCTTCAGAAAACATGTGGATAGAAGTTAGAGCACATTACTTTTTTTCCCCTTCACACAGACCACATTGTGCTCTTCACCAATCATTTTGCAAGCTCTGCAATGTCATTTGAGGTGGGAACCCTGTAGGAAGGCCTGAAATGAGGCAGGGTGGGTAAGGTGGGGAGATTGGTGAGAGATGGGGTGGGAGGGATTACTTCTTAGCCAGACACTAGGCTGAATAAATAAACCCGGAAACATTAAAAGCCCTTTTCCCCTTCACCTTTGAACTTGTGCATTAGATTGTGTAAACATACATTGAGACGTTTAGAAACAGCTTGTCCTGACACTGTGCTACACACGCTAGGGATTCTTCCTCCATGGCAAACTGCAGATATACTCTCAGGTTTTTCTGTGTGGAAGTACAAAGAGTCAGGAACAACAGCAACACGGCCTCGTCATTGGTGGCTCCTTTCAGTCAGTGATTTTTTCTTGTTTTCGTCCAGGCTGGGAATCGCGACACTATTTGGGAACTTTTGTCTAAAGTGAATCTGAAAAACTTTGTTTTCATTACTAAAACTGTGTCTTTTGTCAACATTTGTTGAAAACATCCATGTCTGTGTGAATATTTTGTTTTGCACAATATACATACAGTATATGTGAACAGCTAAAGTTGAAAAAATAAACCACTTGGCACATGTTATTTCCCCCCCCCCCACCATTTAAAACATATGAAACTTTAGTTGTCAGTTCTGGTTTGAATAGTGGAGCAAAACACTCTTTGGAGGTTATTAGATAATAATTTCAGCTAATTTTATGCTGCACATGAAATGGTCTCATACAGAAACCAGACAGAGAAAAGTTGCTTTCCTTGCTTATAAATTAAATGTCTGCATCAGTTCCACTTCACAGTCAGCAGTAACCCAAATAAAAACATTGTTACATGTGCATTTTTTGTTGCTGTTTTTCAGTAAACCCCAGTTTCCACATTTGAATAATATTAATGTTTAACAGCAGGAGGGGGTGGTACAGTGTAAAGAGGGTGAACCGTAAACTGCATACAATATATGGACATTCTTCCAGTGTCCTCCTTGAAGCCAACATGGAAAAATATCTTGCAAAATATCTTGAAGAGCCACCAGGGGGGATAATAAACTGGTTTCTAAGCTGGCATCGTCCAATAGGTGCTTAGTTGCAGGTCACTTCTGTGAACTTGTTTGCAAAACGTCAACACAGCAAACTTTAAATCATGAGTCTCGAGGCTGCCAAACAGGAGTTCAAATTCTTATGGGTGATAATAAGATGTTTGGGTAAACAGTGCAGGACAGTCAGGCTGACAACACAAACAATGCTTGCAATGATGACTACCATACCAAAGAAAAAAATAATCAAGAAATGTGAATGTGCATGCATTCAAGTGTGGAACGTAATAAGTGTTGATAATAGGCTTTTGATTTATGAGAATTTTATTGACTACAATGACAAAGTTACAAGAAAAAAAAGATGCACACGCGGAATTCTTTTTCCATTGATCTCATCTAGGTGGGTGACTGAACACGGACATTTTAGCAGTGCCATATTTAGGTAGACAGAGGATGAAGTTACCACTGTGTACTTTTGAAGAACCACCTGGGTGGGCAGAGAAAAGAGGAGTCTGCAAATGAGTCAACATGAACATGGCCAAAAGGAGGACTAGAGTGGGAAAACACATCGTAGTTTATGAAGAATCATGTTCTTGTCCCCACTGAAATGAGTGCTTACAATGAGTGTTTGACCATGATCAACCAGAATATCAATAAAAGCACACACTGACAAAATCTAGATGAAGGTAAGATAAGGAATGTATAAATAATTACCATAACTCCACTAAAAAAGTCACAAACTAAAGAATTAATACAAACTCAAGGAAATGCCCATTTTGAAATTTTGAAAGCCCAGTTTCTCACCCGAACAAATTACATTTCCCCTTATATTTGGATACTGTATGTCTCTGTTTATGCATTTGTTCATGTCACTTGGTGCGTCAGTGTGTTTGTGTGCATATGACCTGCATTATCCTGCTTTACTTTTTTTTTTTTTTTTTTTTTTTTTTTTTTGAGTCAGGAGCTGGAGCCCTGGGGCAGACAGCAGGGGTTCTATACTTAGTTTCCTGTAAAAAATACCTTAGCACTCCACATCCTAATTAATGTGAAGGGCATGCCCAAGATCCCTATAAAATCATACAAGACTATACCAATTTCCTGGTAGCTTGCTCGCTACATGTGCTTCTTGTTCCTCAGCATAAGAGTTTCCTTCCCTGCAAACCCTATGAAGATTTATACACCACCAACAACATGCCGGCTCCCCCGACCTTTTATTCTACTCTGTTCTAGCCTTTTCCCTCAATGTGGCTTGTACTTTATAACATGATACACATAGATTAAATTTTGTGTCCCTTTTACTTGGGAATAAGACATGAAGATCCGGTTGAATGAGGAACTGGTTTTAATCATTTGGCTTGGAAAGGAGTACAAAGGTATTTTTTTTGTACAACTGTATATGTTTCCATGTATCTGTGAGTGTGTGTCTAAATGTGTGATTGTGTTGGTGAGTTGGTGCTGAGTTTTAAAAGGCTAAAAAAAAAAGACTTATTGAAAATTATTAAGGAACACAGACCGATTCCATGCACGGCTGCACCCCAACACTCAGAAGCAGTAACAAAGGCCTCTGTCTGAAACGTAACAGATCCCCCGAAACACACTCACACCCTTTGGTACTTTAACAAAGTATATATGTAAACCTCTATACCCTTTTCAATATGATACTTTATGTATTTGTTATATGAATATCAGTACATAATCTTTGTTTTCCCTCAGTCATCACCAGTGTATGAAATGAATGTTCCGCAGTAATAAAATGCCATTCATAAATTGATTGTTTTACAAATATTTTACATCTGAAAATGATGAAACTGAGATAAAATGTGGTAACTTACAGCGGCAGGTTAGTGATTGGATATTTCCTTTGTTTAAAGCAAGGCCAGCTGTTTACAATATTGCCTGCTCTAGCTGTACCCCTATTTTTGTATTTACTGGACATATAGTATATACTCTAACTGTGGTGTATTTCCTCTTATTATTAAGTATTTCCTCTTATTAATGCAAAGCTGTGGAAGTAATGAGACTACTTTCACAGTAGTAGGATGACTAGTAACCATTTATTAAACCTTTCCTAAGTTGCCATCTGCAGATCTTGTTGCACTGGAAATAAACAGTGATTTGAAAGTGAGGCTCATGGCCCTTTACCTTTGCCTTCCTGCCATTACTGAATATTTATTCACAATATAGAATATATATTTTTTTAGAAATGAAATTTCAAATGTTTTCCCAAGCCACTTAATGAACCTATACATACTGAGAAACTGCTGAGACCTTTGAGCATATTCATTGTGGCCGTACAGTGTCCTTCAGAAAAAACAACAACTTTGTTTTGGAGTCATGAAAAAGCGTACTAAACCTGTATCTTTGAGGGATTTGCAAAGTTACTGGACCTCAGTTTTCTCTTGATCATGGTAATTTGCTCACTGATGCTGCAGAACAAGTGTAGAAT
This sequence comes from Brachirus orientalis, assembly GCA_016785285.1. NCBI lineage: Eukaryota > Metazoa > Chordata > Actinopteri > Pleuronectiformes > Soleidae > Brachirus > Brachirus orientalis. The sequence continues at coordinate 5,126,681 of JAFBJR010000425.1, forward strand.
ATCACTATGAAAATTGTCATTAAAAAAACCCACCCACTGCTGCTTTACCCTTTTAAACAGCATGACTTTAAATGCATGGCCTTGATGTTTCCAAACTCAAGCTTGGTACTGGTGACCAATGTTTGCTGTCCAATCTTGCTTTCATTGGGGCTCGGGATGAATCATCCCCGCTCACTGAAGTCCTTTACACAGACCAGGTCCCACCTCAAGGAATGTGTGTGAGTCACACTGGACGACTGTCGGCGGCTTGCCTGCAGCTTCTCCTCCAGATCACTCCCTTGAGACCCATTTAATCGAACCCCCACATATTTTATAATTAACTTTAACTGATGATTTTATGCTATAGTTGGGCTTTAATGTCTCCTTCAAATGCAATTTATTATCTCTCATGTTTTGGAGGTCAAAAAAATGAGACCCTCCCCTAAGCTGAGCCAGTCAGGTCCAACTGAGCCCCCCCCCCCCATCCTCTGTTCAAACCCAACTACCTCTTTCTCTAGCCCCCCCCCCCCACATCCTCTGTTCAAACCCAACTACCTCTTTCTCTTTCTCAGGGTTTCTTATGGCTGACCAAGACAGCTTTATTGGCCTCTGACCAACCTGGCAGGAAAGGAGGGGAGTCATTGCAGGTTCTCAGCAAACAAGCTGGCAGTCGAGGAAACAACTGGCAGAAACATGAAGATTTTAACTGAGAGATTGTTGACAGAGCTGAGGGAGGGTTGATAAGCAAACTGCTGGGTGGGGGTGAATGGGTTGTAGGGTCAAAGGACATCAGGAAACAGTGGCTATATTGAAAGAGAGGAAAAAGTGGAGATGTGCTCTATAAAGTTGTTTCCAGTGGTGTAATTTGTTTTGTTTTGAACAACCTACTAGTCAGCTACACACAAGACTGAATTAAATCTAGTGTGTTTGCCTTTCTGCAAGTATAATCCACTTGTCACAAAAACCTTTATACCGGTGAAGAAGAGAATGTAATGTTCAGTGTGTGCCTGCTATTTTCATATAGAAACATAGCAGCCTTTAGATGGCAATAGCATTCTCCACAGTTACACGGGCCAAATAATAATCACAGCTGGCAATATGGCCGCTGTTCTTTTCAGGTTTGTGCCCAGATGTTGATATGAATCCTCCTTTCTTTCCACTTGGTCCCAAACACAGTGAGATGGCCTGGGCTAGGCAGCATATGTCTGTCAGTGCAGTTCCAGGTCTGTGCAGTCAAAGGTTAGATATTCCAGAGGCCTTTAATCAAGAAATGTTTTCAATTTCCTCCCTCTGTGTTCCTTTTCCTGACCTCTGGTCCTCATAGTAAAGCTAGACGTGCACTGTAACACCCAAGACAACACAACTCTTTAATCTTCTCCTCATTAGAATTACTAATGTGTCTGTGGCTGACGAAAGGTGTGTGACTGTGTAAAGGTATGCATACACTCATGCATGCTTCTGCGCCTGCATTTGGCTGAGAGGGGAGTGAATACTTGAATAACAGTCTAATAAATATCATGGGTAAGTTTATTGGTTTTGAAGCATATTTGCCATTTGTTGGGAAACACTAAACCGAGGAAGGTTCCTGGCAAAGTGGCAGGGTGGTGCTCTTTTCTGGGTCACAGAGAACACAGAGGAAATCTACTCTGACATTAACAGGCTGCTATAGGAAGTGTTTTTGGATTAAATTAACATGGCATGAGAGGTTGGCTGGTCCAAGCTTCGTAGGGGTGAGGGCACAAGTGAGGAAAAACACTAAGGGCTTCTTGGAGGGGAACTTTGCCAAGTCCATAGGTAAAGATGATACCAGAGCAGGGGATCAAACGATGAAGGTGCCTGAGGAGCTGTAATCTCTGTTAAGAGGTTTGATTGTGCCCCAGGCAGCAGGCTGCATCACCAGTCACAGATGACATAACATAGCTGGAAGATGAATCATGGGATGGACAGAAGCCGAGATCCAAGGCTGGTTTTGAGGATTGAGGGGAAATATAGTGGTTGGTAAGGGTATGGGTGGGGTAAGGCATGTTGTTGCTTTAAAGCCTCTTTAAAACTCTTAAGGTCTGGCATCAAGTCAATATTTACCCAAGAGAGGATGTGTGGTGGGTGAGGGCACAGATCAGATTCTCTCCTGCCAAAAGTAAACCCAGCAGGAGATTTGGTTTTTGTGTGGTGTAAAGAAAACACCAAATTTCTTTTTAGATATTCTCAGCAGTCATACATAATACTGTTGCTCAATAAATTGGCTGCGCTCGTTCTAGAGCAGCCTTTCCCTCCAAGGTGGATCAGGACCTTTTCGAGGGGAATTTACAGAATGGGAAAGTAGACAATACTTAACATAAGTTAGAAAATACTGTCAAGATATATAAAATATTATTGTTGATGTGACATTTGTATACATGTTTTCTTTAAAAAACTGGATATTCTTCCCTCCTACAAACAAAATAATTGTTCAGTGAGGAAATTTGGGCAGAAAATCAAAAGAGGTATGTGATAGGGTGCCTCATTTTCGAGGGGAAACACATAACATTCATGTCCTGTAGTGATTCGTCGGAGCTGGTGTCACAAAAAAATCATGTGTGTAGGGTGAACAAACGCAAAATAACATACTTTGTGTTATAAATCAGTTTGCTCTTTTTCCGTAAAAAAGCACACTCTCATGAAAAGAACAGTGAAAACAAAGCCATTGTTTTCCCGTACAATCAGCTTTACCATCCTAATGACAAAAAAATCAAAGAGTTGTCTAGTCCAGGTGTAAGATGTCACATAAAGGTTGGGAACCTTTACATAAACGTATGTTTCAGCAACTTTCATGGCTTTGATGTTGAGTGAAAGCGCACAGTGTGAGGACTGTATTGTAACGGAAGGAATTATTTAATTGTAATTGTATATATATATTTATTGTATAATTGTATATTTAATTGTAATTCACAGAGTTGCATTGGATGGTGTGCAGCTGGGAAGCAGAGCTGTGTTGAAGAACTCTCCTTGGTGTACGCTCTGACATCCAGACTTATGACATATTGGCTGATGAAACACAGTGTAGAGTTCTGTTGTTGTAAAATTGATGTTGTAAAAAAGGATGATGTGAATTCTGTCATTTTTTCTCATGCTCCTCGGCTGTAAAAATCATTCATGGTTAACTACTCTTCCTTTCAGTAGTGGTAAAGGGATATTTTACTCTCTGTGTTGCACATATTTCAAGCACTCTGTTCCCAGATGTTTGTACCTGCACAGCGCAGAGTCACCCCTGTGACAGGTGATTTCCTGACCACCATAATTCATCATTGTTTACAACCCTTTTTTCTTCTTTCCTATGTATTTTGAGAAAAAGGAGAAAAGTGTGTTTCAGCTCTTTGTCCTTGAAGGAGGGTCACAAAACCTGGAATGCAAAGAAAGGAAGTCACAGAAGCAAGGCTATCTGTACTTGCCCCCTTCCTCGACTTCCCTCCTCTTTTGTTTCCCACTCTTTTTCTTCCTGATAAAGGAGAGAAGGGATGATGGAGCAAAAGAATAAGTAGGGCCTCAGGGAAGGGGTCTGTGCACCCAGTGTGTGCATGGATGTTGTAGGAGGGTTAAGCGTTTCAGACGCGGCCGTCCCCCCCTCCTGGGCTGTCTCTCATCACGCTATTGACCCCCCAGGAAGCTTTAGATGTCCGTCTGGCTTCATAATTCTCTTATCGGGCTAATCTGGGAGATAAGGAAGGGGGAGTTGAAAGTGTAAACCCAGCACCATAGCCTTGGAATCCAGTTGCAGTGGGCTCATTCTTTACCTGTGCCTGAGCGACTTGTTAAGTTTGTGTGTGCTGCGTCCGTGTGTGCATTGCACTGAGACTTGTATACATGAGGTTTTGTTTGTATGTGTGTGTCTATGTGTGGTGCTGATACGGTTGCCCCCCACATGCAAGTCTGCTGGAGTATGATTGATCTGGGCAGAGGTAGTGGTCACATCCTGAACTGGAGTTGATTTCCTCTCCTCCCCAAATACAGACCTGGTGTTTATCATAGGCTCAGTGTCATGTTTGTATGTTTTCTTAGATCAGTGCTGTTATGGGAGGCAGTTGGAGGTTGGTGCGAGTTTAAGTAGAAGAAGAGGAAAGGAAGAAAGAAAAAAAGAGAGGTTGAAATCAGAGAGTGTTTTCTCTTTCTGTCTCTCAGGCATTAATCTCTGTGCGGACAGGGCGGATGCAGCTACTCAGGGAAAGTGCTAATTAATCGACTGAGGACAAAAAAGTTTTGGACCAAAGAAGTAGATTTATATAAGACCCTGTCACTAGAAGAGGTGCTGTTTGATGTCACCAGTTTTTTTTCTATTTGTTCCCTGCCTTACACACAAAACCACATGAGGGCTTTATTTATGTATAAATCAGTTGCTGACATTTCCTCTGTAAACATGGACTATAGTGGGGAACTCTACCTCTTCAACACCGAAATAAATGGTATATATAGATGTTTTTAACAGAACTAAATCTGCAAAAAAATGTGATTGACTTTTTATTTTTTTTTTAATTTGCAGTAAAGGAATTTGTTTTTGTGTTTTTTTCGCCCCCTCCAGTTAGATGTTTTCAAAAATAACATATGCACCAGCAAAGAACTAGCAAAGAAGAAAACATCATGGAGAGCACTCCAAGATGATACAGGAATACATAGGTCACTAATCACTTCAGTCCATCTTTCAAATTCAAGAGCAGTAACAAAACATTTTCAGACTGCAGCTGGAATGATGTGCACCAACATCATGCTGGAGAAGGTGCAGAGTGGTGCAGACTCCATGACTAGATGGTGAAATGACTGCGTTCACCTGGGTGTCATGTTAAACTTACTGCTGATCAGAACCCGAGCCGATTAAAAGCCACATTTATAACAGAGTCATTTGAACTGGCAGTGAATGCCGATTGTATCTATTCCCACTGCTCACAAAAGCCATGTTAGTTGGTGTTGGTGGATTTTTATTGAGCGATGGAAAAGGGGAGTCGGTGGCAGTGAACTTGACAGACATTATATGGGACAATAAACCATCAGTCATACATTCCAGGTGGTGAGCTGGATGTCCAATGAGACTGATCGACTGCAGACTCACTTTATCTGAAAATACAGTACATGCAGGCCTCTCAGTGTTTTCCTCAGTTGTACATACTTAACTCTCTTCCTGCGGTCTGTTATTGCCCAGAGTAGTTTCCTGTGTATCACCATTCTGAATCACTGGCTGGCTACTCTGCCAACAGCAGGATGACAGGGTTCCTGTAATAGATGGTGTTTTGTGAGTAATTAATAATCAAAGGTGTAACATACTGTGTGATGTCCCAGGTTTACAGGGCTCTTAATAAGGTTTCATACTCCCTCAGGCAGTACAACTCATGCTCGGAACATGGTGTTGGTTTCTATTATTCAGTGATTTGTCAGCGTAATAAAACACCACTCTCCTATTTTGAAGATAGACAGTAATTGTTTTATTTCTACGATGGTTAACACCTTATAATGAACACAGGTTGCATGTCACACCCTCATGACTCAGTCGTGACTTTGTGACCTTGTCTGCCTCGCAGACCTTCCTCTGGTCTAGCTGTAGATTATAGAGGAGGCTGACTGGAGCTTCTCATGGATATCACAGGAATTGAGTAATCGTATGGCATGACAAGACCCTGCCCTTTAATTATCCTCCACTTGCTGTTGCAGTTCTTTTTTCCTCTGTCTGGTTTTTCTTTCTATACATTTTTTTTCCTCTCTCTCTGACGTGTTGTCACCGTCTCGCTCCTTTCATCTGTGTCCTCAGCTGATTGTGGTATGGTGTGAATTGGAGGGCAGATCATGTTCACTGGTCAAATGACTCACCATCTCTTACATGCCACTAACTTCTTCATGTAATAAAGCCTTTAGCAGCATCCTCACAAGCCAAACATTACCCACACTCTGGGATATTATTTAATCTTTCCATTATTATTATTATTATTATTATTATTATTATTATTATTATTTTACAGATATTTTTTCTATTTCTTAATCAAAGTCCAAGTCAGCACTGCACAAATTGGTGCCCTTAGTAAGTCAGGTGCAAAGTTGGAAACCTGTCAAACAACCCAGTTTTTTTAGTTAACAAGCAGACAGACATGGTGGCTGTCACACTGTTACACAATGCCAGTGTAATTCTTTTATGCATTTATTTTCGTAAAAGCAAGACTAAACCCTCTTGTCTCTGTCCAGTGTGACACACACAATAGCACTGCCTGCAGCTGTCTGTGCTGGTCTGTAATGTACAATATGACCATGACTGTATTTTTCATTAATTAATACACAGCATGAAGGATTTGTTTTATGGGCATGTTGCGGTTTAACTGGAAAAGAATCGGTATAAATACTAGTGTTTAGTGGGGAAATGAGCCACAGGTATGAAGGAGATAATGACACCAGGTGGGGATGATTGCAACACTCAGGATCAAGACTTGGTCTGAAATGACAATAGAATTAATTAACTAGTAAACAATCTGAAGGGTGATATTACAAATTATGAGAACTTGTGACAGCCTGCAATTTCTAGCTTCTCCAAACCTATGGACTCCAAACCTAAATTCCATGGTGGCTGTCACACTGTTACACAATGCCAGTGTAATTCTTTTATGCATTTATTTTCGTAAAAGCAAGACTAAACCCTCTTGTCTCTGTCCAGTGTGACACACACAATAGCACTGCCTGCAGCTGTCTGTGCTGGTCTGTAATGTACAATATGACCATGACTGTATTTTTCATTAATTAATACACAGCATGAAGGATTTGTTTTATGGGCATGTTGCGGTTTAACATTTTGTCCCAGAGCAGGAACAGTGTATTCAAAAGGAAAAATAAAAAGTGGTTGGAACACTGTGATTTGTTCTCTATAATGAACAGACTACAAAAGTTTTTAACGGCCACTGCTCATGGTTGGCTGAGTGTTTGGTATTTTAAAGATCATTGTGGGTTTTATATCACGCTGAGTGATGATTGATGCTCATATTGATTTTTTGTTCACTGTGTGTCCTAATTCTGAGATGATGTACCTGAAAGAAAACACACTTGTTTCCATGGGCAGCCACCATCCTCTAATTCAGTTTTACTCTGGAATTACTTAAATTCACAAGTGATCTTTGTGCAAAGTTGACATTCAATTCATGAAATCTGATAATTCTGTGTGTAATCTGCGCACAAGTAGAACTACAGTTATTGGTGAACAGTTATTCAGTGTTTTTCATAAAACTAGTGTATGAACGAAACATCAAATAAAGCCCTAATAATCAACACTTTAAAAATAAACACAACACATACACATAACCAGGCAATAGTGAAAATACTATTGTGATCAGGAGCATCAGAGATTATAGACAAACAGAGAAACAAAGTTTGAACAGTAACAATATTTAACAGCTGGGTGATTTATTATGTAGGTATTGGTTGACTGATTATTTCAAATTTATTCTCTTGACTACTGATCATGGTCTACATAAAAAAATATTTGTTACACATGTTTTTATGTTTTTTTTTTTATGTTATATTGTTTTTATATGTTTGTCTTGCACCTTTCCCTGTAAAGCACTATTTCTTACTGAAGCTATCAATGGTGTCCTCTTTTAATCATCGTTTGGTTCAGGTCAAGGACTGACTAACTCTTTTTAATTTGTTTCATTTGTATAAAAGCTCTCTGTTTATTGAAAGTGACAGAAGCTCTCCTGCAGTCTTTGATGCTCTAACTTGCTCCGGGAATGTATTGCCTGGATACAAGAAGAAAATACTGTACCTCATTTCAGTTGTTTGCATTTATCTTCGCATCTATGGGTGACTTTATTGATCCTGTGCCAAGAGACGTCATTCCCCATCCCTGTACATTACCTGTGGCAGAGTACACATAGCAATCTAATGAATTCATGTCTAATACCTAAAATGTTTATCATGGATGCTTTCCCCCAATACTCACTTAATCAGGAATAATGTGATTCATGTCAGCCATATGTTTCTCATGAAGTTGAATCTTGAGGAATGTGGACTTTGGTGAGAAGCCGATATGATTTGTGAGGTGTGTGTGGTGAAAGTACAACAGGGGGATGGAAGTCTGCAGGGGGATTTCCCCCTCTGCACAGCCACAATGCTCACAACCTGTTTACCTACACCAAGGCCCTCCTGTTTTCTTCTTCACAGTTTTACACCCACTTACTTAGCCATGTGTTTTAAATATGTGTGTGTGTGTGTGCGCGCGTCTATTTCCGTGTTTGTGCTTGAGCATGCATGCATTCAGTATTTACTCTTGGCAACAAAAATATATGTGGCCAAATATCTACACGTTTCCCAGGCTTTCAGGCCAAGCCTAGTCCCTACAGTGCGACCTCTGACACATGGTCCCAGCCCATTTTGAGCTCATATAGGATGAGGCAATGCAGGACTCAGGGAGGATAGCAGTAAGCAGACAGTACTTTCCCTCTTTCCCTATTTCTGTATTTGTCTTTTGCAGAGTGGGGAAAAATACACAGTGTCGCTGACAGGGTAGTTAGATTGGGACCCTGTCTTGATCCTCTGACTACACTGAGAGTGATAGATACTGTACACTCTCTGGATACTTCATTAGGTACAGAGATGTAAATATCTTATTAGCCAATCACATGGCAGCAACTCATTGCATCTAGGCTTGTAGACTTGGTCAAGGCAAACTGCTTAAGTTCAAAAAGAGCATCAGAATGGGGTAGAAAGGTAAAAGGGATTAAAGGGATTTTCCAATGTGGCATAATATTTGGTGGTGTCAGACAGGCCGGTCTGAGTGCAACCATATCTAGTGTTTACAGAGAATGGTTTGGAAAAAATATGCCTTGATATGATAGCAGAGGTCATAGAATGAACTGACTGATTTGAGATGTTTGAAAGGCAACAGTAACTCCAATTACCACATGGTGCAATCAAAAAGACAGAACATCTCTGTTAAAGCTTGAAGCAGATGGGATACAGTAGCAGAAGAGGACAACTGGTGCAACTCCTGACACTTAATTAGTTGTCTGTGATTTGTCAATGAACAGAGAGAAAGATTCTCAGAGACAGAATAGTGGTGACAGTGATGATGAGACTTTGCCTGCCACGCCGTCTATTTCATTTCAGAGCATCTCTCAGAGGTGCAGGGAAAAGTCTGTTTAAATCAGTCTGACACTGGTGAACTGCAGCAACAGTCTGAAGCTGCAGCCATACTATTCTCTTTTCATTTAAATTCTGATCTGAATATACCTGCCATCCATACTACCATGGAGTTTTGAGCCCCAAAGATGAGACTTTGGAAGCAATGTTAGTCACATGCTCTTTCTGATTGGTTCTCATGGGCCACAACTCGATTACCAGTTCTTAATTAAAATCTCTGTTAAGTTTCACCTTATCAGCCTGGTAGGATCTATGCTTTTCTTTTCAAAATTAAAAAAAAATCAGCTTTCTGTTTACACTGACACATGCACCTGAATGGTCATGTTGGTCATGGAGTATGTTTTTAAGCAGATTAGTATGAAGGCTAATTACATCACATATGGCATAGATGTTAAAGACATCTTGAGGGACAAAATAAAAAAAATAATGCAGATGTATTTACTCATTCTTGGAGAATTATGACATGTTGCTATGGGATATCTCTGTTCTCAGGACACATAGACTGGTTTAATACACAGTACGTCCATCTGCATTACTCCAAACTGTCAAACCAGTTGCCTGATTTTAATGTAATAAATGTGTATTGTGTAATTAACACACACCCTGACTGACATGTTTTCAGTATTTATGTATTGTGTCAGGAGAAGCCTAGTTCAAACACTTAACGATTTTCCAGTCGCTGATGAGTTTTATAAGTTGAAATAACAAGCTTTGATCAGCACTTGTGAAAGACAGAATTAGAGAAGCTTACAAACAAATTGCATGTGGATGTGTGGTTGTTTTAAACTGAGGTACTGACACAACTTAGATATGAAAATTCATACAGTCATTTGTTATACAGCATATTGTAGTTTCAGATTAATTTCAAATGTCAGCAACTTGTCTGTCTTCAGGAAGTTTTCAGTTAAGTGTTGTTAACCTGCAGGAGTAATGTGGTCAGATCATTTAAGTCCTTTGGCAGTCTTTTCATGATGCTGTGAGCTCAAATCATGTCTTACCGTCTGTTAACACAAAACAACACTAACACAATACAGGTTGGGCATTATTTATATGGCTGCCAGATATTCTGTCACATTACTGAATCCAGATTTTGACTGTGTTCCCTGTAGGTACACCGCAGAGAGGGAGGGATAGATGCATAATGTATGTGTGCGTGTGTTTTTGAGACCCTGCCCTACCCCGACACAATTAGCGTGAGTTCAGCCTGGATCACATCACACACAGCATTTGTAATTGTTGTAGAGTAACACAGTCTTGGTTTCCGCACAGCCATGTAGAGACACTTTGGTTATTTCTCAGTGGTGTAGTTGAAATCCCTGACCCTGAGCATTATTCCACGTCTCTGTTCATTACACCCAAAGATAAATATGACCACTATGATTGTATAACTGAAATGAAAAAGGAGAATTCCTACTCTGTTTTGTAATATCTTCCACCACTGAGGGGGGAAGATTGCAGGGCTCCAGAGCTTGCGGGACTGTCAGACAGCCCATATGATCTCACAGCCTTACATTCAGGAATCTGTACATATGTCCTGCCACCCCAACCCCTGGCCCCAAACAATATTTTAGGCTTGTCACTGACCCAAGAGGATCAGGGATCTGCTCTTAATCACATGTCCCTCTTCATAAGCTCCCTGAAGCTCCCTGCCTTATTAAAGCACCTCATGGTTGTATTTAGGAGCTACTAATCATATTTTGTAACACAGGCACTTAGGGGACCATTGGTCAGGATTGCAGTGGTGTGCGTCTTGATATGAAGCCATCTCATTTTCATCCTCTTGGGACCTCAGGGCAAACTGGGTGACACACATACACAGATGTGTCAGGGGCTGAAACAAGCCAAACTTCTGATCAAAGAGCTGTTGCCATGGGGGGAATAAAGGTTGTTTTACTGTATCAATTGTAAGGTTGAATTTTCAGACATTACGAAACAGCCAGTGGTTCCTGTGTGTCTGTGTGTGTGTGTGTTTTGGTGCGTGCCTTGGCTTTGTCATGTGAAAACATCAAAGGTCTGATTCTGGGGATTTTTAGGTTTTAACACCTGCTGAGAAGAGATACATGTATCTTTCTATTGTTGGAACTTTTGGGCTTATGCAACTCTTTACAAAACACAAAGGTCAAAAATAGGGTAATCCTAATCAAATAATGGTCAACATTAACCAGATATAATGGCCAACTTCTTTTAAAGGAAAAGAAGATCTGTGACATTTTTTACTGCAACATAAACTAATTGTGTCTTCCCTTTGGGAACCTACAGGTGGACACTGTGGTGATGGTGAGGCTGAAGTACAGACAGAGACGCTAGAACAAAGCAGTAAATCGAATGACAGCTATAGAGAGAGTGATGGAGGGAAGTGTTGCAGTATATACTGTCAAATTGGAGGGGTGTATTTGAAATTTTCTGTGGTGAGAAAGGTGTGTCACATGGATGTGGTGCAGCCCAAGTTGACAGCTTGAACTGGCTCGAGGGTTTAGCAACATTTTATTTGAATATACAGTATACAGTATACAATGAGACTGTAGTATACAGTCTCATTGGCGATGCTTGTATGACTCAACGTCATAGTGAAGCTGGACAGTTCTTCAACTATCTTCTTCATCACATCATTCTCCACTAACCATGACTGAAAATATTACTGGGACAAGGACCCACAGTTCTACTGATGCTTCCACTAAACCCAAATAAGGCCCATTCCGCCTGGTCACTGCACTTGTTATGAACCTGTTATAGATTATAGCAGGTAAGGAGCAGAGAGGGAGACGGAAAGAGAGAAGGCAGAGAAGAAATGTGGTATAGTTGACGTATGGTTAGCCCACTTGCCGTTATTATTACACAGAGGGATGGCTCCCTTCCCGCTGTGGTGATCCAGTCTCCTCTCTGTTTGCTTAGCCGAGTGGTTCCATATGGAAGAACACACCAGTGGAGCATCTGGCACAGCCGAGGAGGCAGGGCACATGTGTGTTCACAGGAACTATACCCACTACTGTACACAAGTCCTCCTGTCAGCTGCAGGACCTATAGCTGCTCTGCGTCACGGTGATTCTTTACTTGCTCGGCAGCATAATTTATAACAGGAAATCTTCCCATTTTTTTTTTTATAGCATCAAACAACAAAGGAACCACAAACTGGTTAAGTGTTGTGGAAGGTCTGGATGCTGAGCAACTGCATGGTGTAAATTAGGAAATGCTCTACAGGTTTTTAAGTGTTTTTTATTAACATTTCCTTAGACAGGGAATGTTCCCTGAAGTAAGGAAGTGTTCCTTTATTAACCCTCTAAAAGTGCATATAAACACACATAAACAGCACAAGGCATAAAAGGCCTAACTAATTATCAGTCAACCACAAGTCCATCATGCATAAAGATGCATCATACATTATAGTGCCTACACTGCTGGAGAAAATGAGTTGATTCCTTAAGGCAGGAACATGTTAAATATGACACACAGCCTCCTGCTCGGTTTGTATCGTGATGGTGAGCACACTATTTGTCACTTAACAGTTTAGTGTTTGTTTGATACAGTTTAGGTGAGATAAGATTCCATTTGCTGGTTTGTTCACTTGTGACTGAAATATATGATCTTCCAAATGTTTCTGCACAACTCTCCGTATTTTCCTCACTATGTTGTACTGCGTTAGTGTGTTCAGGAGTTAAAAAAAAAAAAAAAACACCATGACCACTTCAGTCCCTCATGTGCTGAAAGTGGAGATGTCATCCTGACCTCTTGTTAAGTTTGCTTTCCTAAGCAAAACTAAATCTAAAAGAAAACACATGGCAAATACACGAGTTGCTTCTCTTTCACTTGGGTGAGAAAAGATTGTGGGAATGAAGATTAATTCACTCACATCCAGTTCAATTAAAAAGTGTACATCACCTACACCTAATACTACCTTGTCAAATCTTGGTGACCTCTTTGTTTTGAGTGTGTTAAGCAGATCTGGCTGTAGACAGATATTTAGAAAAAACATCTTCCAAATTTCAGTGTAACTAACATTATTTCAGTGTTGGCAAGGAAACTAGTTAACCACCTAGTGGTGGGAATTAAAGAAAATTTACTCTGTAGCTGTGTGAAATTTTGAGTTACTTGTACTTGATATTTTACGTGATATTTTATTTTCTTTCATACTCAAGATTCAACATTCTGTCTTGTCATGTACTTAATAACAATTAGCTGTAAGGGAAGTCTTTGTGCTCAGTGTCTTGGAAATAGCAATAAAATACAAAATACAAATACAAAAATAATAAGGGCAATTAAATGAGATGCTATTACAGATAATATGTGCTGCCCTGTTTAATGTTAGCATATCTTTTTTTTTATATCTGATGATAACTGACTTTGTACAATACTTAAACAAAGGATCACTGATAATCACTCCCATCTAAATCTTTAAACATGCAAACAGTATTTAGAAGTAGCAGATTTTCCTGTAAATGTAATAGAAGGAAGAATAAAGGTTTTGGAAGTGATACAACTATAAAATTGCGTGCATGTCCAGAAAATTCCATCGCTTCTGTAATCTCTCTGGACATTTAAAAATATACTCATAAATAGTTTGAATTTTTGACCAGAACAATGCTAACATGCTTACTTTCAGTGCTGCCTCAAGCTGTCATCACCTTGATGATGCATGCATAAATCCAAAGTGTTTGTCCAGCCCAACACAGTAAGAAGGATTATTACCAATAGTAGAACTCTCATCCCTCAACATCCAAACATTCCTCATCCCCTGAAGAGAGTCAATGGTTTTGGGTGTTGGAGGGGAAGTTAAACAATGACTCACTTTACTGACAGACAAATCTAGATCACATGTCAGAAAAAAGGTTTTCTTAGAAACATTCACCTGGCCTGTTTCTCCCAGAGTTCAAACACTTGTATATTGCGACAAATCAATTCTAATTACATGAGCACTGATTAGACTCAGCACTAAATATGCAGCTATTGTTTTCTTTAACCAAGGACCTCCCTTGGTCTTCTTTGCCCTCTCCTATTTCCCCCTTTCCTTGCCTCATGTGGGCTAGTTATCCCTTCACCACCTCTGCGGGGTTTTTTTGGGGGGGAGGAAATGTATGGTGAAGATGGGGCTTTTTTTCAGGAAAGTGGAGCAGATAAATCTAATAGAGGGGTGTAGATGTTGTTAACCCTTGTTTCACACAGCTGCTTAATACAGGAAGGTCACAGTTCAGCCTGTAGCAAACTTAATATACATCAGGTGTTCTTCATTTTTACACTGCCAGCCCCCTTTTAACATGGACATACACTGGCCACACTGTGACCATGTTTCTGTATGTGTGTAAAAAAATTTTTTCTTAAAATGAGACACTGACTTTGTGACTGAGTATTCGGAAAGTTATCACCTCACAGTAGCATCTTTTGTGGGACATAAATATCTCAGCATGGCCACAGACCATGAACGATAGATGGTTGTTGATGAAAACACTCCTTTTAAAAGCATAAAATTAAAGCCTGCTCTGGGTTGCCTGTGTGTTGAACTGCCTACCTGTGTAATGAAGCGAAAGCAGAAACTTGGGACAACACCACTCTAAGGAAACGGAGACTTTCTGCTTTGCTCAATGTCAAACTGTCGTGTTGAAGAGACTGACCTCTTTCTCCAATAATGTATAATCACTGTCATCAGCTGCAGTAACAGTTAGAGAGAATTCATTTACACCAGGCTGGGTTGGTGGGAGATTGCTCATTGACCCTGGAGATACGACAACCTATCACTGCCTGATAAGAGGCCCTCAACAGGTGGGTTCCTCAAGCTTTTTCTTCAATGCACATTAAACCATACTGCTTAAACGGGTCTCAAACAACACCGTTGCAGGAGGGTCAGAGGGCAACTGCATACTAGTGGCTAATGGAAGCAAATAATGTCAATCATGCCAAAATGAGCCACTGGTGAGACTCACTCATGCTTCCTTTCCAGTCCAGACTGTATTTTATAAATGGATTTTAAGTGAGATTAAGTTAGATTTGTTGATGAAGACGCTAAATAATATAATACTAGCTTCCAAAATGTAATTTAGTAAATAAGTGTATAGGAACATGTTATCAGAATACTGAAATAGTTATTACCATTAAGTGCCAAACTAGCTCATTTCTTATCTCGACACTTAAATAATCTTTTAAAAGTTCCACAGAAAGTGGGTAGATGCGTGTTTGGCATTTGCAGAAGTAATTGTGTGAACTAGAGAGGGGCTAATCCAGGCCTTGATCTTGGGGTTGCATTAAAGTAACACAACATAGAAATTGCTCTCAATGTCCCCCTACAGTTGGTAAATGGTATTGTTTGTTACAACTGTCATAACATATACAGTATGTTGCAGTGACACGTGTATTTGTTGACAAGCCAATGATACAGGTGGAGTCTGAAACAGGATTTCTCATGGCTATGTAAAGCTGTTTCCATACATGTGCAAACAACCATGTCCTCAGACCAGGTACAGTAGCTGTTGTGTATGTTATAGCAATAAATACAATTATGATTACAGTGATTTATTTTCCAATATAGGAATGAAAAGTAACCCCAAAAATTACTTTCTAAGTACAAATGACTGGTCGCAAACACTACAGCACTAGCTTTGTGTGTTCAAATTGTCATCCGTTAAAAAGACCTATTGTCAGTGACACTGTCAGCAGTTGCCTCAGTTTATATGTGAAAACAGCTTTATACACATCCACCTGTTTTCACTGCAGACTGCCTTCACTTCTACTTTATAGCCTCTACTGGTCCTTTACTGTACCTTCTTTATCACCTCATCTTTTTAGATGGCGCTTTGTCATGTTAATGTTTTCTTGAAATTTCCTTTTTGCTCACACCAGCTCACTTCTGGTGAAGGTCCCAGGCCAGACATGCTCCCTCACAGGTCCAGGTGGAATGTGATTTACAGCCAGGCAAACTGGGAGTGATGGCTTGTGATGTTTAATCCACACAAAGATGTCAAGGGAGGCCATGTCCCAGAATCCCACAGCTAAGCATTGCTCACTACTGATTTCTGCCACTGCTACAGCACCATTCACCCTCACAACCACCTCCATGATCTTTCCCCTTAACTGCCAGAGGCAGTGTGCCTGCAGGTGTGTGTGTGTGTGCGTGCGTGTGCGTAAATATGAATTTCTGAGCAGCTGGTAGTTTAGAATTAAGAGTTATAGTGTGGTTAAGGCTAGGGCTAGACAGTAACTGGTTATGGTTAAGATTATGGTTCGTTTAGGCTGTCCAATTGCAGTGTCCTAAGAATAGCCACACAAATGTGTGTGTGTGTGTGTGTGTGTGTAACCCACTCAGTTTTACATCTGCCACTTAAGAGAGATCAATAACCTTTTTATGTGGAAACTGTGAGAGCTCTATGACCTCATATTTCAACTTAAATATTTTCTAGTGCCACTTGTCACACTGCAACCCAGCACATTACTTACTGACAGGTGACGTGTGTCTATAGGTGTGTGCGTCAGTGTGTGGAGAAAGAGGAGGAAAAAAACAAACTGTGTCAAAGAGATGGAGAGGAAAAGCGGCTGAAGGCAGGGATGTGGTCTTTTTAGGAGGAAAGCTCAGTAAAAATTCCTCTGAGGAAACACACACATGTCACTCTGTGTTTTAGATGTTTTATGGCCTGGCTTTAGTGCTGTGCTGCATGAGAGAGATTGATGTACCTCTCAGCAAGTACAATGTGCTGTATGGCTGTCTGTGTCAGGGCAGTTAACTAGTGCACCCGCTGCCCTAATAAGAATCTGTATATGCATGAACAAACTAAATGCTCAACATCTATAAATGATCATCATCTATAAATGTGCAAAAACATTACTGATGTTAGTCTCATTGATGGAAAAAGTACTAAACTGGGACCATTTTCTTGAATAAAAGTAGCAATGCAATTGCAGCACAAGGATGAATATGTTAGCAAACAGTTGATAAAAAGAGGAAAAAGCAGTTGCTGAGAGCTGCGCAACCAGAACTATGAATAGACGCTGCAATGCTCAGTGGATCAGATCAAATAAGCATACAATATTTCACAAATAATGGTAAGTGCAAGTGATCACCATAAATATCACTTTTTCATCCAAATGTTTGGTTGGAAGTTGCTTGATATAGCCATTAAAAGTTTATATATATTATTTTAGCTACTACTAAGAGTTGCATGTAAACAGCAAACAACATTGAAGCTGTCGTTGGATTCATTGTTTGTATCCTATACATCATACCATATTTGTATGTTGTGCATTTATACAAGATTATCAAATGTGAAATGATTTAAATTAAACAGATGTAGTGTGTAATAGTTGCCCCAGAATGTAGTGGCATGTAGTATAACTTCAGATGAAAAAGTTCTTCAATATTTGCCTTATCTGCTGCACTTGAATAAAAGCAGTTCAGTTAGTTTCCACCACTGCTTTGCTCTCTGTCAGATTCATAACTCGAGCATTCACTTGCCCTTATCCTGCCTCAAGTTCAGCCACATCATTTAACTTTCTCAAAGTATCCTCCTTTGTTCTAAATGACAGACAGTAACTATAGTGCCGTAAACCACAACGACACTCAAAAGCAAGTTTTACATAACCTGCATGCACCAGTCACCAAATCTAAAAGATTTGTAAATTCCGCTGTTGACCTGATTAGCAGTTGGTAGATGTGTCTATGAGAGGCAGCCAAGCCTTTTCAACTCAGCAAGGTGCCGAGGAGTGAGGGTAATGAGCTTTAAGCTGCACTGCTATGTCTCTCCCTTCCTTTGCTTTGCCACCTTTCAAGTCCAAGCTCATTTTGAAGAACAGGCTCAAAGCTGTAAACCCTCATGGTAAGTTCTGGGTTCATTTTGCCAAGACACTCAGAGAAAACATGAGGACATAAAGTGCCGCATGTGATCCCCCTCCTCTTGTTATTTTATTTTAAAATTGAAATCTTTTGTTGTTTTTCTGAGTCCCATCTGAGCCAAAGAAGCCAACATTAGAAACAAAGGGATAACTCTCAACTCGGGTTGAAACAGGTCGCATGACTTTTATTTAACGCTTGATTCTTACTATACCTCATTCTGTCCACATGGGTATCATACAAGTATGTGTGGCAGTCTGTTTATTCATGTGTTTTTTGCATATAGCGAGAGTTTTCCCTCTGTTTTGTATGTGTGCGATGGTAGGACTCACTAAAATCATAACCAGAACCTGCTCACTCCTCACTTGCCAAATATGTTTCATGAAGCCAACAAAACAATTGGGTTGAGTTGAATTTGGCACTCCAAATTGACCCTAAAAACAATTAAGTCATAGGGACCATTAACTATGTATAACCATCATAAAACATGTTCCTGCGCTAGAAAAAGAAAAAGGGGGTAAAACCGTGGTCACAGGAAATGAGGTAATAAGGACTGCACAGCTAGTCAACCTGTCTTGCTGCTGCAGTGCCTCGCTGACCTGAGGGGAGCCAGATGAACTTTTTTCTGGGTGGGGAAAGGAAAGGGAAGGGAAGGGTGGCTTGGGGGTGGGCGAAGGGGTGGCGGATCAGTGGGTGGGGGTGAGCAGGGGGATTTGAGCAAAGCACGCTCTCTAATCTTGCACTCAGCCAAGCGATCTCATGATGCAGGAGGCTTAGCCACTGCAGTGAAAGCAATCTAATGGCCAATGAGTAATCAACACTATTGCCTGTCTCGACTAATATCCCCACGGTCTAGTCCGCTGAAGCAGGGAAAAGTTGTCTGCTTCACAGGAAGAAGAGGAGAGAAAGGAAAAAAAAACGAGCACGCACGACAAAAAATAGAGACATAAATATGCATTTGATTTAGATTTGGATGCAGCAAATACTTCCTTTTCCGACCATCAGGAGTAACATTTGTTTGGGAGACTCTGAGGAATTCAAACGCTGTCACATGGTTGATTCATTCCCATAAAGCAGTATGTTTCGCATGCTCAAAGCCCCTTTCCCAGCTTGCTTAAGAATTTCAGCATAACCTGTATGACTATAATCAAGGGATCAACTGAAGGATAACAGAGAACATAATTTTTCAAGACTCCTCCGAGCGTGTCTGGTTCTCCAAAAACTCAGTTCAGTTCCTGATTTTTCAGCTGTCCTGGCATGGCACAGCATGCGTGGCATGAGGGAGCAAGATGAATCAGATGGATTAATGAGAGAGAGGGGCTTGTTCGATTAGATTTATGGAATGCATTAAACAGCTTTTATTTAAGCGGAAGAGTTACGTGGCCTGGCAGCGGTGAAAGAACCTGTCTCCCCGTTTGTAACTAAACATGCCAGCCCCACCTCTTCAGTGATCATTAAATCCACCTACTTTAGTGTATTCCTTCCTGTTTTTTTCAGGAGCCTCTTGAATATGACTTTATGGCCCTGTGAGTTACTTGCATGGTCCGTCCTTAAGCCAAAGAAAACGTCAGTCTAAAATGTAACATTTCTGGCACTGTTTTCAGAATTAGAGCCTCACATTACATCCCTTCATGGGTTTGGTACAGCACAGAACAGCTAAAATGTTCAATTTAAAAAAATTAATGGAATGGCCTCTCAGCTAAGTCAAAGAACCATCTGCTATGCAGTCAACACTGTTCTGATTGTGACAAATAAAGAGATGTGGTCTCTGCTATAATAGTAATAGTTCAAACTTAAGCAAAACCGTATGTGGCAGACCACAGTGTTTTCTCTTATTGGCCTGGGAATTAGTTGGGTTTATTGTACAAAACAATTCTGCTCATAGGCAGGAAAATATTCTCATGCCAGCATAGCAGTGGCTTTCATAATTGGTTCAGTTTGTACTTTCCTCGACATTCACCACCCATCGTTACAAACCTTACCATTAGTTGCTAAAAGATTTGACATGCCTATTTATCTCCCACAGTGACTTTGGTACTGTATAAATGAATTTCAGTGTGTCATTAAAACCCAAACTGGGAGAAGTATGTTCTAGCTCAGGGTAAATCTATGGGTTTTTTTCACTGCTAATAACTCTTTTGCTTTCCTTATTTATTTTTTTAACATTCAGCGATTTTAGTGATTTTACTTGAATCGGCAGTGAGGATTTTGGTCTTGGATGGAATAATAATGTAGGAGTGGATGAAACGATGAAAGGGTTTGAAGTGGATCATTCCACCAAAGCCAGTGACAGGTTCCATCTCTCAGAGAGAAGAATAGCAGTGAAAGCGGAAGCCAGCTAACCTCTGTCAAAACTGCCATCCATCACTCGGCGTTTTAACCCCGGCCACACTGAAAGACGGCCAATTACTTGGGATGAAATAAATACGTCCTCACATTAGGACCCATTACCAAGCCTCGCTCTCCCATTTCTCCCCCTGGTCGACACAGTGACTGAGCAGTTGCTCGTCCCTGGACCATTATGTCTGTCTGAGATCTGCCAAACTATGGCCCTCTGTTGAGAGGTATCCATCTACATGGCCACTATAAAGCACTCCAACTATGGGCAAACATCTGAAATGAGTCATTCTGACACTGACAGAAATATCTCCCTGTGACAATCACATTTATCTCCGTTTTTCCTTTTTTCCCCCACCTTGGCTTTATTTTTTGACTTATTTTAATTCCAACTAATTTCTTTCTTTATTCCTTAAATCACCCTCACAACAAAGCCATTCTGCTTGTTTGATATAACCTCTGATGGCAGCCCCTTGTCTGGACCAGCATTCGACTCGCTCCACAGTGATGTAACACTTTAACCAAGTCCAGAATCAAACTCTTGGTTGAGTTAAAGTTAGAGTCTTTAATTGGTTCCTAAACCACTTTGTATTGTGTATAATTCATGGCCTGACTTTTTATGTAATAACGTCGTAATAATAATCTCAAGGAATTTAAACCAGAATTTGTCAGTTCAGTTGATTTTACTGTATTCATGTCAAATCAAACATGAATTTTCATCTCATGTAGTATATTACTTACACCAGCAAGTTATGCAAAAGGTGTCTCCATCTTTCAAATGAGTAATTAGGTCATAATAGTGCATTTAGTGCAAAAGTAATTAGTGATATCAATCTCTTACTTACTGAGCTTCTAGGTCCCCCACTATATCCACCAGTTATTATTCTGAATTATAAAATTTAAATCTGAAATTAAAATATTAAGAAATATCAGAAATTTTCCAAAAACAAAAAAAAATCAGCAGTTTTATCTGTTTAAAAACTGATGTCTTAATTAAAAGATGGGTATATTGAGGTCATCTTAAAAGAAACTGTTTTCAAGAATCTTCACATTTTGTTTTCGTTTTTGTCATATTTTGCTTAGTTTTTTTTTAACACTACTCCAAATTTATAGAAACTTGAAAACATACAATAGAAAATCTATATAAACCTATGCATGTTGCAGTATGATGTATAGTACCCTGCTATAAAGATAGATTAGTATTAAAGCGCTATGCATCTACTACCATTAGCAACACTGTCAAGAGAGAAATGCTCACTCACACTCACCTTTAGCTGCTTCCATATCTTCTCTTCAGAAGCCTTGTGGAGAGGCTCTTCATCAATCCATTAACCACCTACACTACTTAACTCCTTTTTGCTCCCATGGATCTGTACTTAGTTGAATCCAGGTGTCCGAAGTTTATTGAAATCTACTTTTTTTTTTTCCTCTTCAGAACAATAAACTCTGAGGGGCTGAAGTAAAGGGGACCGAGTGGGGAAGGGGGAAATCGAGCTAGAGGGGCTCCGTTTATTAGACAGCAAATAGCCGGCCAGTGGGTTTATGATGTGGAAGGTCATTGTTGGTTAATAAGTGGCCACATGAGTGCGGGCAGGTGCTGTGTTAACACCTCCTCTTAACTCGCCTTTCCAGCAGAGACCATTCATCAGCTGAGTGTTAATGAAGGCCATATAATTAATAGGTGGATGGCAGAGAAAGCCCCTGAGTTAATCAATGCAAGCCTGTTTGAAGAGCAAAGGTAAGATGGGACATCAGGGTTTCTGAAAGGGGTGGGAGACTCGGTTAGAGAGTGTGAGCTTTTTAAGAGGTCTCTGAGTGGGAACTCTGATGGCCTTCACTCCCAAGCTTTGTTTCTGTGTGTGACATCACCACATCTGTGTCCACCCAAGTGATGTTTACAGATGTGGGTCAGTCGCTGCCAACCTATGTGCAATGTGAGGCATTAGAAGCTCCGATAAGAAGTTTAAGAAGAAAGGTGGAGGTAACATACACATTGTTCCAATGAAGCTGCACAGAAGTTCAAATGATTTAACTTTTTTTTTTTTTTTTTTTTTTTTTTCCTGAGCCAGAAACCGTTTTTTTGGCCCCATGCTCACTCCTTCACCTGCACCTTATCTCCACAAATGGAGTGTTGACTTTCTGTTCTTCAAAGGAGAAATACTGTCAGGCTGCTGCTAATGGGGATCAGGAGAGGCTACTGTTCTGGAACTTGTCAAGCCCTGTCCAACCTGCCATCATGCCCTGAAGTGTGGGAGCTATTTAACCTCTCCTCCTCTTTTTTTTTTCTCACATTCTCTCATTTGCCCCCACCCCACACACTCCCACCCCCCTGCATTAACTGTTTATTCTTCCACACTTTACACATTTTCCCCTCATACTTACTGCATGCCATCATCTGTCATGTGATTACAAATGCAACTGTAATGTATGTAATCAGAGGCTTGCATTTTTGAGGAATGATGCCACCTATTACAGAACTCATTTGACGGTGGTAGCCTCCTCCACTACTCATCCCTCTTTACCTCAACCACACACACACACACACACACTAGAACACAATGTTTTTTTTTTTTTACCTCCTTGTGTTGTGTGTGTTTGTATGCACTCTTATAATATGTATACGGGTGTGCACGAATGTCCATGCATGAGCACTCGTATTTCTGCAGCCAGACTGTGTGTGTGTGTGTGTAGACGAAGGCCTGGTGGAGGGGTGGGCAAAGCTTTACAATGGTCAACTGAAAAGAACCATTCTTTTATTCAGCAATTAACCCCATCTGGGTAAATAATACGCTGTTCTGCAGAGGAGCCGTCACTGTTATATGCAGAGCCCTGAACCCGAGAGCACTTCAAACGACAGCCGGTCACCCAAACGATGACAAGATGCGGCAGAAACCGCTTTTCACAAAGTCTATAATGCAAAGTATTGTGTTTCACTGTACAGTTTTAGAAAAGCAGGAGATACCATAGAAAGAGAGAGAGAGATGGAAAGGGAGAAAGAGAAGGGATACGGGAGAGAACGAGGGAGCAAGAAGAAGAGGGCTAAAGCACCGGTGATATCACAGATAACAAGTCTGGATGCACTTACCTGTCTAGAAACCTGATCTTATTATTTTAAATTCTTGGGGCTCAGGCACTTATAAACAGAGAGCAGGGGACTCTGGGAAAGGAGGTGGGGTTGGGGGTAATGGGGGGCAGGTGGTGAGGGAGAGAGGGACAGGTTGCCCCACTGTGTGGATGTATGGTGTGAGAATTCAATTTGCTCATCTCCTGTTATCGTAACTCAATTTCCCGTTTCACACACGCATGCACACGTACAAGCTTGGCTCACATTAATGGCCCCTCTCGTCCTTTGAGGGAGTAAACTTCCTCAAGTTGAAGTGCAGGTAATTATGTCGATCAGGGCCGCTGCTCCTCAGATTTACGGTGAGAATGAAGTGAATCTGATCTGGCAGACGTGAGAAATGGTGATGAGAGGTAGGCCAGCAGTGTGGAGGGGCCTGGAGTCTCATTAAGCAGGGGAACTGATCTTTCCACAGAGATCGGGGCCCGTCAGGATCCCCATTATGGTTGTTCTCCTAGGGGCCCCATTAAGTCCACTCCCCCAAGCCTTTCGGAATGACATTTGGCTTTAAGAGTGATCCTTCTGTGTGGAATACAAAGCACAGGGGACTTATGGACACACGCCAAACCACAAAGGGATGCAATATTGGCCTCAACTGTCATTTTGCTTAGTTGGAGTCCAGCATGACAGCTGCAATATCCACCCTTTTTTTCACATTAAATGTGTCTGCATTTGGACCTACACATTAACTATTACTATATATTCTAACTTTGCACAAATCAATCAAAATTAAGTATCCCATACTGATTGTGTTTCATAGAGACTTATTGATTCCACAGCAGGGAAAGTCACTTGTTAAAGCAGCTCAAAAACAGTATAAATTGAAAATATACAAGTAAATATTAATAAATATTAAAAATATTATATAAGAAAAGTTAATTTAGCAATACATAATTGCATACACGTATCAGCATTACAAATTGCAGAGTTGATGGTGGTATAAAGTATGAGTGGGAGCAGAAAGAAGAAGGAAATGTCCAGAGTACAACTGAAATGTTGAGTTGTACAGTCTTACAGTGGTAGGAATGAAAGAGCTGCAGTAGTGGGGTGTATTAGTTTGCCACTGAAGAAGCTGCTCAGGAGTAGGATAGACTAATGTACATTTGCATGTAATGTTATATAATATACTTATCAGGCTACTGCACAACAAGTTAATCAAGCATTGCTGTCGAAAAAAAGCCAGCAGCCCGTAAACCACGTAAAAATACGTTGCAAATACAGACAGAGCAAACCTCCTCACAAAAGAATTTACAATATAAAAAGCTTTAGGCATCCTGACACGCCTGAATCAACCAAGTTATGCACAAAAATGTACTCATAAATTGTAAACAGCAAACATTCAGCAAAAAAAAAAAAGAAAGAAAAATTGTGTCTAATGACAAAATGAAAAAAGACATTAAATTTGTTAACATCTGCTTTATTAATGTTAAACAAATGTGATATATACTGTGTGTTACTTTAATTGAATTATTGTCCTATTAACAGGAGAATGTTTTGATTCTCGCATTGTATTTAACATTAAAATAGAAGAGTTGTATCAATGTTTAAATCCAAAAAGATCTAAAATCTAATTGTTTTCGGAAAACATGCATGAACAGGTTTTTTTGTTTTTTGTTTAATTTTGTAAGTTTGTGACACCCATATCAAATGAACTTCTTCTCTGTTAACCTGCATTTACTTGTCATTGTTTTGTTATCCTGTGACCAAATTGTACTTTATCTGCATCATACCTATCAACAGGTTTCATTTTAGCTTGTGGGTACTTCGAGCATGAACACTGAGAACAGTGATGCAGTATGCACTCACACGCACACACTCAAAAATACAAGTTCCTAGTTATCGTACATTTGTCATCTGACAAAAAAAAGTCATTGCTGAAATTGAGCACTGATCACAAAACCAAGAGGAAGGGGAATGGGATTATATTACATGCGCTCTGGAAAGCATGACAGATTTAAACAATAATAAAGTTTATTTATTATTCTTTAATGAAAAATACTTTACACCACATTTCGACATAGGGGAATAAACAGCCGAGGGAGAGCTCTTGTGTTGAGTTCTCAGCTGAGTTTTTGTGTATTTCTTCTTGCCAAATTATGGTTGGTAGCACGCTGGGGTCCAGTTATTACCCTGCAACTAATCGTCTCAAATCAAACATCCACAGAAATATCAAAGCAACAGTGATTTGTGTGTTTTACGTATCAAGTTACAAAACCTGCAATATGCAGCTGGCTTTTAACTAGAGTACTTTTTTAAACTAATGGATAAACATCCTCTGTTTATAAAGCAGATAAATTCCTTTAAGTGGTTCATTCCATTCTTTTTTAAAGCATATTCAGATATGGATGAAAACACATGCTGGATGTCAACACCAAAATAGCTTTATAAATGTCAGTGCAATGCTGGTTTTCCATCAACATTCATGCTCTTTGGCATCCTGACCAATGATAAAACTAAAACAGTCTGTGGCTAAGAGGCCTTTCCTGACAGTTCTGTGCTGGCTCTTCATCCTGTGGTTTATTATCTAATCAGCTCGACCCTTGGACGCACAGCTACGCTCAATGGACCCAGACCACATGGCCAATAGAGCACCCAACAGACTGTGTCATCTCAGCCTGCTGAATCAAAAACAAACACAGGGGCTACATCGCTTTTTCGAGGAGACAGATTAGGTGAGAAGACCTCCAAACCTTCTGTGCCGTTTATTTAGCTCTGTTTACGCCCCCCTTGAGTTTGATTTATTTTCACCTCTTGTTGCTGTGGCCCTTAAATAAGGGGTTTTAATTTTGTTTCTTTCAGGCGATAACAATCAGTCATGTGAAAAAAAAAGAAAAAAATATATATTGAATCTCAAACACTTAAGTTAAACACTGTACATGTGAAGAGTCTGAGGACATTTAAGATTCTTAATGACCTCCAGTTGTGTCTCCGCACACATTCACACACACCTCCGGATTACCTCAGAGCAGGAGGAGGACGGAGCTTGACAACATCACAACAAGGCAAGAGGCACAATTACAGAGCAG
Source organism: Brachirus orientalis (assembly GCA_016785285.1). Lineage (NCBI taxonomy): Eukaryota > Metazoa > Chordata > Actinopteri > Pleuronectiformes > Soleidae > Brachirus > Brachirus orientalis. Next base: position 5,153,088 of record JAFBJR010000425.1, read on the forward strand.
CCCGGAGACAATCCCGCACTTTAATGAAAGTCCAGTTTCCCCCTGCCCAAGGTAAGCGCTCAACGTGATTGTATCTGTGAAACAATTACACTGTCACAATCAAAGGAAGCTGCCTTTAAATGGTCTGTCGAGGCCCTCGGTGGGGCTAATAATCACTCATCTCTTTCCCACTGTGTCACTGAGGTGCTGAATCCTCCCTTTGTTCTGCACATCACCTGCCGCTCAATAGACTGCTTGGTGTTACACTTCAGGCACTTAGATGGCCACGCTTTCAAAGGGGTGCCGGGGCCCTGAGGGTATGCGAGCTGTGAGTAGATTTCCAACAACAAGCATTTCCAAAATCACTTCAGCAGCACAGAGTTGCATTTGTTGAATAAACGCTTATTGTTTTTTACCTCTTCCTGAAAGCTTTTTCCTTGCCTTTGGGTTTGGGGGCCCAGGGGTAAGATCTAATCCTGAGAGCAGTCAGCTGCCAAAAGAAGATAATACCCTACTCTAATTTATAGAGTTATCACATAACCCCGTCAGAGCATAAAGTGCGTCCACTTAGCTTCCAAAAAGTCCAGCAGATTTTCATCTACCTTCTTCCCTTTAAGTTAATACGTGTTTCATGTTTAACATCAATTAAAGGTATAGGGGTAATTAGAGAAGACATAGGAGAAGAAAAAGGTATCCTGCAGTTTTTCTTCCACAGTTTAATGATTCGCCAGCAGCCCCGACATGTGGCATGTCTGGAATGTTTGTCCCTCCACTCAGAGCATGAGAGTTATTGTGTCAGGACAGGGAAGAAAGGGATCTATGTAGCTATCTCTGTGCACACACACACGCACACAAGCAAATTGGTGTGTGTTTGTAGGCTCTGCGCCCACTGCTCATTGGAAGCAAGGGTAAAGAGAGGGTTAGATTGTTTTGAATGATTCACTGGCTGATCTGCATCACTGTTCGTGTTTATGAGAACCCCTGGTCACACCTGGTTTTGGTTTCCCTGATTCATCGTTGTACAAAACACACATTAATAGGTACAAACTTTATATACCTTGTTTTTCCTCCTTGTTCCCTCTCTTGCCTGTCCACCACTTTATGGCACCAGCTTCTCTCTCCATCTTTTTCCCAGTCTTCATTCACTTTGTCCATGGGACACCCCATTCATTTATTTTTTATTAAACTTCAGCACTCGCCAAGACTAATTTCCTGCGGTTCATGGTGGAACAGAGATGCTGGGAGTTTCCCAGAGATTGCCAGGGGTCGAAAATGATGCTGGACGACCAAAGCATGGGGGTTGGTTGGTTTGGGATGGTGAAAGAGGGAGGGGCTGTCATTTCGGGAGAGCCATCATGGAATTTATTAGGATGTCTACTTTCTTCTGTTCCAGAGTACATAGTTCTCTCTTGAACAAATACAAACCGATGCAGAAAAATTCCGAAATATAAAATTTTGTTAAAAAAAAAAAAATGTGTCCAGAAATTAGAGAATAGCACTTATTTAGAAAATGCTCTTTCTGCTATCCATCAATGAGACAGCATGACTCTTTTCATGTTTTTTTTCAGGAGTATGTTGTTCCATTTAAACATTTCAATGCATTAAGATGCATCGGTACATTTTAAAATGGGACCAAGCCCCTCTGAATCGTAACTGAATCGTGAGATAACTAGTTATTTCTATACCTGATAAATGCCTGTGTTGGTAATGACGCCAAAAAAAAAAAAAAGAAAGAAAAGAAAATGACTGACAGTCCAGGAAGTAAAAACAATGCCTTTTCATAGTTTATCACTGATAAATTACTATTTAATTTGTCTGTAATATGGCAAAATGTGCATGACGGGTTGGAGCAGACACACTTAACACACTGATTTACTGCCATTTTGTGCCATTCTATTCACATCTGGTCTGTGTGATGTTTTCTTCCTTATGTCCAGGATTGGATCCCATTGTAAAGGGTGGTGTTTGGACCCTAATGCAGCACACAGACAGACAGGCTCAGTTCTTAGTTTTTATTGCAAATTAAAGGCAAAAAACACAGTTCAGACTCTTGTCAGGTAACAGTACTATTTGGGTACAACCAGGCAGAAAACTCTAAAAGTTGCAGGCAGAAGAGGTAGTCCAGAACACAGTACACAGGTGAGCTGAGCTGGCTGATGAGGTGGGCATGGCTGGCAAACAGGGCGGAACAGAAGGGAAGTGAGTGGAAAAAGTACTGGAAGATGGGAGGCACAGAGCAGAACTGTGACACCCATTGAAGGAAGGTAATTATCCATGAATTTTAATGTGAACAGTCATCCTTGTATTCTGCACATGGCCTTATATGAAGTTAAAATATATAACCTGTCTGTGTGTGTGTTTGTGTATGTGCATGTGTGTCTTACATGTACAATAAGGAACACATAATGTTGTTTTCATGGGTCTTAAATTATCTGGGTGCTTGTTGGCACAGGCCCCAGTTTTTTTTAGGTTTATTTTCTTTGCTGACAAAGTGTGCGGAATTGCACACTGAGGCGAAAACCTTTGACACAGCCAACCCATGAAAGCAACTGGACAATGAAATTATGTCAGATAGTGATTATATATGAAATGCTTGAGGCATTGTTTGCAAATTTGTGCAAATTGCAAAAAATGAGTAAAAATTTCCAGCTTAGTTATCACAAATCAGCTTTTGGTTTTAAAATGATTAGTACTTACTGTAATGGGCCACAACAAATTACCTGATTAGTATGAAGTATAATTTTTTAAAAAAAAAGGAGGGAAAAAAATCATAGCTATGTTATACTCACATGAAAAATTCAACTACAGTATGCAAAAAACTTTAATATGTGAGAATAATCTAGAAACTTGGAGGTGCACATCTAATATTATGCTTGGGTTTGTTAGTGTGAATTACAACAATGGCAGTCAATGAAATTAAGATGTTTAAGATCAAAACTAAGTTGAAAGTTCCTAGAAAGAAAAACTTCATATCTTATTTAGGAACAAAATATTTCCCCATTATAAAAAAAAACCCTGTTTATTATACATCTGCTGATCAAGTAACTGGATAAGGTCTGTGAAAATGAAAAATGTAAACGAGATATTCCAACAACATGATGCAGGCCCCTGTCGCTCCCCCTTGGAATACCTCAGTTTAACCTCCATCCATGACATGTGGTGCTTACAAGAGCATTCATCATGACACCACAGTCTGACTTCCTGTCTCCGTGCTGATGGCAAGCTGTTCACTTAATGAGATGCATGCTAACACTGGAGGTTTTTGGGAGACAGATTGGGCCTCCTGCTAACCGGGTCCACTGCGGTTGGACCTCACCCCGGCAGCCCTGCAGGCGAGCTGTGAGAGCAACCTGACCCTTTTTGCATAATTTAAGTCTCTCAGTTAGCAGCTATCCTTCAAGAGGTTAACACTTGCTCACCATGCAGGGTTCAATGAAGGAATGTGTAATAACAAGGCTGATGGAACCTAATGAGTATATTAAAAATGGTCTTTAGTTTATTTGACAGCAATGGCTCTTAAACTATAGGAAGTTTTAATGTAACTTCAATAAAGGACTTGAGTGGCATTCATTTAATGCCCAAAACTTGTCATTCTTACACAGTTTAAAGCTACTGATGATAATAATGGATTTTCTGCTTGAAGCTTTAACTCACTTTTTCTTATTTGTTGAAATCATCTTGACATCCAGATCAACGTCATTTGAAAAAAAAAGAAAAACATGTAGCAATACTTGTTGTTATGACAAAGTGGATTCGCTGATGTACCTGTTGCTTACTCACCTGCCTACCTGTGCAGTTCATTGCGTTATCTCACAGGTGAATCAGACATGATGGAGTCAGAATCAGTGACAAAGTTTATTTGTCAGTTAGTCCTTAAATGTGTGTTTTGAGGGTAAAGCTTTGACAAGAGAGCATAGACTGGGGGAGGAATGTGAGTTCCAGTGCAAGCCTTTCCAGACTGCAACAACGCTGTATTGTTTTTTTTGTTTTTTTACCCCACACAACTTTTTATTGATAATTGGCCAGATGTGAAGATTTTAACAAAAAACGGGCAAAGTTTCAATTTATGGAACAAATTACGAACCCCAGCTTTCAAGATAGATTATACAGTATATGGATTTACCTCTTATAATATGGTTGGTATCAGTCAGAGTCCAAACTGCTCATTAACTTTAAAAAGTGAGATTAAATGTGAACAGTTTTTCCAAGTGGGCTACTTATTATTGTATTATGTCCTGCACTTAACCAGAAAGTAATTACTGGTCTACTATTTGCTGGATGTTTGACATTACAATACTGTATGATGTGCTTAAACAATGTGTTCAATCATCTCCTTCCTTTCTTTGTTCCACCCTTTCATTCCTTTTAATGTTTTTGACAATGACCAAATCCGGGTAGGGGTGTGTGATTTGTCTATCGAACACTAAGAGTTGAAATCAAAGTCTTAATTTTCAGAACTGCTTCAACATTTAATAATCCTCATGGAAGAAATATATATCAAATTCTGTGGCCCCAAACTGGCCCTGTGGAGCTGATGGCAGACACAGAGATATCCCAGCAGGTTTGGGTGTAATCTTATGCAAACTTTGGGAATGTTTGTGTCACTACAGATGAAGAAATAGAGCTGAAAAGTCCAACTCAACATTTCCAATGTAAATGTTTAGCAGTTCAATAGCATGTAGAGGTTGTTTCACAAAGTTAGTAAATAACGACAACATCAATTGTGTGAGGTATTAAAAATGATCACATTAACATAATAGATACAACATAATAGATACTAGACCTTGACCTGAGATTATCACCAGATGTTTGATGAGTTCAAATTCTTATTGTTCCTAATTTCAAGTTACTGTAAAATGTCTGGCTTTACTTCATAGAATACAACACAGTATGTTGCCTAAGATATGTGTTACTCCTTCAACTTGATTGTGCTGCTAAGAAACTGAAACAGTAAACTTTTTGTTGAATTCAGAAGATCCTATTCAAGCACAGTAATGTGAAATATCAGCTCACAGTGAAGAGCAATTACCCCTGTCCATTTTGGCTCACATTTCACATTTTTCCTCCAATTAGCTACGGTGCAAACCCTCCGTGTGTTGAGCAGTTTCTCCAAATTGTCTTTATTTTTCCTCAGCGATCTAACCCAAACAGAAGATTCCATTTATTTTCTTTCAGGGAGAGTGTATTCTCTGGCATGGCGGTTGTTTGGAAAAGAGTAAAATTTTACACACCCCCACTTCTTACTCCACCTGCTAGTGCCAGAAGTGTCCATTGGTAAGAAACCATGTCTGATTATTTCTTCTGTGATTCCCTGACAGGTGTAGCAGCAGCAGCAATAAGCAAGAGTTCATCATTATCATCAGAGCATCTCAGTTCACACTGATTATATCTCACTTAGCCTTACTGCTCTGTGGCGGCACTCAGATAAGGAATTTGTGACGATTTTGTCTTTATGATTGTGATAGCTCGGAGGGCTGTGTGCATTTATCACACTTAATCCCTTGTTAAGATAAGAGGTCTTTTAACAACCATAAAGGCCAGTGATAAAGATAAAAACATCACATTTTATAGGGATTATAATGAGAAAATTCTCACCTCACTGAGTCATCATCATGGCCATGCTGTAACAGAAAAACATTTTTGATTCGGGAAAAAATCTTAGACAGGAAAATTGCCATTTGTTTTAGATCAGTGGTATAATAGATGTCATTACACTGCAAATGGGTTGAATCAGTGTGCTAACTTTACCAGCTTCACAAACAAGTTGGAAAATGAATTGGCATTTACTGCTGAGCTATTTATTTCACAGTGTATTAAAAAGTTGGAAGGTCCGAAATGGGTTTGAGCAGGGGGCGCTCTACAATAACATGATTCTCATCACACAGCTGTTACTCGAGACAAATATTTTCACTGACAATAAACATGAGTATGATTAAATCACAGTTACATTCATTTTACCCTTTTAGCTAAAGTGAGGCCTTAACTTAAGGTGAGACGCCGCCACGAGGACACTGTGTACCTAAACACCTCTCCTCCCTCCTCCAAACTCCTTCCTTTTTTTTTTTTCCTACGTTTGCGTGAACCCTGTGAGCTCCGTCTGCACTTTTGATAATTATGAATTATTACAGGCCAGGGTTTTGTTAGTAACTCTCTAATTTTGCAGTTCATAATTGATCACAGGTGTGATGTGGGGAGTGTTTTTGTAGTTCTGTCTACTCTCTCTCTCTCTTTCTCTCTCTCTCTACCCTCAGTCTTCTTCTATGCTTTAACAGTGAACCGAGGCCGTCTCCCGGGCAAGCCCCTGTTGGAGAGCTTCCCCTTTTGTTAATTCCAGGCGTTCCTTCAGTGTCTGAGATGAGTTGATGTCCTTTCATCCTCCTCGGTGGAAAGGAGGACACCGCTAGTGCTCACTGTCAGTCCAGCTGGGATGTGGCGCAACTCGCTACATTCCTCTTGTTGCTCTGGTCACTCAGGGTGTGTGAACATGTGTCCGTGTGTGTGTGTGTCTGCATGATTCCCCTCAGCAGAGCCTCCTCACAGCCAAACCATTTTGGGAATGGCTGAAGAGGAGGGGATATTGGATTAGAAAAAGGCAGGGGATATAAATCTCTCACTGAGGTTCAGTCTATCTCCCATCCAGAGGATTTATGATGTTTAACAGAGTCAAATAAAAAAAGAAAAAGAAAGAATTTTTTTTTTTTTTTTCTAAATCTCTCATTGCTCGCCTGTGTTCATTTTAGTCCAGCACCTCACAGCTCTGCACTTTGATTGATTGCAAAGTCTGCAATATTTCAGTGACCTGTTTTTTCCACATGATCTTGTAGTGCTGCCTTGAAATATACAAAGCGCAGGTGAGACATGGAGGATGGGCCTTGGGTGGTTGGCTTCAGGTCTTCATTGGTAAACAGGTAAATGATGGTGCGCTCTGGGTGGTGAACAGTGAAGCAAGCAGCTCCTCCCAGGAACACATTTTGACCAATTTATGTACAACTAAATCATTGGTAAGTATTTCCAGTTTACTGTTTAATTGCAGTCAGCTGGAACATGTTGCATTTTTGACACAGCAGAGCAGGAGTTTCTCTCTCACACATGCAGGCAGAGGACATTCAGCGTGCAGCATAAAGGTGCAGCAGGTGTGCTCATGCTGTAGTTCCTTGGTCCACTTCGTCTCTGGGCCATGACTCATCAAGACTCAGTGTTTCCATCAGTTCAGCCTTTTAATCCAAAGTGTGAACCTCGGTCTCACTTTTGCACAAATCTGATGTGACGCACCCAAAAATTGGTAAAGCAGGTTGCGTGAGCGTTTGTCTCCATGTGTGGTGGCATTAGTAAGCACGATGCACGATATCAAAAATCAACCACTTTTCAAGAGTCAAATTCAATATGAGCCATGGTCATGATTGGTTGAAGCAAAGCGTTGGCCCTGGACCCCACAATGAGGTATCTATTACAGCAACTACCAAAGAAATGTTCTTTTAATTAGCCACATTTATCTTTTTTCCATGTTTTGACAGACACACTTACAAAAACATACATCAACAAAGGGAGACAGAGCAACAAAATACATGGTCATTTTTATATTTGACAGCGCCACTTGTAACAATAACAGCGGTGACCTTGGTGCCGTATGTTTTGATTGGTTATAGTTTTTAGTTTTGCTTCTAATCATGCCTTTGCAGCACCTGCACTGGTTTTGGGGGAAAGGTTGGGAAAGGGAGATTTAATAGTCAGCTATTCTCAGTTGTGTGGCCATCAAGACCAGAGTTGTTTTTTTCTCCTCCTGAAAGTTACGTAAAGCTTTCATGGTATGAGATAGATTTTGACTGTAATGTTCTGTTTTTATTTGATCCAGTTGTAATCTGTCTTACTGCCTCACTCTACTGTAAATATGGTATGCAGCTGGATGCAAATTATTTTGTTGACAATGGTTGCTTGTATGTTTGTCAGTCTGACCATTCCTCCATAGTTGTGCATGTGTGTTGACGGTGTGGTAATCTGGCTAATGTTTACGGCAGGCTGCTTTGCGGTCAGACAGCTGATCTTGGCCAGGAGCGAGCTAGCCTACTGGGACAGGCCTGCGTTTGGTGTGGTGTGGGCAAACTGAGAGCAGCGCAACATTAAAATTCTTGCCTGAACATAATGTTTTTGTCCTGTGAAGTGAGAGGGAGGGCAATGAGTGAGTGAGAGAGAGAGAGAATGAGAGAAGTGCGGGTGGGGGTTGTTGAGGCTCAGATCTGATGAAACCCGTGCTTGTTGCGTCGTAGTCCTTAGTGTTGTCGCCCCCACAGCAATTGTCGCACCACTTGCCTGTTCTCCATTATACCACATTTCCATGTAGTTTCCTGTCAGATATAAAAGGCTGGTGTGAATTTTACTGAACCCAAAACCACGTGTGGACATTTTCCCCACCTGGCCCAGTGAAAAACAGTTGGCGAGGCACAATGTGAAAATGTACTCTGAGGCCAGGGGGAGATGATGTGTTACACCAAAGTGTTTCACAACAAACACTCTCAAAGCCATTCGTCTGCTAGCTGCAGGGCTGTTTGGGCAGACACACTGATTCTTTACAATGTTCAGGTGCTGAGCAGAGGAAAAAGGCTGTGAGCAGAGAGGTGAGGTGGAGGGCCTGTAGTGCCACAGACCAGGTCCGCTTGCTCACCCTGATGGCGTAATGGGAACTGCCAGCTGTGGGCTTAATTACAGCGCACAGTGGTGAAGGAGATTGGTCCTGTTTTTCTTCTGAGACACACAGCTGAACTGATGTGTAGAGTCCAGTGTTTTTAAACCAGATGAAGGGCATCACTGAAAGTTCTGCCTCAGTGGAGGGATGGAAACAAGACCTGCCTTAGCTGATTCTTCATAGGCAGCAATAAAATACAGGAGCCGCAATTTCAGCATCATTCTCCCCGTCTGTGAAGATTCTCATTCATCCAGGTCATGGTATCCAAAGTGTAGTAAAAAAAAGGCAACTGGACTTTGTTGAATTTCTTGAAGACGTTTCGCCTCTCATCCAAGAGGCTTCTTCAGTTCTGTTTGACTGGTGGAGAGACTCTCCACCAGTCAAACACCAGTCAAAGTTTACTACACTTTGGATCATTCTCCCACCTTTTTGTATAATCATCTGTTCATGGTTACACACACACAGTAAATGGTGTAGTTTTTGAATGTAGGGATAAAGAATTTTACCATTTTTAGTTCAGGTTTGGTCTTTATTTCTTATTTGTATGTGTTATGTACTGTATATTTGCCAGTAAACTCAGTTCATTTATCTTATTAAGATCAGGGCAGATTTGAGAATGATTTTTTTTTTCTGAAAATATCCTTGAAATGTACTGTTACACAAAGAACTTAGGAATGTATTAATTATAATGGCACAACTTTTCCAGCAATGTGAAATTAGATCTGCAGAATCAGCTTCAGCTGGAATTGGATTAGCATTTTTAAACTACTGAGCACTGGAGTGTCACAAGGACAGAAGTATGGAATATACACCAGCATATAAAATACATAAAAGACAAAGCAGACATATTTATTGTTCATCAATTAGTCAATCAATCAAGAAACATTTTAAACAAATACGATTTCAAGGCCATTAAAGGCCATCCAACCCTAACACAAAACATGCTGAAAATTTCTTATTATACTTTATAAATTTCCTGCTTATTTGGCCCAAATGAAAAACTGTTAAGTTAGTTTAGTGTTTATGATCCACAGAAGAGTATCCTTGTGCTTTCATTCACCCTTGATTCCTTCTTTCATTCAGGAGAAATGCTCCACTTGTACTGAGCCACTGAAAAAATCTAACAGCCACAAAAGTCATAAAGCACAGTCATGCTCCTCAGATGTTAAACTGTGATCATTTTGAGCAATCCCCAACACAAGCTTTGCTCTTTTAAAAGATTCTGGTCAATATAGGTATCAAGTTTCCATACACAAATAAAATCATACCATACAGTCCAGATGTGACAATTCTACACCAGATTTACATTACCCTGAAGCTGAACACGTCAAGTTCTTGCGTAACAACTATTTTGTGTAATTCTGACTTGTGGGGGAGATGCACAAAGAATTTTCGAATGTCTCTTCATTTTACATTAGATGGACCATGCCTGCAGCCTGGAACCATACTTTACTGCGAGTGGTAAGTTTAATTGAGGGTGTGGACACATCTGTCTGAACGGGTTCATTCACACTAGCTTGGCCAGACTAAGTAATTGTGTAGCAACATATTTTTATTTCACATCTGCGTGTATATTGTCTGTTTTTATACCAGTCATAGTAAAGAGCAAATTGGTGTAACAATGTAACCAAATGTAAGCTCTGTTGCACCCTAACTGAGTGGGCCAGAAAAGGAAATTTAATTTCGGAATTTTTTTGCCATTCCCTCCCTAAGTTTTCTTTTGTGTTGTCAAATGCAACCTGAATTACACCTGTTGTTACACTTGCATTAGTATTGTTTAATTTAGCTTTGGAAGGTGATCTCGGGTGTTTTGAAAGGCTCCAAATAAAAAAAAGGATTATTAATATAATTATAATTAATAGAACATGGAAAAATATCAATGCATAACAGAGTTATAACATTGCTTTGCATGAAAATCACAGTTGTCTCTATAAATATGTCTGTGAGCCAGAAAATGATAGTTTGTCTGTTTGCAATCTTGTTGCATTAAGTCTGTGCTTTTAAACATGTTTGTTCTTTTTCTATGGAGCATTCCATGTTTTCTGGATCACATTTTGAATGGATTAACATCTGAGATGAGTACAAGCATATTAGTACATCTGCCCCAAAGTGTCATTTTGTACTGACAATGGTCAAACTAAACACAATCTCTCTAATGTTTGGCCTTATAGTGTGTGTTAGTCAATGTTTATCTACATGTCAAATATGTCTGTACACCATTGGTAATGTATTAATCAGTGAGGATGGGGGGGGGGGTATACCTGCATTCACTATCACACAGTTTAGTCCCACAGTTGTGGGTTGTGTTTCAGGTTGTGTATTACCTTGTGACTGAATAAGCCCAGGAACAGGCACAGACCTTGGTGGTAATGTAGTGCTAGTGTAATGCATTGTGCTTGGCTGCCTCTTCTGAAACATTTCACTAATGGCATTAATGTTCTGAGTACTCCAGTCCTTAGCTGTGCCAACAGAGAGAGGAGGGGAAACAGAGAGGGGAGAAGTTGAGCAGCAGTTGAATCCAAGCAGATGGTACTTGTTTTACTTTCTGCCTGGCCATCTGGAGTTTACTTAAACTGATGACTTCATCATCAAACACTGGCCCACCAGCCAACTATGGCACTCACCACACATATACACACACACTTACAGGACACAACAGCGGCCACAGAGTGTTATAGTAAAGTCTCTTAGAAGTGTATATACATTATGTGCGCGTGTGTGTGTGTGTGGTGGTGCTTGTCGTTTTTGTGTGTTTGGCAAATCTTACTTTACAAATACACACAAATGTGTTTATATGAGGTCTGTAAAAATGTCATCCCTGTGTCTCTTCAGCTCTCATTTAGTGTGACATAATACTGGCCTCAGTACTAGCCATCATTAATCTAAATGTCCCTTGGCATTTTGTAACTTTCTCTGTCAACTACATAAAAACTTTAATCACCCTAGTCACGGAGGACTGAACCCTGTCCCAGCTCTGTAGACTCCAGGAGAAAGTCAAGAGCAATCAGTTGACTTCATTTACTTGGAAAAGCCTATTAGTGACACCTGCACTAAGAGACGTAAGCACTTCAAATGCATGACAGCAGTGCAAAACCACCCATAAAGCTGCAGGTTTTCTGTAACAACTTCATAAAACCTGTTATATTCAGGAAAAACCATAGGTGATGGCTTTTTTCCATAGCAGGTCCAAGTTATAGTTCAATGAATTGTTCCTTCAGTTATATTTTTTCGTATAAGTCTGAGTCTTTTCAGTTTAAATGGGGAATTTCTGTTATCAACTCATGCTAACAAGTGAATATCACGCTTTTGAAAAATAAACATTTATTGTTGCATTTGATTCTCTTTACTACTGATTTACGAGGTCATGGCACCTTAGCATGCAACTCAGGGATTTATTTAATTACCTTATAGCCATGAGATCTTGGTTTACTCACTCAGAAAACATCTACACATATAATTTGCTCAGTTAAAACCAAATCAAACTTGAGGCTAAGTGGATGAAACTGCTGCGAAACAGCTTCCTATTATAAGGCAGAGAACAAAGAGGATAACAAAGGACATGAAGATTCCTATTGTCTTCTTTCTGGTGTTTTATAGACTAGCTGCAAGGCCCAAACACAGAGGAATCTGTTTGTTGTGGTCATGGGCTTTTCAGGTCAAATACATGATTATTCCACATTGCTCTAATGTTTTTTCCATGATGCTTCAATTTTAGTTTTGTGCCTTTTATCTACATTGTTGCTTTTGGCACTGTCAACTATTCTGTATGTATAATATATCCTATATGATTGTATGTTATCTTGGTAGTAAAGTGTGTTACAATGCAACATTATTTTTTGTTTTTATTTGCTGTTGTTTTCACATTATTTTCACAGCTGTTATTTCTGTAAGCAGCAACGATGCAGCAACTGTGCATGTAAGAGCAGACCAGCTTCTTATTTAAATCATAACACCACAAACAGTGGGTGATTCTGTTATATCAACCCAGCTTGTCTTCTTTGTTTCCCTTAATGAAACCCCTTCATAAAGACCTGACCTTTGAACTCATAATGTATATGATTGTGGATTGTTTGCAATTTTGCCATCTGTGACATTTCCCTGAATAAATGGTAGTCAAGAGCCTTGTGAGGCTGTATGAAACTAATCACTCATTCATTCATTTATTAATTCATTCACTCATTAGTTCATTTTTCAAATTCAAGAAAAAGAAAAACTGAAAATTTCTTGAGAAATTTTGAAAATGTGCCTGCTTCAACAATGACCAATGTCACAAAGTCATTGCCATGATCCTAACTAATACATGCACATCACAGGCACAAGGACCTAGATTTACAAATAAGCAGAGAGCCATTCAAATGCCATTTGAATTCACCCTATTCTACTCTTTGTTTCACCAAAAGAACATGAAAGTACCATGTCAACTGATGTGACTGAACCCGAGCCTGACAATCATTTCTGGATTTTTACCCAACTTGTATTGGATATCCATGATTGAGTCAGCATGCATGAAACACAAGACTATTGCTGAGCTTCATTTAATATGAATAGAACAATAGGCATATTTGTTTATGCTGAATTGTGAAGCGGCTCTCTGCGGACATAGAACACACAAAGTATGACCCGGCCCTGAGAGCCTCTCCACTCACATGGTTGTTAGTCTCCCTAGTCTCTGTTAGCACACAGACATGGTGAACTTGATATTTCATATACAGTTGTTGGAAATAAAAAATGACCCATCATGATGAAATTTTAATGAATTAGTTATGTCAAACTGCCTCTCGCCCTATGTAAGCTGGAGATAGGCACCAGCGCCCCCTGCGACCCCTAGTGGATAAAGCGGTAGAAAATGAGTGAGAGTGAGAGAGAGTTATGTCAAACTGAAAAAAAGCTGATTTTATTATGTTAAATATTTCAGAGATTATTCCTGAAAAACCTCTAGTTGGAATTAATAGTTCAAGAAGTTGCTTTACAGGAGCTTAGACACCATCTGTTCAAGGAGTTTCCCTGACTGGCCTGTGGCAACGATGGTGAAATGACCTGCACTCTGCCAAAGACATGTTCACACTTTTCCTGCCACATTAGGAGCTGAGAGCAGAGCTGCCGGGGTCGACAGGGACAGGACAGGCATGGGTCCCAGTGCTGGATGCCCTTACAGAACTGATGCTGGTCACTTGGCCACTACTTTCATGCTGGAGAGTAAACGTACAGTGCAGGAACTGTAGACGGCAGAGTTGATTATGGGCTGGCTGGCAGCTTCAGCTCCAGCTGCAGCACTAAAGAAGAGGTGGCTGTACTGGACCCTGAACAGAACAGACTGTTGATTTCTGCCCAGGATGTGGGTAGTATTAGCATAATTACCAGAATTTATAGAACTTAATATGTATTACAGTATGTAAGGAAATAAATATGTTTTGCTTGAACTGTAGCTGAACATGGATTAGAAATGACATTTTTGGTAAAGAGATACTGTATGCTGTATATTTGCTTTGGTAGTCTTGTCAAACAACACACCGCCTGTAGATTTCTTCCCTTTCAATAAAAACCACTTAACCCCCCCCCAATGCATTTTTCCCTCAGAAACTTATATGATCTCCCCCAGCATGTTTCTGGAGGAAGGGTTGAGGTCGCCCCAGAAAAGAAAGTGAAAAAGCTTTCAAAAGCATTTCTCTTGGCCCACTCGCCCCTGAACAAAGCCTGCTGTCAACTGGTCAAGGTTTCACTTCCTAATTACCTTCTCCTGGGGCACAATGGCCAGGCCGTTGCCTAAGCCAGGCCACTCTAGACCCCTAGCATTTTTTCCCAGACAACTGGCCTCTCCACTATGGTCCCGTGAGCTCTAAGGATGTGTGAGACCCATAATTAAATAGCTGACTAGTTGCTCATCTCATCTGGTTGGTGTGGTTTCCTTAAAGGAATCTAGCTACAAAATGTGGGTTACTGGTCACTGGTATATAGTGTGTGTTCTTGTGTGTCACAAAATAGCACTTTGTCTTGCAATACAGTCAATCTGATCCCAATATAATTTTTTCCCCATATCCTTAGAAATCGGATTTGCATCAGATCACATTCTTGGTGCTAAGACCCTTTTACAACATTAAGCTCATTCCATAATTCATGGACAGCAAGAATTTTTTAATGCTGTCTCACCCTGAGTTAGAGGTTGTCAAAAGTTTATACAGTCCCACAATGAAGTCAGCGTGCTACTGCAAAATGTAAAAGTAATATGGAAAGGACAGAACCAGACAGAAACGGAAAAGAGGTAATAGTGACGTGAAATGCAGCCGTGGCTCAGACTGGTTCCTTATTGTGTGGAGTGCTGAGTGATTCTGAACTGACGCTGCTCTGCCACCCAGGTCACTCCCAAGAACACCCAGACGGGAATTCCACCAAGGCTTATCTCACCAGCAAATCAACCGCCACCACCACCATGGAGGAGGAATAGGGGGGTTAGGGGGGGTTAGGACTGATGGAAGGGTCAAAAGGGTAAAAAGGGGGTCTCATCTGCGGCCTGGATTAGGGGCTAGAGGAAACATGTTGTTGGGGTAAGCAGTTCAATCGTGTTTACTAACAATTGCTCAGGGAGATACCTGTCAGCAGAGTGTACAAGAAACCTCTGCCCAGGGGATGATGCAGGGACAGAGATGAGTTGCTGAGGAGCAACAGGTTGTTGGAGAGATAATGGATTAGACACTCAGACTATCAATGCACCTCTTCCCCCATGAAGTCCAGCAATCGGGGAGAGGCTAAGAGAGTGCAGTGGGGGTAGAAGCAGTATGAGATAATGCTTCATTGGGTCTTTACAACGTTAATCCATTGTTTTTTCAGTTGAGGAGCCACTTACTCACTGTTACGATCCACGAAGTCTGAACATTTAAACTTATTTTAGATAGTCATTGATTCATTGATTCAGCTGATTTACAGCTATCCTGCTTGTGACAGGACCAGCAGATTAGACTGACTAATGAATTACATCTATGCAGTAGATTTCAAGTAGATTTCCATTTTAATTTGGACTACACAGGTTTAATATTGACATTCTACTAAATGTAAATTAAATAAGTAGAATGAGATTTAATGTTATAATGATGGCGTGTAACTATCTAATGAAGAAAAGCTTATATTAAGTTAAGACTAAATATTAGGATACATATTTTTTGAGACAAGTGTATTCATGATTACTGGTCTGGAAAAACTGAAAGTTCATTTATAGCTATTTTTGGACAGCTTCCGATGTATAGTATTTCTGAAAATATGATGCACTTATCAGCTCTCTTTCTAATTTAAAAGATTTGGCTTTTTGGGGACATGAGAACAAGCTGTAAACATACATGCAGATGTTTTCTTTCACAGGCCCCAAATTACATTGACATTTGCCTACCCAGCATATGATGCTCAATAATCATCCTTGCAAATTTGTCTCTTTAGTTGCTAAAGACCGACTAATCGCTGCTGTTTGGTGCTGAGCAGAAACCTCACTGTTGTGAATGGATGTGCTTTTCCAGGAAAACAGCTGCTACTGGAAATAAGGTTGATGAGAGACGTTAGACTGAACAAGACAGAAAAGTCACGCACTCAAACAAAAACCTCTGAGGTAAACGAGGACAAGACAGGTAAGGCATACAGAGGAAAGAGAAGAACAAAGCAGTACGGCAACATTACGAATGGCAACTGCCATGAAACACCTAAAAAGAAGAACAAGAAGAAAACTGTGAGGTGAGCTGCTGTCTGATTATAATTTTCTATCAGTGACTCAAATAATTTGATCCAGTGTTAATGTGGAAATATTTATTAGTGCAGCTTCAATGTAGGCAAGCTAAAAATAATTACACTAAACTACACAAACGTGTTTTCTCAAGTAGGAAAAGAAATATCATGCTGTACGTTTTAATGAGTGTGTCCTTGCAATGAGTGTGTCCTTTTAGTCAGTTGCTCCATTCCCACATACACATCTGTACACTCTACCCCATTTCACTCATGCAGCCGCACTGATTCTGATCTTCCATTATACACCTTCATTTTTTTTGTCATCTCCTCTATAACTTCTTTTCCCAACTCTTACCAAATTCCACTGTTTCTCGTGTGAACAAAGACTGATCAAAATTCAGCAAAAAGTCAGTGCTATACAATTACATGACTTCCTTTCTCTTATCAGGAAACCAGCAAAACCAGCAAATTCTAAATAAAATTCGGCAAGTGTGCCTAACACATTGGCAGGCAATTTAAACGACTGACTGCATGGAACTGCAGCCTTTCATTTCATCTGCTGTGAAAACAAGAGAACTGGAACTTACAGTCCATTCATTGGAGTACACAGTAGATGGCATGTCAGACTTAACACGTACAACTAAGACAAAACAAATACATCATTCCCAGAGGAACATGAGCACATTTAAAATCTTGACATAAATTTATGCATTAAAATAAGAAGATTAAAGCCAAAACTATGTTACGGATGACTTTTCTTTTTTGTCTATTTAAATTTTCCTCACAAAATACATCATCTGGTCAAACAAAAACAGACTATTTTCTGTCTCTGTCTTTCCTACTCTCTTTCTCTCTCTGACTAACTTTGACACACATATTGTCACTCATCAGTCCCCCATTATAAGAACCATCTATGTTTAGGCTCCTACAGTTTCAGTGGGCCTCATGTCTCCAGATTCTCTGTGTTTGGAGTGCTGAAAGACACAAGCCCAACTAGAACTGAGCCAAAACCTATAATTTTTTTTTTCCCAGTCAGTGTGAAATAAATTAACTGTGTTTTGAAATTTTGTCAACTTTAGTGAAATTAGTGATTATGAATCAATTTTAAAGGCACAGTTTGCTCTTGTAGAAAACAGGCCTATTTGCTTTGTTTGCGGTGAAGTAAATGAAAAGATTGATACCCCTATTATAGCTGTGTGGTACAAGCAGCCAGCACCCATTAGATGGTTAGCTTAGCATAACATAAAGTGTAGAAACGTGGAAAGTGTAGAAACAGCTAGTCTTGCTCTGTCCAAAGGTAACAAAATCCATCTACCAGCACCTTGGCCAAGCACACTGACTCGCCTTTTAACAGAACTGGGCCAACTCTTTGGCCATTTTTGCAGCTTTATGATTAAATAATCAAATCATATCAACATTTTAATGAGAAACAGAAAATCCTCAAACTGAAACTATAAACCTAACGTTTGGAAACATAGGCTGACGATAAACCACATATGGACAAAGAATCACCTATTAGAGAAAGAAATTATAAATTGTTTCACAGTTAAAGGAAATCATTTTCTTACCTATTGCAGTATTCATAATATGATATTCTAACATGGAAAACCTAGAGGGCTTCAGATTTTTCTGAGTATTTATCTTATAACAGATGTTTCACAGTTTCTGGCTAGTACTAATGCACCTTTGGATACATCCCCTCTACCCTATAAAATTTTATCTTCACAGGGCTAAGAAATGATAAGCTATGGCTTTAAAGGGTCAGGCATCCGCACCCTCATTCCTTTCTTGGTACTGGTACATGGGGTCATGACCTCCGCTGCAGGAAGGATGAGGGTTGACCGCATGTGTGTCTGTGCAGTAATGGCACAGTGGGAAGTTGACGATGAGTGTTTCTGACTTGATAACCGATTTGCCCCTGTGTTCACCTTTAATCTCTGATGGGCCTGGCCAGTAGAGGGGTCACAGAGTGGTACTGTGGGATTTAACCCAAATCGACCTTGTGGTTCATGCAAATCCTATTAGTAATTGTGTCTCTCATTCACAAAATACCTTTTGATTTTTCCACTATTTGTCAGCATGTGTAAATTGAAGGTTAGCAAGTAAAAGAGAAAATTATGCAGAATTTTATTTTGAATTTTGCACTCTGAAAACCTGTGATTGATATAGAGTTGTAGTGCATAACTTCTGCATATAAACAAATGTCATTTAGATTCAGTCAAATGAGTTTATACAATACTGATTAAGCAGCTAAGCTATATATTTCTCAGTATAGCAGCGTTTTTTTCTTGTGTCATCTGGCGACATTCCTGTACTGCACACAGGAAGTGTTTTTTTTCTTTGTCAAGACAGATAGAGGCACTGGCAACATTGTGCTTGTAAAGAGACAAGGTTACACGTTGGAGTTTCACAAATGAGTTCTATTGCTCAAAAACCTGAATGTTGACAAGTTTGACAGGATAAACACATCTCGCCCCACTTACCCCTCTGCTGCTGGTGTATACATACAAATGCTCCCTCTGTCAAGTCTGATATTATTGCTTGACAGAGTCTGTCTTCAGATGAAGGACGCAGCATACAAAGTGTGTTACATTGTTTATGTTCACAAAGACTAAACAGAGGCAGAATGATGACATCAACAACAATGAAAATCAACAAAAGTCATGAACTACAGCTTTATATTGTTCATATAAATTGGGCAATGGCACAAACATTGTTTATAGTACATTGACTTGTGCTTTGCTGTAAATGAAAGGTTATATTCATAAAAGAGATTAAAAAACAAGTATTATAGACTATGCAACAGCACTGAATGCAGTTTTCTACTGTTTACTTCCTTTTCTGTGCAATTAATCAAATATAAAAAAAATCCATGGCAGAGTTAAAAAAAACAACAAAAACAAGAAATAAGTGTCTGTTTCCTCTCAGACAGTTTAAGTCTTCAGATGAAGGCAGTAGTTTAAACACTATCAGTGAAAGGGGAAGTTGGTCAATGTGTTGACAAGATAGATGTAAAGCGAGGAGACCAAAAACAGCCGTGCACCAACCAACTTGGCCGTCCCATTTCTCCTTGATCAAAACCATACCATTAAGAGGCATGATGGCTTACGTCTTCTGGCTGTTGAGAACACTTCAAATGTAATACATCTTTGTTGTCTCCAACTTTGAAAACACTTTCATTTGTTTAATTTCCTACTGAGTGGGCTATTGTAGGCACAGCCAAAAAAGAAATGTGTTATTCATCGACATTACCTTCCCTTTACTGTATGTTCCCCCCACACACACTTTTTCCAATTGGATCTTCCTCAAAGATTACATGAATGTTTTGTTCTGCTTCATGTTACAATCTGCTGTTGGTAGGATGGCCATGTTATACTTCTGTTGACAGTGGTTTGGTCTAGTACACCTTTGCCACACAAGATGTTGGAGTTCGATGATGTCTCCCAGTTAAATGGTGGACCGGTGTTTCTGTAGGACTAATAATTTTGTGAGAGACTGAACAACTGGCCAGCTATATTCTCCAGGCAGCTCTAAGTTACAGGCCTCAAAGTGAAAAAAAGCTCAATTCTGGGTTTCACAATGAAAAAGAGAGTGTATTTGAACAGCTGCTTTAGTTGCTTTTCAGCAGAATACTGATTGTTATTATGGGAGCACGTGCTTCAAATGAAACAAAAAACCCCTGAGGCTCTGGATGAAGACTTGTGTTATGATTTGATGAGGTCCCAGAGATTGTAAATGTTCGTGTGATATAAAGAATGACAAATCACTGTGCAGCCGATCAGGAAAACTGTTTACAAAGGAATAAGTGTTTACAAAGGAATAGGCGGATATATGGATCTGCATGTTTAAGTGACAAGTGCCATTAGGGTGCTGGTGGAGAAGTGCCACCTCTCTGAAAAGCCCTAATGGCTGTGGTCTGGCTTTCATGTGAATAAGGCTGTTTATATTAGGCCTCAGCTCCTACATTAGTGTCCTTCAAATGTCTATGCCCCTGTGGCCGCTTGGCATTTTTAAATTTTTCACAGGCCTCCAATGTAGATTCTATTATCAGCAGCCATGCATCAATGGAAAGTCTGTGTGCGTGTGTGTATTAAGTACTGTAGTGCAGGAGGCACTGAAGTGCTTCATTAAAGAATGTAAAATATGTATCCATCTCTGCAGGCTGGACACAGCAATCTTTGCTGTCACCTGCACCATACATGCCCAGGTCTGGACCTTGCTGAGTAAAACAAACACTGCCCTCTACAGATCTATGACTGTCTCTGCAACAAAGAGTCTCATAAGATTAGTAATGGCAATTAATGACTGCTTTTGTGAAATTTAAACACAAAGCTAAAGACAATCATGGCTCATACATGATGAGACCACTTAATTATTCCGCTACCCAGCCTAATAGCAAAACCCTTTGTGTTTCCTCTAAATGAAACTGATTTGAGTCCTTGTTTTACACAGACCCTCCCACACATCTATTTCCTTTCCGTTCAGTGTTCTCAGTTTGCTCTAAGTGTTTTCAGACAGAACAATCAGTCTTCACAGGGTCGAACACACAGGAGTCAGGCGGCTCTCCATCATGGCCCCCTTCCCAGAGTTTCTGATCACCAGATATGAGTGTGCGTGTCATCGGTCCTAACTTTAAAAAACGTTTTTTACACAAAAGCCAAGTGGCTTGCTGATGCTGATGGATCTACAGATGCACATGTTTTCATTAACAGTCTTAATATCCGATTGCCTCTTCATGTGTTTTTACGTAGGCTGTAATCTGCAAACGAAGCATGGGTGTAAGGGGAGCACTGCGGTGAGAGAGTTGTTTAAGAACAAAGTATGAAGTGCATGAGCGGGGGAATGTTTTCAGTTCAGGTTTGGGACTGAAAAACTCACATCAGAAGAAGAAGAAGTCATGCAGCAGCAGAGACCAGAGAAACACCATGCTGAGAAGACAGACGATGAGGCGAGGACTGGGCAGCGGAACAACACGTGCGGGGCGTAAAAAAGCCCATCACAGTCAATCAGGCGTCAGCCGCTAGTCAGGGAAGGAAAGTAGGGAAACTTTACCCCAACTCTGGCCCTCCTGATTTGGCCTGCTGTGTGCAGTGTGGGGAAAATCCACTGGATGTCACATACATCTTGATTTTTATGAATGCTTTGATAGCTCCCCTAAAGGCACTCCCATGACCAGGTGGAGGGTATTTATACAAGCATGTCAGAGAAGCAAGAACGAGGGGAAAGGATATTTGCTGATCCCCTTTGCACACAGAGAAAAAAAAATCTTGTGGTTATTCTAATTGCAACTGGAAATAATTATCTGGATGTGGACTCTGGAAAGCAGGTCACTTGAACGCACCCTGCCTTGATCACCAGGTGTGAAGGGCGGGTGGTTGTGAGTGACGCACAGCTGTCCAATGGGAGAGAGCTCTGCATTCCTAGTTTGAAAAGTGTGTGCGTTAAACTGTGCGTGTCAATTGGTGATTGCTGTTTGTTCTTTTCGATGACCTGAAAGTACATTGCACCTTTTTTTTTTATTACATTTTTAATAATAAAAATCATAAACAGTACTTATTCCTTACAATACAATATTCATACAGGCACATCAGTACAGCAAAGTCTAAAAGAAAATAACAGGATCAAGTTGCACCAGCTCAAAGTTCAAACTTTGCGACTTCAATTTTTTGGGGATAAACGTAACGCAAAATTTAAACACGGAAACTAGTTTACATAGAAATTAGTTAAAACCAAATAGTTACATCCAACAGTCGCAGGTTTAACTGATAAAAAACTTAGTTTGCTAATGCAATTTGTGGCCCATTTTCCAAGTGTAAAATAAAATTTATGCAAATGCTGTTTAAAAGCATTCGTAAAACATGATTTTAAACTGTCCAAACTAACATATACTCAAATCAGCACTACAAAATGTTGCGCAACATTAGACCCAGCTGACCAAATTGCCAGTGTTAGTAGACTTTAAAAACTGTATTCCAAAGTGCATGAATATTTTCTTAATATGAAAAAGTAAATGATGAAAGTCAAACTGTGGTATTTAAGTTTACCATTTTGAACCTTCAGTTGAAGGCTTCAGTTGAAATGTTCCAATTTGTATTTCTACAGTGACTTAATGTAGGTGATACATTTTCATCTTTTAAATGCCATTAAATGTCTTCAACACAATAACTAAATTTGTTATATTTCATGTATGAAAATATTTAAATTTTTTGGCTTGTTGTAAGGTAATTGAAGTAACAAACTTGTTTCATGTGGTATTTTAACAAAGTAAAAAGCCAATGTCTGTTAACGCTATGGTCCATAATTTGTCTCTGAAGAACATTTGGCTAGCCATCACTGCAACTATTTTATTTTATATTGACCACACGGAATGATTATCTGGTGTCTTCAAAACAAGCCAGAGGGACATATAACACATAATGAAAGTTGCCAGTAGTTTGAAAATGAGTCATGAAAAAAATGGCAGAGGGTGCAGTCAAAATTCCAGTTTCACTACAAACAATGACTTCAAGTGTTTTGGGGACAAAGCTTTTGGAGAATGCTGATGGGAGGGGGGTGGGATGTATCAGATTTTTTTCAAAGTAGCTTTTCCAGACTTACCAACACTAGATCTAAACCATTTGTAACCTTAAGCTATTAGTTATAGTAAACTGACAAATTCTAATGTTTATTTAAAAATGTTACACTATAAAAGTGTTACACTATAAAAGTGTTACACTATATCTGATGAACAACTCCAGTCTTACTTTAATGTGTCCACCACACAGCCCAGTATGAATGTTAACATTTATGTGTGCGCTCACATTTACACAGAGAATGCATGAGCGTTCTTGTGAAGGGACAGAAAACAGCTGCCTGTCCAAGAGTTAGCAAGAGAAAATTTCAAATATGCTTCAAATCAAATCAAAAAGCAGAAATCTGTGCAAGCCAGTTCCCATCAGTGCAGTCAGACCCAAGACATTATTGCTTCCAACAGTGCAAATGAATTCCATGCGTTGTAGTAGTCAGTGGTAATTAGGATCTGGTGAACACCTTCACTTTTTACACAGCTCTTACATATTTAGTACCGCTGCACAATAAATACCTTTAGTTCAGTGGTTTCAGTGCAACAAATAGAAGGGTGGAGGACATTATAATCTGTAATCTCTGTGATGAATAATCCGGAAGATTATTAAATCTTCCGGATTATTTCTCATTCTCATTTTAGCAGGAATAAATAATTAATCATCATGATTTGACTTTAGGAACATGTGTTATCTATGATATGTATGCAAAACCCGGCTTTATCTGAGGGGTGAGGGAACTGGAAACTGAATCAGGGTAAAAAGATCTCATGCAATTTGATCATTCTTTCAGCTGTGATGCAGAATGTTCCTGAATATGTTTGTAGACTTCAATTATCTAACAAGTATAACAAGTTCTAGTGTATGCTCATCTACGGAGCATAATTGTATTTTAGCATTTCTTTGCTGCATAGTTTATTACATGGTAATTGTACCAATGTACCAAGTCTCGGTGTAATGAATCCCACCTGTAACACATTTGCACATTTATTCCTATTCAAAGAGAAATCCTGTTGCCAAAGCAAAGCCTGAATTGAGTGGCATTATGTGGTTCTGAAGAACTGCAAAGCTAAACAGTGTATCCAAGATGGGTGCTGATTTTATCACCCTATTGAGATCCTGTTGACCTGCTGACATATGGGAAATCTTCACTGATGCACGTTTACAGTGATGAGCACTGAATTCAGCAAATAGGCAAGAGAAGGAGGAGGAGAGGCCTATGGAATGTCAGAGAAAGTTGCCTCAGTCCTGAAACCCTCTGGCATGTGAAAGGGATTTCACAAACATGAGTTCATCGAATGATTAATTCAACAGCTAATCTTTCCGCAAACTGTATACATACCGATATCTTAAAGGATTATTAGGCCATTCATCTAAGGCTTTTCCATTAGCTCAGCATAGTGCTGAATAACATATTAACCTCACTGCATATTGCTGCTTTTAAAATCATTCATCCAAGGAAAGATAGCTTTTTTTTCCTGGGTTCATAAAGTTAGACATCTATGGATCTATGTGGACACCATAATCTATGTGGGGCTTCTTCATGACTTTGTGATAATTTAAAATGTTCTGTAACAAACAATTATAGAGGGCCAAAAACAATTATTTAACATGGGTATTACAAAATCTGTGTCTGAATGTTCATTTTTACAGCATGCATGTGCATCCTTTTCTTGATTTTTGCAATGAAACAAATTTCAGTCAGGCGAACTGAATGGCCACATAAATAACCTGTTGTGTACAATGAAGGTTTATAGCAGTGGTTGTTAAATGAGCCAGTCTTGGGACTCATATTTATTCTGAGTCATTAAGTCATACATTGTTGGTCTTAATCAACATGCAGTTTAAGCTATAAAAAGTCACTGGGCCAAATTTAGTGAGTCACATACGTGGGTGAAATATGGAATTGGACAACACCGCTTATAACCATATAGACTGATGTCACCTTTCATGTTTTTATGTTTGCTTTATTATGTATGCTAAATGCTGCGAAAGAGCTTCTATATGAGTTGTATGGACTCTAAGGACTGTTGTGTTGTTCTCTCATTTTACCAGTGTGGCCTTAACTGAAATATCAACAATGTGATGGATGGTCATGAGAGTTGGTGCAGATATATACACTACATTGCCCAGAGAATTGAATGAAATTACCTTGGTTAAACAAAGACCTTTCTTGTGGGCCACCAAAGGGTTCACATTTGTGACTCTGAGTTAACCAGCTCACTGACTACAGCTTGTATGGCCATGAAATGGTATATTTACACATTCATGACCTCCTAAGGGTGAATTGTAATCAGGCTGATTTTGCTCTGGCCTTTCATGGTCAGATTTATTAGTTGTTTCGAAGTAGAGCATATTGAGACTTAGATTTTCCGTGGTCACTGTTCAATGCATGTTATCATACCGACACACTGTATTAAAATCATGATTGGTGCGTACAATAAGCATTTTTACACTGTGGCTGTGCACATGTTATAAGATGCTTGTAGCATTGAGCTCAAAGCAGTCTCAGAGCCACAGTGGCCCTCAAGAGGTTTTCAGAAGCTGTATTGCTTATTGACAAAAATCAATAATATCTAAGTAAAACTAGATTTCTATGAAATGCACATAAGAAGAAGTCACTTCACAGACAAATATTGTACATTTAAATTTTATATTAATCTGACATCTACTACTGGCAAGTATATTGAATGCTGTACTCAGATGTAGATGTGACTGTAAATGTACTTGACATAATTAGATCTGCTGACATACTAATCACCATATGTTGCATGAGTGCAAAATTTTGAATATGTGACTTTTTCCTTGATACTTTTTTTCCTGTGTACTGATAATATGAAGTACTTCTTCTATGAAATATTTTTGAAAAGAACAAAAAACAAACAAACAAAAAAAAAAAAACGTCGGAGCTCATGTCTCTATGGTGCTTTTTAGCAGTGACTTTAAAAACCCACATAAATCCATCTATTGTATTGTTGTATTGCAGGATCATCACTCAGTAACCTTTGTTGCTCTTTTCTGTAACACTGCTCCATTTGGTTGTCAAAGCTGAATCACTTGTGGCTGTTGCAGTGCTGTTCTGTTGTAGCTCATTTCAGTAATGTTGCTCCCAGTTGGTGGTCCCAGTAATGAGCAACGGGGGGTGGGTGGACCACATTGAATGGGATGCCAGAGACCTTTGGCTGCGCTCCTTCGGGGCCTTTTGCATTTAGTTACCCTGAGCTCATAATTGTGTGACTAAAGCAATTGTTCTCTTAATTGAAGCCACTCAGAGCCTTTACAGGCTTTTCCCACTTCCCTCAGGTGGAACTCAGGTGATCATTCAAAACTCTCAGGTGGGACTCAGGTGACCATTCAAGGATGCTGACAGAGGATGTTTTCATATTGTTAATCATGACTGTACTGTCTTTAGTAAATACCAACAGAGCTGATTTAAAACCAAGTTAGGCTGAAAATGTAAAAAAATATATATAATAATAGATCTGGGAAAACTATGGGAGACCAAAACATGCAAGTGAATAGTTATGAGACATAATTTATTATATAACCTAAAAAAAACCTGTACTTCACATGCTAAGACTTTACAGTAACAGGAACATTATCTGGTGCACTACAATTTAATTTGCTCCTAATGCTGGATGTATTGCTGGCTCATAAACAAACATATGACAGAAAAACTGTGTGCAGGTAAATGACCAGATGACACAAGAGAGGGAAAATCTTTATGCAGTATTCCCTGCAGCTGTGAGTATAGTCAGGATTTTTATTATGGCCAACTGTTGAGTGAATTCATAAACCTCCGGATGTATGAGAGAGAGAGAGAGAATATGTGTGCGTATACCTGTTACTCAAGATTGTGCTTCATGCACAGATAGGAAAAAAAAATCTTCCACTCCCTTTTTTTGGTGTCACGAAAAACTGCTGTAATGGATCTGAAAGGAGTTGTTCCACTTTAAACCCAGAAAACATATGAAGCACTTCTGTCTGCAGAGAACCTTTTCAATTCAATGCCTCATACTGAATAATTCACAAGCCCAAAGAGTTTTAAGGGTGGAGAAGTCAAAGTGGAACATATGCGTAAGAACTGTTGACACACAAAGTGAAGTTGCCCCAAAACTTGCAAATGGGGAAAAAATCTGCTGGGGCCACAGTTTGTTTTCACCTGAAGCAGTCATTTATCTTGGCTCAAGCCCAACATTAAACCACTGTGTATATTTCTATGGTCTCAGAGGGTTCATGTGTGCACCACAGCCACTTAAACTAGTAGTGGGGGGACTGGAGATTTCTGTCCTAATCTAGGAATTTTGAAACCGCAGCATTTCCTAGTAGTTGAGCAGTGCTTGGCATCTCAATCTGCTGCTTAACAACCATATATGTTTTCTCGGATAGAGCATGGAGATCAGTCTGGGGGTGGTGAACATGTTTGAAGAAAAAAGAAAGGGTGATAAAAGGATTGCTGCCACTGTAGGTTTAATTAATTCATGTCTGCAGTAGCAACAGCAGCAAGTGCTGATTTGGAATATAGAAGGGTTTTTTTTACCTCAGCTTAATGAGTGAGTGAAAGTCACCAACAGAAAAAGGTCCAATGTCATGAGAGCCCCGAGAAGTTATAAAACAAGTTGAACTGTGCCCTTAATTGATTTTTTTTTTTTTTTTTTTTTTTAAATCACATCAGAAAAGCCAAAAACAAAATTTAAGCCCTGCGTGAGTGAACGGGCCACATTAGGTTGGTTTGAACCGCATGTCCCTGATTTTCTGGTTGGACTGGTCAGTACACGTGGCGGGAGTGTGCACAGATAAAAGTTAAGATAAAATGTTGAGGAGCCTCATCCTTGTTGTAAAAATATAATGAAAGTGCAATTGATTTTTGTTGTACTTGTTTGGCTGGTTAATATATTGTATTTAAACTTTTGGAATGTTTTCCCATAACTTCTTTCATTTGAGTTAGTGAAGAACCGAAACAAAGCTTGGATAAATAATGGATCTAGATTTGTTCATACTTTATACTGTCATCACATTTTGCAAGCACATTTTGAGCAGAAAAGTGCTGCATTGTGAAATGTTTTTGTAACTTTTAATACAAATTTGTCACTTTATTTCTGAAGGGGTTAGTGTTCACGGTCATGTTAAAACGGCAAAGGAAAACAATGGCACAGATAAATAGGATCTACATATTTTACTTTAGGTGTGAGAAGCATGATGGGAATCATAGAACTTGATGAAAAAAAAACAACAGAAAAATATCTGTCATTGTGCAATTCAGCATTTTAGTCTATGGTTTTTACGCAAAGAACCTTAAAAGTAAGTTATGAGTTGTGTCTGTGTCAATGCTCCACAGTAATTACAACCATCCATCTTCACAATAATGCAATGTTTTCGGTTAGATTAGCTCAGATTTCCAGAAAATTAAAAAGTTAAACAACATCAGCCAAAGAAAGTGCTTAAAATTGGTATTTATCGCCTCCTCACTGACAACAGCCCCCTTGGGAGCTTTTCTGAATGGATCCCAGGCTGCTATGTGGCTCAGCTATCTCACTGACCTGCCGTGCCACCAGCTACTTCAACCTGGAACCTACACACTCTCCCTATACAGCCACATCCTGGCAATAAATCACTGGGTAGTGTGAACTCCTCTGGAATGCTTGTTGAGTTGCCAAATGATTGTTAAAACTAAGCAAGGTCCAAACCTTATCTGTGTCCAACACATCTCTGTGCTATCAGAGATAAAGCTGTGATAAAAGAGATGTCTTTTTAGCACCAGAATAGATTCCTACAGGTTATATTCCAGTAATAGAAACCAGACACCCAGATTAATTTAATGATTATTAACCTGTATGCTATAACCTGCATCTCTACAGTAACAGCTTCAGGTGTGCAACTACAATCCATCCCTAGACAACATTTGTGCATTTCAGTCAACACCAGGAAAGACATGAGTTTGGTCTCAGCAGTTACATTTCTTCTTTTAGCAGGGATTTGGAATGAACATGATGCAAAAACTATTATAGCAGGCAGTTGACCGTGGAGCACTTGTTTGCTGCAATTAAGTAGAAGGTTTTGATTTGCCAGTCTCTGCATGCCAACGAGAGTTCTCACCCATGTCCACACCTGTCTTCCCACCAATAGGCCAAAGCTGCAGCATCTCAGAGACCGAGACACTTGATCCAAGCTTCAGTCCCACTGTGTGATATAGTCTGAATCATCCAGTGTATTTTGACATGCAGATTTGGCCATTGACCCCATCAGAGACTTGGGTGGGCTCCTGAAATACCTCCCTTGATTTGACATTTCCTGATTTGGAGGATTTCAGAGTTATTACTCCTCTTGGATGTGTGGACTCACATGCAAGGCGTGAGGTTGAGGGAGGTCTTCCCGAGCTGTTATGAGAGTTGAGGTGAGACAACACAGTGGACAGTGCTTGGATGTAGTAAAAGGACTGGAAAGAGCGAATATTACACAGAAGAACATGAGTGACAGCAAAGAATGGGGAAAAAGGAGAAGCGATTTGGAGAATGTGGATGCAAGCTGTGCAAGCCCCATAAAGAGCATCAGAGTTGCTCAGTTGTGTCAGCTCGACTTCCACCGTTTTTCTTTAACCCTCCCACGCTATCTCACTATTGTTGTGTTGAAAGTCCCTGAGTTTTGACAGCTGTGCTTGGAGTGCTGTAACAGCAGTCTGAAGGGAAGGGTGTGTGTGTCTGGCAGTGTGCTGTCTGATAGTTTTGTATAGTGAGTGTGGACACTTTTGTGCAGTGTCTTGGCATGCAAATATTCTTGTGTATATGTATGTGTGTGCATGTGTAGCTTTGTTACCTCTTTAGGACATTTTCAGGTATAAACACTGACACTGTCAGAACCATTAGTCCATCTCATGAGACAGAACCTTATTTTTGAGGTCCTAATTATAGTAAGAGGGGTATGATGTGTATCGTTTGGTTCAGGTTTAGCGTTAGGCGTTATTTATGTGTTCTGTTTATGGATAGCTATAAGGTTGTGGTTAGACTGTCAATGCAAGTTCCTAACAAGAACAGCCACGTACTTTGTTACCTCTTTAGGACCAATTCTGGCATAACTACAGGCCTTGACAGAAGCAGTAGTCCTCGTTAGAACCAAAACCTGGTCCTAATGAACCAGCAGCAGAAGAAGAAGAAGAATTGTTGTAAGAGGAAGGTTAGAGGTAGGCATTAACTGGTTATGGTTAAGGTTAAGGATAAGGTTTTGGTTAAATTGTCTGTGTGTCTCCAGGGGCTGAGTCTTTAGGAAAATACATGTGTGCAATGCTAATAAAAGATAATAAATCTGATTTATGTCGCACCCCGTGGCTCTATAATGCAACTCATTGTATTTTAAAAGCAGCAATTCGACATGAAATATATGTGTGCAGACAATGAGGCTGAGGAGCAGAATAAGGATCTTTGACAACTTTACAGACTTTTATGCTGCACATAGGATGGAGCATATGAGGTTGCTTGCAGGGATGAAAAATAAGCGAGTGCTTCGTAGTTACTGCTTCAAACTGCACAACTGTAGGACCATAACCTACTGTGCGTCTGTTTATGTCAGAAATAATATATGTTCTTGACCTGTACATACACAGGTTTTTTTTTCCCCCCACAACTGATGTAGCTAAAACAAAATCCTGGGGGGAAAAAAAAGCTTGTACAAGGATCCCATTTACTTAATGATGTTGCAGCTGGTATAGATTTTAACCTCACTGGTGCAGCAGAGGGAGGCAAACTTGGGAATAAAGCAGGAATGTGTAGTGGGTGCTCAGCAGCTGGTGGCTGAGCCCTGCTGGGTCGTAGAGAGCAAGGCCAGGCCAGCCACATGAGCCTCAGCTGATTCACACACCCAGTGCCATGCACACACATGATAACCCAACTTACTCACATGTATCTGCTGTATGATCAAAGGTCCACATTAAGCAAATGAAGTGGTTATAATGGCTTGATGCGTCTTTGAGGCTAATAGCTTATCCACCCACCCAGAAACCAATAGTTTCACACACTTCTACAAAATTAGTAATAATCATTAGGGTCAACAGAGTTCTCCCTGTTTTCCCAAAAGCAAATGTTGACCACATGTTGATGGAGCTGGCACTCAGTGTAAGGCTAATCAGGCAATTGCACTATCGCAGCCTGAGCAGGGTTCATCCTAGCCAAGCGAGAAGTTACCATGTCTGACTCTAAGTGACTCAACACAAGCAGCACTGCACCTGACCAGCTGCATTACGGTAATCACACAGCAGACGCTCAGATATCAGACTTATCAGTCTGCTTGTAGCTGCGTCACATCATAAAAGACTTACGCGGCCATGGGCCACAGAGAATTTATGGTGGGGTACTTTTGCCTTCTGTTTGCTCTTCACACAAGGAACCTTATCTGCTGATGAGGAGAATGCCTCATCAGAATATTTCAGGAGGATTGTCCCACATTTCTACTTACGTCAAATACAGTGGTTACATAACTTCCACACTAGATTCACACTAGAGTGTAAATTTTTATTTGAATAGGCAGAACACCCACTTTTCTTCATATGACTTATAGCCTTAAAAAAAAGCCGACCTGCTTTGGCCCTGCCAATGAAAAGCAGAGAAAAGTCCATATTTTAGGGCCCAGCTTTTGTTGGGGTCCTACCTCTTGTTTCTGACAGAACATATGGTGAGTTGCTTTTGCATGCTTGAATCGGGAAACATTTTTCCTTTTTTTTCCCCCCTCCTACCCTAAGCTTGTCTAAGAAGCACATAAAAGAGCAGGACTTCCTGTGGTCATTTAATGGCACACCACAGATTGTCATCAACTAAGTCACATAAACACTCCCTGACATGCCAACCAAACAGCTTATGGCAGTTTTATTATTAGCCTTCAGCATTCGTGTTCACTGTTAAAAGTGTTCATGGTCTTAGAAAACTGAAATCAATGCAGCCATTGGAGGCCTTTTTTGATTTCCTAATTGGAATTAACGCTCATCTTTTGAAGTGTGGGCTTTTCATTTAAAATACACTTGAATGAATATATATATATATATATATATATACACACTGCATATATTCTATTTTATAAGTGGATTTTTTTCAAAATGAGGTAGTGTCAGTGGTTTCATATTCACTGTATAGATATCTTTCGTCACCTGTTCTTTGACGCCCTCAACTGGCTAAAAAATGGTACTCCCTACTCTGCAGACCACATCATGATGCAGCTTTTCTTTTCTTTCTTTTTTTTTTTTTTTTTTTTAAAGAAAATGACATTCAGGCTGAAACAGAAACACATATGCCTTTTAGTGAGGTTTTCCTTTATATTAATCTAAGTAGAAAATGAAAAATGAGTTTAACTCAAAACATTTTAAGAGAGCATAAAATTACAGTAGAACAGTATATATTTTCTCGTAAAAGCATAAAGGTCAGTGTGTTCATGTATTTTGCATGTTAATCAATGAGCTGATGTCTCACTGACATACATTTACAGTAACTGTTAATAATAATTAACAATTATGCCATGTGCAGTAATAACACAGAAAAAATGCAATGTGGAAACTGCAATTTGAGCTGCTATAGTCATTGTAAAAATGAGTATGATTAAGAATTAAGAAAAAAACAAAACTACAGCCTTGTGGAGACTTGGAGACACCTTGGCTGTGTTCACACCAGTGTGTATTAGGTTATTAATAGTTGCTATGATACCCACATCCTCTCTCCCCATTTCTTTTGTCAGAGCCTCCTGTGATTTAGGGTACTATATAAACCCTACTGGGCTGGCCCTCTGTCCTTTTCTGGCTGCTGTTATTGTTCCTGGAGCACAGGCCACAGTGTTTGGCTGCTCCAGCTGAGTAGAGAGCACCTACGGGGCTTTTCCCATGATGGTGAGAACCACTCTGCCCAGCCCAGTCAGCAGGCAGTGGATGAGGACCCTGAACTGCTTCCACCTTCTCTATCTCCCCTTCCTTGAGGCCTCTGGCCCCCTCCTCCTCCTCCTACCTTTAATTCCCCCAAGTCATGATCTGGCCCGTAAATTAGTAGTGGGAGAAAAATAGGTTCTGTAAGATGAAACTGGTTTCTGTGTGTATCAGCACACGACTCAGGGGAGACAAGAGAGAAGAAGCAGGCAGTAAATCCATTGGAGTCCACTGATAGCGCCTGTTTGCACAGCCACTGCCGCTTCCTTTGATCAAATGGCTGGGGGAGTGGGGGGTCGTGTGGCGCTGCCGAAGGTCAGCTATATATTACACTCCTAAAAGTGATTACTGAAATTCTTAAGTGAAACCATTCTGCTGTCAGGGTGTGCTCTAATCCCCTGCAGCGTTGTCTGGGCCGGAGTTGGGGCCTCTCGGTGGATCTGTGCACCCAGCACTCTTTTTTCCCCTTCCCCACTTGTGTTTTCTATCATCCAAGCAGGCCTAAAAAGAGCCCCTACATGGAAACATGGCCTATCCAGTTGCAATACCAACTGCGAGGGCTCGGAGGAGGAGAGTGCGAGAGGGAGAGGAAAGGTAGTGTCAGGAAACAGAAATATGCACACACTTCAAAGGCTAGGGCAGCAAATTAAGGGTTAGGGATTGGACACGACAGTAAGTGGCCTTTACATCAGAAACAGGGTAAACAATGTCTGGATTGTGTTTCGCTTCTTTCCTCTGTGTTGTTACATAGAGGGACCCCCCCCCCCCCCCCCCCCCCCCCCCCCCTCTTCCGAGGGACCCCCCCCCCCCCCGCCCAGCTTTCCATCTGCACACTGCTGTAGGTAGAGCATTAAAACAAGTATTTGCTCAAACATTGAGCAAATAGTTTTATCAATTGCACCATGATGAAATGTTTGGTATCTGAGCCGCTGATGTGTGTGACTGACTGGAAAATATAACACATATTTAAAAAAATGAATGAGCATCTAATAAGGCCTTTGCTCAAATTCCCCAATTTATGACTGGTAGCTAATCCCTGCCACAGTGTTACACTGTATCGAATCAATTACAGCAACTTATAAAAACAACATGAAACAAACAAGCTTCACTGTGTGCATATGGCCTGGCTTTCTTCTGCTGCAGCATCACAGTTGAGATTGCACCAGCCAAAAATGATCTAAACAAGGATTATGTGAAGTCATGCTCTATGAAACTTTATACACATTTGCTGATCATTACCTAAGATTATTTTGTGTTAACTTTGGCAGACCAGCTCTTGGCTCTTGGTCTGAAAAGCGGATGATGTATTTCCTCTTATTTATTATTTGCAATGGGCTACTGCGAGGGGAGAAAAAAAGAGTGAAGGTGGTATGCCTGCAACTGGTGTGACGATGCCAGGAATAACAGATTGAAACTTGCTCCTCGACCTCATTAGAGTGTAGAAAACAGTTCCCAGGAGTCACAACAGAGTGTAAATACATTTTAAACTCTTTAAACTGCAGGGTATTATGTGCCAACTTCTCCCTATTTCAGATTTTTTTTCCCGTTGAAACGAGAATGTAAACGCATCGAGCACTGCAAGTGTGTAGGCTTCAAAAGAGTTGCAAACCCATGTTGCACGTCTCATAAATTCTAGTGAGAGAATTCAAAGGGAAATTTATCGAGCATGGCATTCACACATGTTGACAGTAAAATGGGCCAACTGCACACTGGGTCTTGGGAATTTGCAGGAGCACATGGCCCCCTTTTTTCTTTTTTTTTCCTTTTTTTTTTTTGCTTTAAAACACACTCTTTGACCCTTTTTCTGCTTATGCAATGCCTTTACCCTTTCAATTATGACAAAAGACAGGGAAATATTGCACATAAAACCTATAGCTGTGCTCTATAAATAAGAGATATCAGGTACACTTGTGTTAACAGGCGGATATTTATCTATCCATGTATGTGTCAAGGGCTTGAGAGACAGTATTTCATAAACACTTATCAAGCTCTTGAAGCAGGTGCACTATGGTTCCAAATAAGGCAAAGTGCTATCACATCATCACTCAAGATTTGTTTATGATGTGAACATGTTTCTGCCATCTGTTTCCACCCCACGGTGCCTTTTCTTCACTTGTCTGTACTGTAAGTGAGGTGTTTATAGTCTTTGGATGTTGCCAATTTCACGGGAGAGAGGCCTATGGTGCACCTATGTGACTCAGAATACGGGACCACACTTTCAGCTCCTCTACCTATTGACACAGGTGCTATCAACAGCAGTGATCTGATTCCCCAGATGGTGTATATCTATGTTCACATACACACTCACACACGTCTTTTCCTTATTTGTGTCATTAAGTGCCACTCAGACACAGCTTGATATTGACTTTGCTGGAATTAAAGTGCTTTAGCTGTTTGTTGTTGCTGAACTTTATGATGGTTCCCTCACAGGATGCTACAGAGCGTGCTTCCTTGCCATTGGCTGCTGCAGCAGCGATTGCCCAAGCAGGTCCATTAGGTTCAATTAAGTCTCTTTCTGTTTCATCCAAGATGTACAACCTCAAGCCAATGAACAGAATACCTGATTTGCCTTTTTGTATTATTTGTGCTTTTTCCCATATGTCACCACTATATCAGGTGGAGAGGTGAGAACTAGAGGTAAAACTAATGAGTGCTCACAGGCAGGCTGTCAAATATGACACAGAATTTTAGATGCACCAAATACAGTATAATAGCACAAGAAAATGACTCTTCATAAAGCTACTGTGAAGGAACCCAGGAGTAGCAAGTTGAGAAAGGTAAACATATAGACGGTGTGCATTTCAAACATAGGGAACAGAGAGTGAAGTCAAGACTTTAAAATAGTGGTTCACAAAGTAATGGGTGACATCACAGTGGGTTGTTTCTTGTCTTGATCAGAAGGAAAGTTACTATTAGGTGGGAAGCCGGGTAACATTTTTTTAAAGTGCAACAGCCTGGTTCAGTGCCAACAGAAGTGCATCGGTCACAAATGTTGGACAACAATCTGGCAGGTTAGGGTCGAGCCAGTCTTTAGCCACTTAAGTGACCTTTGGAGCTGATTGACTAATGTAGAGCAGGTGTGCAGATGATTAGGCAGATGCAAGTAAGTTAAAGCCATGCCTAGCCAGAAAGATTGGCACAGCACTTAGAGAGTGTGTGCAAACACAATCAAAAACAGAACTATACAAAGGTCCAAAATCCCAACATCTTACACTACTGTCCATGCCGTTAGTGTGCCTTCCACTATGCAAACATTGTGGGAAAGGTCCCATAATCACTTTTACATCATGCCAATATACAGGAGGGTGTCTTTTAATATTGTATATGTCTCACATATATCAGTACACTGTATAAGACTGTTGTACTTTTTTTTAAAAAAGTAAGTTTAAAAGTGAGAAGTAGAAAAGTCCACTGAGTGTAGGTAAAGTACTGCTCACCAGTCTCTTATTAATCAATAATTATTCAGTTATGGATTTATTTGAAATTTCTGCAACCCCTTTAGAATGGTGTGTCACACAGCCACAGCACTACTTTATACGAACCACTTCTGAATTATTGAATATACTAGATTAATACCACACTGTAGGGAGTCATCTGGATACTGTAATGCTCCAGGGTAAGGCTGTTCAGGTCCTGACTGATGGAGGAAAACTGTGAACAGAGAGTGAGAAAGTAAATAAAATTCTGTAGGATAATAAATTGCATCACTGGTAACTCTATCCAGTGCTGCTCTGTGGTGAGCTGCAGTGCAGAACCTCCTACAGTATGTATGCTGGGGCCCTGAGAGATCTGCTGATAACATGGGGATTGATGTAGGCCATTAAGGGAGTGCGTGCGCAGAGCTGGAGGGGTGCGTTACATCTGGCCTCCACAGCAGCACTGTATATCAGCATGTTGTCACCTGGGCTGATGTCACAGCAGGTCCTTCTGCTAAGAATACACACTCTGTCTTGGGTGGGTGACAAGTGCCAACTCATTCACTACCCACTATTGTGCTACTCGTGCCGAAGGGGTGAGTTGTTTTGGGTTCACGGCCTCAACAAAAGTAATCCATAACAAATTAGGCACTGTGCATGTGCGTGTAACTATAGAGATCTTTCAACAAAACAAGATGATGTGGTCTAGCATGTGGACTGAATGAAGAGAAGCAGAGATTGCATTAGGACCAAATGTTCCTGAAATTCCTATTTTTATTCACCTAAAGTTGCACAACATTGTTCGTATTGGAAGTTACTTAATCAAAAGGACTTAACTGTTGAGACAAATCAAATTTTGGCAAATATCTGGTTTTCTGTCAGCTATTTTCTAGCAGACACAGGTGAAGATGCAGTGTGGTGATACTGTGCTCAAGATACAGTTACATCATCATGTACAAGTGGCGTGCAGTTGAAAAGCACTTAGACCAGTTGATAACAGCCCCTGAAGACATGAAATGGAATGCAACTAGGGACACGAATAAACAAACTCTTTGAATTAGGAGTTATTTTTACATTTTGTTCATGACCAGTGTAGTTATTTCAAAGTCCACACCATAACACTTGAAAAAATTCAATGTAAATGTTCACTCAAAATAAAAACTGCTGCAAAAAGAAAATCAGAATATAAAACTGCAGCAGCATCTGTCCTTTTTTTCTGTTCTAGACAAGATACATCACTTCACCTGCTGTGAAATAAATACTATCCACTCAAGTATAATAAAACCAAAAACTTTATTTCTCATTTACAATGGTCAACTGAATGTACTGGTTTGGTGTATTTGCAACAGTAGCAACAGGTTACAATGACTCCATGAAATACAGCCAAAGATCTGTCAGTACTGTACATCACTGACAATTCACATAAAAGGCCACCATCAGATTTATTAGCAATGCTATAATGACCATACAATATTATCGTTTCTCAATTACTCTATTGGAACACATCCAAAAAAATACAGGAAACATGTATGCCGTTACAAAATAACGTTTCAGAAAAACAGCTTCCACAGGTAAGAGTATTAAATATTTAGTATGACCTACTCTTACACCTACACAATCTGGCTTTAAACTAGACTAGAACACCAGTTAATGCCAAGGAGTTTTGCACAGTACTGCACATCAGTTTATTCATGACAGTAAAGGTAAGTGGTCTCATAAAATGTGTTAAAATGGTAAAGACTTATGTGGTATGCTGAGATAAAAAGGCTCTTATTCTATGGAGAAGCTCTTTCTTGACGCTGTCTGGCACCAAGGCTGCAACAGAAGTGGAACCAGAAAACAGACACATTAAGTGGAATTGTAAAAATGTCTATGTTCTTAACTACGTTTATTACTGAAAACACAGCATATCATGGAAACTCAGCATTTTCTATGACTAATAGAGAAGTGTAATTCTGGAGCTAGGCTATAGCCCTTTCAAACAATGATACTTGACATGATGTTATCGATTAATGATCCCATAATAACTTTTACAGTATAAAGTAAGTCAAATGACCTAATAAACATTTGCAACACCAACATTTTTTTACACCCATAAAAAGCAATGAAAAAACAATTCGGGGGCAGTTGAGAGATAAATGGTGTTTCTACTGGCTATTCTACTGTGGAGGTGTGTATTGGCAGGAATCTGATGATTTGATACATTTAAAGGGGATATAATGAGGATACAATACAGTATATTGTGAGATGGAGATAATACAAGCCAGGCGATATACAGCACATATAGTGCATTGATATACACCCCTACTGTGTACACAGTTACACGTACATAGAAGCCCTTCAGTGGAAAGATTGCTATCCCAGTATTAGTAACAACTTACTATGCTGCAAAGCAACCCACAAAAATGGACATATTGTTTTCAAAAATCTGGTAGGTATTAAGTGCATGCATTGGTCCATGAATTCATATGTCCATCCTAAATTCAATAGTCAAGTATTTCTGTAAAAAGCCTGCCAACCACAGCTTTAATATTCATGCTACATCTGTTGTACTGTCAATGTTTTTGAATTTTAAGGTGAGCTACCTCTTCCTTTAGGTGTGATCTCCACCACCAGATCCTCCACAGTCACATGCTCCAGGCCTTTTTCTTTGATTACTTCTGCCAGTTTTTAAGTTTACAGTGAAAACATTGGGTTTAATGACAAAAAAAGAACACACACACACACACAAGTAATTGAACAACAAAACGCAGAAGTTCAATCATAGCTGCTCAGGTTATGTGTAACACATCAAACTGGAAACACATCTTTTCATATAATGCCCACTTAGAAGTATGACAACAAATAGAACTAGCCAGTAGAACAATAACAGCATATGGTATGTGTGTTGGCAATAGTGTTGTAGTTAACCTTTACAGTGAGCCTTCATCTGGTCCTTCCATCCACACTCAGTGAGCTTAGCTCTCAGTATCTCCTTTAGTCTGTCAATGTAAGGATATATGAAAATATGACAGCAATATGACCCAGCAAAGTCATTAATAAGAGCTGGAAACATTTCTATCACTATCCTGCCAAAGTACTGTTCTCTCCGGTTTGTTAATAGTAATTAGTTTTAACTAAAGTCATGTTCAACTCATTATAACTTGATAATTGGATGGCATGCTGATTGTGGTATTATTATTTTTTCCCTCACCTTTCTCGTTCGCCCATTTCTGTCAGCTTCTGGTTTATTGTTGCCTTCATCCTGGACTCCTTGTTCATTTTCTGTAACCAACAGGGGACAAAACTATCACCACCGCGGATTCAAACTGGAACGGCTCTATGCAGCAGTGTATGTTTCTTTTAAATGAGCAACTAATGATCGATGTTCATTTAGTTCACTTATTATCAGTATCAGTATCAGTATCACTTACACACAAGGGGCGAATAAACGAGGTCTCACTCTTGACTCTTTCAGGTGGCACCAAACGCTGTAAATAAAAACTAAAGCTAATAATTCAAGATGGTGTTAGCTGTCAAAACAGCTCATTTTAGCACTAAACATCACAAAACACCGACGATGTTGAATAGCCCAACTCGTCTTAGTCACGTTTAAGAAAAAAAACCCCTTCAAATTTAGCCACAAACAAGCGCTAAAAACAAATGCCTTAAACCAACTACACCGTCACGAGTGAATTCCGGGAGGAAACGCTGGCTACATAAAGGGTTCCTATGCTCCCTTTATATGCAGTTCTTGAATACACCGCACTGCGGCAGTGTTGGTAAATAAATGACCTTTTATACTATCACTGTGCTGGACCAGAATTGTCTCTCCCCCTCGCTCTTCATATATATATATATATATATATATACACATACATACATATATATATATACATACATGCATACATTGACATGTAATACTTTTGCCTTTTGTTTGTTAATCAAAAGACAACTAATCTGTCAGTTAAACAACTCTATTTTAAAGAAATATGTCAAGGCTTGTTGTCTGATGTGGTGAGTAATTTAGAGTTGATATCACAGTGTGGTCTATGGTCAGCAATGTCAGTCTGGAAAGAAGTATATCTACATAGTATAATGCGGCAAGGGATTAGAGAGAAGCAGTGGAGGTGCGCTATAGGTAGTATGGGCTTTTTACATAGTCTCTTCATTACAGAAATTTATTCTTCATTCTTCTCCGTTTTAGGAGAGTGAATCATTGTAGGCTGAAGGTTTGCTCATCCAATCAACATCTGGTTAAAAACTACCATCAGCTACAAGCAAAAAATACCTGCATACTGTTTGTTGCAATATAATTTGCATATTGCATGATAAATTGTTCTAATTTACAAATGAGAGTGATTCACAGCAGCCCAGCGGAGAGGAAGTCCATCATAACTCATTATTCTCAATTCATGCCATCCATAAATATCTGTGGTGTTTTTGCTTTTGATAATGTGCCACGTTATCTCAGACAGAATCTGTGCTGGGCCATGGTTTTATGATCAATGTACCTGCCATAAAAGTATGTAAAAGGACAGTGAGAGCTTTCTTGCTCAAAACCGTCTCTGCAACAAATACAGGGAAACCCTTAAAAAGGTATCAAACTGCTGAAATAACTCTTCTGAACAAAGAAATCAATCTTTGGTGTCCTCTTTACAAAACATTGTTTGTCAACATATTCAAAGCCAAAACAGGAACTCATCATTCTGACAGAATTAATCCTACCTGCCAATGAGAGAGGAAATAATCACCATTGGTTTAACTCATGTTTGTCCTTCTGTCATGCTGGGTTCATATTATACTTAAACAGATCATAACATTAGCTCTTTAATGAAACACCTAAATATGCAAATGTTTCTGTAACCACCTTGAACCACAAAACTAAATGAGGTCATCCACATACATTCATAGCTTATGGGTGTATCCATGCTTGCTTACTCCGGTGAGATCAAGCTCATCTTATCCCAGTCTA
Organism: Brachirus orientalis; assembly: GCA_016785285.1. Taxonomy (NCBI): domain Eukaryota; kingdom Metazoa; phylum Chordata; class Actinopteri; order Pleuronectiformes; family Soleidae; genus Brachirus; species Brachirus orientalis. Next base: position 5,194,273 of record JAFBJR010000425.1, read on the forward strand.
GTATTCTAAAATAATCATCTTCATCCTGACAAGTGCCTTTGGGAATCCAAGAACAAAATGATGGGCTAAAATCACACTTTTCCAGAGCAGCTAATAAATATTTGACGCAATCAAAAGCTTTATGGACATGCAGCGAGATTAACACCTGCACACATTAAACCCTGACTGGTCTGCATGTATCATGGTATGTCGAAAATTCATGAAATATAAATCTAAACTATTTTGAAAAAGGGAGCAAAATTTAGAAGAGAAAAATTAACAAAATTAAAAAAAAAACAAAAAAAAACCTAGAACTGAATGACTCAGTTTCAGTTGACTGCGCTTACAAATTTAATGAGTCTGACCAACTTTGAAAACTTTAAAAAAGGTACCAACACTTTTTGCCTTATGAATAACCCTGTGACACACCACTCCTCTTCTGCTTAATTGCTCCACTCTCTTAAAACTATACTAATTTATTGCACAAATAAAAGAATAAAAGAAAAAAATCCTTTAAATGGGAGAATCTATCTTTTGAACTTCAGTTAAGAGTTACTCCCCGTCTGTGTGAGAGTACAATTTGTGGGTCTTTGCCCTCATTTTCAACAGGGAAATGGCTCCCGCTTTGCATCAGCTCATGACAGACTGATTGATAACCTACCTACCCTGGGAAGAATAATGGCCACAGAGAAGGACACAGAGAAAACCTGTCTGTCTGTGTGTCTGGATGCTTGGTTAATGACCTGCCTCTTTTCTGTCAATTGGCCGACAGATTGTGTGAAATGTTAGCGCTGAATTTTATTGCAACTGGTGGTCATTTTTACAATCTGAGGTGTTTATACCTCTCATTAGTTTACTGCACATGTGCTCATGTGGCTTCAGGGTAAAAGACGAGGGCCTCACTGCAACATGCTGAGTAAAGAACCACCTTTAGTTTTCTGCTTATCTGTTGTCCTCCTCTCCCTCTGTAATTGACATTATATATACATACATACATACACATATATATATACACATACATACATACACACACACACACACACACACATATACATATATATATATATATATATATATATATATATATATATATATAGCAGCTGAATAGTTACAGGTGTGATGCAATCTCAGCACAGCAACAACTCATGTGAACACTTATCCTACATTTTAAATATTAGCGAATTACAATAAACCACATAAAATGCCCCAGTGGTGTTTTCATACTGCAGGAGGTTTTCCACTTTGCTTCATGAGAAGTTCTCATAAAAACGTGGAATACATGAGAGAGATAGAGCATGAAGAAAGGGAAGATAATTTTCAGACTAAAGAGCAGAGGATACTTCAGTGAGCTCTGCCTGTGGCCACGAGCCTCCCAAGATATGGTTCTAAACCTCTAAATTGGGTGTCTGCCTTAAATTGGCTTCTTTTTTGTATGGCTTTCCCTTCAAGCTGACAGCCTTTCCCGCCCAGAGAAGTGAAGTCACTGCCTGATGTGCTAATAATAGATATATGGTGCTTCACACATGACATGGTGAGCAGGAACAATTCTTACAAGCGCAAACAAGGGTGGGAACCACCTGCCTTCATCACGTAATAACCAGTTCCCAAATTACCATTTTCATGTTATTTTCCTGCAAAGTCATGACAGTGAATTTGAATTATTGTCTTTTCACTGTGAAAAAAACCTTTAAGCAGTAATCCTTTTGACAGTGTGCAATATATTTAAAAACACTGTAATAAAAAAGCACATTTTGGAGAAAAAAAAGCTTTCAAGACTGATTATCTTGGAGTGATTCTTACCAAAATAGTTTCCAATCTCCTGGAATTTGTAGATTCACCTTGTGTCTTTGAAATGATCGAAAATGTGCCTTTTGGAAAAGTTGATTTTGGAAAAGTTATTGGAAAAGTTGATTACAGCCTCAAAACTGAATAACAGTAAGCGCGAATGTGTGTTGTTTGTCTCAGTATGTTGGTCCCGCATGTGACAGGGAATACAGCACTGTCAGCTGGGATTGGCTCCAGGTCCCTGTGTGACCCTGTGAAAGGATAAACAGTATGGATAATGGAAGTGTGATGCCAGAAATATTTAACACATTCCCCTCCCTGGCTCAATAGCCTCCACTATCATCCAGTGTTATTCAGTGAGTGATTGCTTCAAACTGCCATCTGCTTGAATCTTTGCCAAATCCAGTAATACAGCATTTTGCATCTTCCAGAGGATTGTAATCTATAACAACACTCTGTGCCTGTCCTCACTCTTCCCAGTAGATGCTGTGCAAGTTGTGTTCTTCACTACACCACTAAAGTGAATTCAGCATAGCCATATCCAGTAAATTGCACATACCGCACCAGTGAAATCCCCCAGAAAACAATGTTCTGTGTGCCCGTGATAGCAACACAGCTCCCAGTTCTACTTCTGTACAATGTCTAATTCAGTTCTGACTTTCATCATCTTGATTACATCTCATTAACTATGGTAAACCACAGTTTGTCCTTTATTCAGGGAAATTGCAATTACTCTGAAGTTGTCCCACCAACATGCCATCTATTTTGAATTATCAAGTGGAGAAAAATCACAATAGCTATCTTAATGAGATTTTTTATTGACAAAATCTTTTAGCTTGGACTCTAGAGACAATCCTCCCACCTGTAACTGAACCCCAGATGATACCTTTAAGCAGTAGTTAGAAAGGCAAAACAAAGCTACCAACATAAACATATATCCCCCTTATAGGTTCTCATTAAAATCAAGTATTCTTTTACAAACATGCCTTGCATTGTCCATGTATGTTCTGCAAATAATTGTCCAACACAGGATATTAATTTGACTCAGGACTGACAAAAAAGCACAACATAAAACAAGGAGGGCTTGAAAAAAAACACAAGACAATCTGACAGAGGTAAGGTGATAGAGAGCTGGTAAATATACAATGGAACTAATGAGCTGCAGGTGAGGAGAAGGGGTGTGGAACGTCAGGTGAGGGGAATGAGCTGATTACATAGGAGGGCAGGATCTGAAATGACAGGAGTGTTAGTGATGAGGCATAAAAATAATCAGACGAAAAACTAAGTAGTGTGAACCGTACAGTCAGGAAGACTTCATTCTCTTGCATGGTTTGTTGTGGTGTGTTCATGTTTCTTCCTGTCTTTCAATCCCCTAATGCACATTCTTAATTCTTGTCATTCCCTGGGCTGTCAATTCTGTGATCAGCGGCTCATCACATGGCCTCTTCTGCCCAAAAGCGCAGCAACACATTGTCAGTTTTAACCACCTGGTCATTTTTAAAATGTTTATCCCCATTCAGCTTTAGTCCATTCACATTGCTGTAACATATGTATGCCCTTCATCTCCCCGTCAAGATTACATTTACACAGCTTACTCAAAGTTTGGCAATCATTCTTCATCCACCATCACTCTCCCTAGGTCATCAGTCACCATCATTACCACTGTGTGGACTCCAAAGGGGAATTGCCTAGTTGTTGCCAAGGCCAGAGGCCTTCAATCTCAGTGTCTCCCCGCTGAGTCCAAAATCTATTTCATCCATGTGTTTATCCTGATTTAAATGTTCTTAACATGGGATCCAGAGATTTTTTCTTCATTGGGATCATTTCTGATGGGTGGGTCAAAGAGGTTATAGATATGCTTATTTCCCTCTCATTACTGGGCTCAGAAAAATCAAGACAAAGGTGAAGACCTTTTGAATAACTGTACCAATGTGTGTAATCTGTTGCTTTTCTTGCAAAATCTTGGTGTTGGGCAGTCTCTCTGTTTGCCCATACTTGTGTGATAGAAGAGGAAAGGTTAGCCTTGTGTGTTTCTTCCTGACTTGGTAAACTAAATAGGCCCCCGTGTTTGATGCATGATCTGCTCGGTGTGAAGCTTTTGTCCCCTTTACTAAGTCGAGAAAACACATGTCTCTGCCACATAAGCACACGTAACACAGACAAAATAGAAATGCCCACAGGAAAAATAATAATAGTCAGGGCAGTTTTGCTGTGATCGCTGTTACAGAGAGACGGATCAGTTATCATGGTGTCAGCGGTGATGAAGGGCCTAAGCTACAGAATGGACACGCTGTCACAACTCTGCATTCATCATCACGCTGATGAGTTTCAGAGTCTAATGATTCACCAACACTAATGTGAGTGGGAATGAAAAATAAAGTTCGCTTACATCACTTTCTTACCTTGAAGTGAGATGGCACTTCTGCCTTCGCCTACCTAGTCATTCTACCTTTTTCAACGTTAATATCACACCTTTCTGTGCCAATTTAGGTAAATGCAGTTCAGTGTCATACTGCATAAACTCAGTCCACTGTTTTCTTCTGCATGCTTGAATTATTTTCAGCAGCTTTTAGAAAGTTTGTGGAAACTGTCAACCACCCAGATGATAGATACATCTGATATGATTGGAAAGTCAATTTGTGAAACAGAAGAGTTTCTTGCTGGGGATCGTGGTGCCTGGACAATGATTGATGACAGTTGACACAAGACAGAGGGTGAGAGGAGACCAAAATCCTCGCAAAATATCCTCGCTAAATGTCCATGGTCCATTTTTCTAAAAACGCCACCATCAATTATCATATCTTCCAAAAGGTCACACTGTGTTTCCCAGACTAGATTTATCCTCATCAATGCCGCAGTCACTGCCTGCTGCATGAGCTTTTAAACCTGTTGGTTATGTAGTGAATTACTAAATATTAGTGCACAGACCAGCTTTTTAAATGAGCCGTCCCCCTATTTGATAGTCTACAAGAAAATATGTAGTATGATTGTGTTTTTATGTAAAAAATGCAACATAACTATAATACAGCCTCATATCATCTTTATACTGTAACTCCTAGCTTGCCATTGACTACCACTACTACTATATTATTATTCACAATATTAGTATTAGTAGTAATAGTATTAGTGCACTTGGCAAGAAGTCTTTTGGAGGGTGGACCCCATGTTGGTAAATAAGTTATATGAGACAGTGGTTTGAACAAGACGCTGCTTCTGCTTAGTGCCAACAGGTTAACGCCCTCCTAACATACATAGTCACAACAAAACACCATGGGGTGGACACTCAGGGTGAGCAGTAGCTTTAATGCTTTGTTAACATAGCATTTGTTGGATTAGAGGTTGTTTGTACTGTATGTGTTAGCTTTTTTGTTTTAATTTGTAGTTTGTTTTTGTAACTGGTGGATAACAATGTGTGTAACTGCTTTTTTTTTTTTAACCATATAAAAACACAATCACAAACGTCGTTAAATATGTTTGTGATTGTGTTTTTTTCCTTACTTACAAATTACAAATGGGTCAGTATGGTTGTAAATGGGGTATAGGCTGGATCTGGATCTCGTCACTGTGATTCAGTCTATACTCCATTTACAACCATACTGACTCATTTGTAATTTGTAAGTAATGAAACTACTTACTGTAGTAGGTTGCCACAGTAACCACTGAGTGGACACAACTACATTACTGTGAATGTAGGATAGCCAGATGTTTTACAGTGCAACTCTTTGTATTCCATGAAAAGGTGGTCAGTGAGAGTCTCTCATTATTCACATTTCATGTAAAGGTTACTGTACTGATCCTGCTTTTTTTCCCCTGCTTTTCTAGTGACCTAAAATAACATGAGAATTGAAGCAACTTTAATGTTACCTACAAAGTTGTCAAAAGCTTTCATTTTCTACCACCATTCTGATTATCCTGTAAAGCAGCATGTCCCATTACATTTCCTAATGCAACTAGGGCTGAACGATTTTGAATAAATATCTAATCGCTGTTATTTAGACTGAAATTGCGATTGTGATATGACTTGCAATACCAGAGGGAATGTGAATTTTTACATAATCATTCTCATTTTCATTTGAGTAACATTTAAAATGAATACTGTGTGTTATTTGTACAGATCTGTGAGAAACAAAGATGCTTTCTTCAGTCTGTAGCATATGTATAGGTCAGGACAATATTTGATCTAAAACGGTAATTTGACACAATATTTTGGCTTTAATAAACATTGCACCTCCTGCGATTTGAAAATTGCAGTAGGCTATATTGTGATTTCGATACAATTTCAATTCATTGATCATCCCTAATTGCAACTGTACCTTCCAAAGATTATTTTCCCATACAACTACATCCTCAATTCCTCTATTTGTTTTGACATATTACTAACAGTTACATAGTTCACAAGGTTATGAGGCAAAACCAGGAGGAATAGGTGGCATGTTGTGGTGACATGTAGCACATCAGTGAGACGTCTGCCAAGCTGCAGAGCACAGTTTGAGACCAGATTGACAGATTGTGGACTACTGCAGTGTTATTAAGACATTCTGGTGTGTTTGTGGAGAAAATGGAGAAGAACTAAGATTTCATAGCCTAGCCACAGGTTACTCACTGTGTTGAAACTTAACCAAATCCATAAATGGTTATTGTTGGTCCAATTTCCTCAAAATTTCTAAAATATCATTAAGGAATGAACTCGAGACTAGAAGAAGAAGAAGAAGGCAGTAACATAACATAAGGGATACTAGATGCAATATAACACAAAGAACAAACAAACTAAATGTAACTCCAAAAAGACACATACTATGCATTTAGTTATAGCATTGTAGCATGTCAAAAATAATGAGCAGATTCACTTTTAGAGGTATTCTACAAGACCACAAAGAGCACTTCATATGTTTGAGTCCACCTTTCACATGGCAAGAAACACTGGTGAGACACAGGGCCTTCCCAAATTGTTAACACTTAAATATAACCTATTATACTGTACACTCAGCAGCCACTACGTTTGGTATTATGTGCACCAAATAAAGTGTCAAGTGCTGTTGCTAAGCTGCTTCAAGGTTTGACGTGTTGCACATTCAGAAATGGTCTTCCAAATTGGTTACAGCAATGGTTAACTGAGTTATTGTTGCCTTTCTCTCATTTTGAATGATTCTAACAATTTTTCTTTGACCCAGAGAACTGCTTGATATTTTCTCATTTTGGGACCACCCTCTGCGTTAAGATTCACCTCCTCCCTCTCCTCTTGCGCTCCATGGAAACGGATAACCTCACTAATGTCAGTGGTTATGTAATGAAGCTTCTGTCATTGTCGTAATTGTCATAAAAGGCCAAGTCTTCATTTCACCAAAAAGCCCTCACTAGCCTCTTTCATTCCTCCTCCTCTTCCTTCACCTTTCTGTGTGTGTTGCTTGTCAGGATGGCAGATCTGCTAGGGCAGTGTGTAGGAGAGTGGCGATGGGCTGCCATACACCTGCAGTTTTAAAAGAAAATTGGTGAAAATGTCACACTTTGGTGTTGCCTTTTGTAAAAGTAACAATAAAGTTGCATGCAGATGATGTCAAAAAGCAGGAGCGAAGATGAGGTGGACACAAATTACCTCCTTAAAGCGGTATGGCACAGAGCAGAAGTACTGGAGCTCAAAAGTGAACCAGTCGTCAGTGACCTCTTCATCAGAGGTGCAGTATTCATCGGTGGTGTTGTCATTAATGGAATCAGTGTAACATGACTCAGAATATGTGTCAGACGTGTCTGTAAAGAACACATCAACAATCATTGAAGTCATAAAAGCTGATGGTGTATTATCTTGACCGAAATTCATACCAGGCATTAATGGACAAAAGGACACATTCACTCTGTCAATTTACAAGCACTCTGATGGTCCTGAATCTGTGTGCTTAAATTTCAACAGTCTTTTATCAAATTAGAAGGTGAAGTGTCCAGTGCCGTCACTCAGAGTCTGGTTTGTCATGTGTATTTTCTCACACCCACTTTCATAATTGCTGGGATCCTCCTGAGTGTAAAATACAAGGTCCTGATCCAGGAGATTGTACCACTCCACATCCTGGAAAAATGGATGGAGCTTTAGCTCAATGGCTCCTCCTAGATGAGATACAGCAATTAAAAATGTTTGTTCTACGGTATTTAAGGGTATCTGTGACCACAGAGTCACACATCTTACACACACATCTTAATCCTGGCCCTTACTGTGTGCTCTTACATCCTGCTGTATATGTCATTGTTAACATTTCCACTTACGTGTTCCCAGGCGACTGATCGCATCAGTGTTTAAAAGTGTGGTGATGAGGTCCCGGGCATCAGCTGGTACAACCCTTCTCTTCTGTGGCCAGGTGAGGTCTTCTGGTGAAGAACCAGATATTAGGCATCTAATTAAGTCATTGAAAAATCTGTGGTACTATATATGTGCTGGCTGAAGATTAGGAAGAAGGGCGGGTTGTCTTCTGACCCTGGCTCCTCCAGTCTACTAGCCAATGTGTCCCCAGGCAAAATACCACCCAAATTGCTCCTGACAACAGAATGTCTTAGGTGTCTTGGGGTCTTACTTGTGTCCACCTCATATAAGACGTCTTTAAACCGGTACCCTCGGTAAGGGCAACAACCAACCAGGAACTCGTACAGAATGATGCCCACAGACCACCAGTCTGCAGGCTTTCCATAGGAGATCCCCAGGATCATTTCTGGGGCAGTATACATCGGAGTACCTACAACCTATAGGAGAACATTCGTAGAGGGAACAAATAAGGATAAGACTGACAAAACACCTTAGACCAGACTAAACAAATGAAGGGAAGACACCAACCAGTCCGTCAGTGAACTCTTGAACAATATTCAGAAGGTGTTCTCCATTTATGTTTGCCGTAATCCTCACCGGACCAATCCTGGAAAGTCCAAAATCTGCTACTTTAATGTGACCTGTGTAGGTCAGCAACAGGCTAGGACAAATATCAGAAAAAAATGACTTGGACAAATGAAGGCACATGGGCCACACTTACTAAGGACAGGGGCTGCATATAATTTTCCATATATATGATCAAATTATGAATTTAACAGTGTTCAGCAGTAGGATCATCAAAAGAAGTGATGCTTGTAACATTTCCAGAAGTGTGATGGTAATATTGCTGTTTCCAGAATCAAATAACATTTTTAGTATATTTAGTATACTCTGGGTTTCCTCTGAAGCCCAAGGGTAATGTTTAGGTAATGTTTTAGTTGCATCTGTCAGACTGTGAGCAGCATAACCCAAAAAAAACTGTACAATTTTCTGGGCATTTATGTTGGTGGTGATAGAGATATGGATCTGAATCTTAAACTGAGCAGCCTTTGAGTGCTTATGATAGTTTCAAACAGTATTTTGATAAACAGTTATCTTATAACCTGTATACATGCCTGAAATCATGGCAGGCTGAAGTAACTCAAGTAAGCAGGATTTAGCAACCAGTAAGTTAGATTAAGGAAACAGAAGACTCACTTTTCTGGTTTGAGGTCTCCGTGTAAGATACCAAAACTGTGCAGGTACTCGAGAGCCAGGACAACCTCTGCTGTATAAAAACGTGCAATGTTCACAGGAAGAACTTTGACTTGACTAAGCAGGGTGCCACAGCTCCCACCTACAAGGAGAAGCCAGTCAAGAGAGCTGATGTCAGATGTGTCAATGATGAACACACATGCTCAGTGTCTGTGTCAGGTGTATAGTCCAGATAGACAACACAGAGAAAGTTCATTCTTACCTGCTACATGCTCCATCACAATGCACAGGTCTGTCTGTGTTACAAATGTGCAAAACAGTGAGACAATAAAGGGGTTGTCAATGAAGGTGAGGATGTTTCGTTCCATCAGCACATGCTTCACATCTATCTTTCTGATCAGTGTCTGTCGATTGATGATTTTCATAGCAAACTTCTGACCAGTCTCACTGTGAGTCACAACTTTGACAGTTCTGTAAAATCAATATTGGAAACATGAAATAGATTTTACTACTAAATATGCAACTCCCATTTTAAAAGATACAACATCTCATCCATGTTTTATCATCTTTTTTTTACTGGTCTCTTTTCACTATCTAAACATCTAAACATCCCTTTTGATCACAATCACAAATCAGCTCTTTCCTTTAAACCCACCCCAAAGACTGATTACTTACTTATGTATTATAAACAGTATATACTGTATAATTCCTTTATCAGTTTATATGTCCCAGGTTATAAACTGTGCAGACCATAGAATATACTGTATAGTGGATGTAATCTTCCTGTTTACTTGCTGAAGACAAACAGGAAGTAAGCATATATTGAATAGCCACCAGGGAGCGAGTCTGTGGGTTGCAAAAAGAACTCAGTTTGAGTAGAAGACTATGGCAAAGCTTAATTCCCATTTGATTTATAATGTCAGTAAATTTTAATCATCATGACTGGGCGGGGTGGATATGGAGATGATAAAATTTGTATGATTTTATGACCTGGAAATGAATTAGTGTTTTGTACCCCATTTACATCCTGCATTGTTGTCCCTTTATTGTTCTACTTAATTGCAGCGTTCCTGTTTAAATAAAATTACATTCCAAAGAAAAAGAAAACAAATCAAATAAATGTCTCACCCAAAGCCACCATTGCCAATAGTGTTCATTATTTCAAAGTCACTCATCTCTGGTTTTTTGATGGGAGGATTCCAGGCAGCACGGGCCTAAATTAGACACATGAATGAGCAAAGTACAATAAAGTAAGTATAGTAATCAGTCTTTTTTTTACAGCCTTACTAGTTTCACTTTGCATTTTAGGGCCTCACAGGTTTTTCTGTGTTGTTAATTTTCATTTAAATATATATATATATATATATATATATATATATATATATATATATACAAGATTTTCTATCAGATATAAATTAAAGGAAAATTAAGATCTCAACCGTTTATCATCTCCATCAAACAAACAAAACAAGACCTGGCTTAATTAGGTCAGTGTCTGTTTCTCATTTGGTAGCTTTAACTTTATTGATTGAATTTATATGGATTTGTGATTTATTATTACCATCAGTACTTGTGGTTTGGGGATTTTGTTTGTTGGAGAACCAGTGACAAAGACAAACTACTTTTTGGTTAATTTTACACCTTAGGGTTTGACAGTATCATAATAAAATATAATTCCAGTACAGTGCAACAAATCAGTATGAGAGCATTCACTAAGCTTGACAGACAGGTTTAGGGTTAGCACCTCATGCAGAACCTTCTCCAGTTTATCTTGCAGCTCCATGAAAAAGTGGATGCCGACAAGATTGTTGGAGAGTATGAAGTCACACTCTCTTGTCAGTTCGAGCAGCTGTTGCTGGATGAAATACAAGGCAACCCTGGCCTGGTTCAGGTCACTGCCTGAGTATTCTGCCTCTGAATCTGTTTTGTCAATGAAAGACAGAAAACAATTTGTTTTTGATTAGTGTTGAGGTAAGGGAATATCCCAAGGTGGTAGTTCAAGTATTTTGGAAGTTGTACTTACACATAGTCTGTGATTTATATATAGATGGCAGTGTTCTGCTGGCTCCTTGTGCTAAAACATGTGAGCTCAGGTTTGGTAAAAACATGGCTAAAAGCAAAGGAAAAAAAAAAGATTTTAACCTAAATAAAAGGCTGCAAAAAAATAACACCTACATCTGTTTAAGCTGTGTTGCTTTATAAAAGCTCACTCTTGACACCAAAGTTCACAGAGGAAATTGATTTTCAGCTTGCTATGTAACACAGGAGTTGTTGGTCTGCTGCTGCCTCATTCAGTTAGTTTGTCTTACAGAGGTAAAGGTGAAAGAGGGATTTCAAACACCAAAGACACAAAATAACACATGAAACACCAACTGATGAATGAAGTAAAGATCTCCTGTGCCCCGCAATTGCAAACAAATGAAATGAGATATTGTGTGTGACCTATCTTTTTTGTTACAATTAGTATTTACACAAACAATGATGAACAGAGAATTTTAACTTTGAAATTGTCATTACCCTTTCAATATATTATGCAAACGTCAAGTAGATGAAGACAGCGTGGAAGACGGAAGAAGTTTTCCTATAATGTCATATTAATAAATAAATGTAAAAAAGCATGAATTGTTCACAGAATGAAGAAAAACACAAACTGCAGTGTGTTAACTGACAAGTGTGGCTTCACCTTTTTGTAAACATTTGATTCCAAAAAAAAGTACTCCTCTCTGTAAACAAACAAAATGAAAGGTGTCTGTAACCTACCATAACTTCTCAGTGGAACGCCCCTTTCATCATCTGTCACATTGTTTGCAAAACTGGATGATGTCATATCTGTGCTGTGTTTGTGATGTCAGTATAACACGAACCACACATTTATTTGGTTGGCAGCTACTTCTTCAAAGAACTTTCTACTGTGATTATAAGAACGTTGAAGTGTACCGCCTGCCAGAAATCATTAGAAGAAAAGAAGCAGCAGCAGCTATTTCTTTATCCATTCTGGTATCAAAACATTCATCCCGTTCAGGACATTCATGCTCATGTTACACTTTTTCTGCTGTTTGTAATTTTTGAAAAATGTATCTTCTACGGCCTTTTTCCCCTCTGAAAACAAATGGACAGGGACACTGCCCTCCTCTACCTATGATCTGTGTGTGGGTTGATGAGGCAACTGTGCTGGATCATTTGATCTGCCTTTGATCAGTAAAAGGCAGATCAAATCAAAGGTGACTGCGTGAGTACTCAGCATTCCTAAATGCTTTCTCTTACGAAAATGCATATTTTCCAGCTCAATTTTTCTTCAGAGCATTTTTTGAGCATTGCATGTGGTCTGCATTTTTTTAATTCATTTAATCCATTCTGTTAGTGTTTGTTGACTTAAACTTACATTTTACTTGTTTGCAGCTTTTTACTTTTCAGCCTTTTAAAAACTACACAAAGGCAGTGATAATAATTGTTATCAAGTTTGTATGAGGTGATTGCTGATATTCCTAATTGTAATTTCTTTTAGTAAAATACAGTGCATGGGTGTTCATGGGGCTCCTGTTTACTACCTCGTGAATGTAACAATAACTTTTGTCTTTTTCTGTAACCGTAATTACAGGCTAAAAACCACTTGCATCACAGTCAGAGTTCACTTTATGTTACTCCAACTGTGTTGTCTTTGGGTTGGGCTTGGACAAGAAAAAAAAAAAAAAAAGGACGTGTATCATGTATTCCCCTCAGGCTTGGTCAGGTTCACACAGAAAAAAGAAAGCCCAAGGCAAACTCTCGAGTGCATGTTCATAAACAAAAGCAAAGCAACAATATCTGGTGGATATGCTGTGGTAATGTGCATTCCATGTTTCTCTTAAAATGATGAATCCACTCAAGGAAAATCCCAATTCCCTGTTTAACATAAATATACTATATATACTAAGGAATAATGTTATATATGTGTTCATGTGTAATACACAGTTGCATGGATCTTATGTTACTCTAGTACATTTCTGCAATCCACAGATACATGTGACTTCAAGTTTCTGAACCAAAAATAAATGTCTTATCTACACGTCAACAGACTTACATATCAGCCTTTTAACAGCTTGCTGTGAATTTGGCAGAAATTACGGTGATGATTATGATTATTTTCTGGTTATGAATGTGGTTAGGTTTAGGCACAGTGAGTAACCTGTAGTTGCTTTTAAGCACAAAAGTTTTTTTTCATCATGGTGTCAACATCATCACCATGTGTAAACATGTCACAGGGTGGAAACACACCAGGATGCTCCCCTACCAGCATGAGCATAGACTCTTCTACTTGGCGGACATCTTGCTTACTATTGTTTCTTGCCATCATCAACCCCTGCACCTCCAGGTGAAGCGTGCTTTGCCTCAAATAGCAAAACAAAAACTGAAAATGTTAAATGCTATTTTTTTCCTTGTACAAGATGTACAAATGCAACATTTCTTATACAAAAGAAACATCAAAGGCAAAAGACCGATGGGTTGGTCTGACCTTCCTGTGAATATACACGTTGAAGCATCTTTAGTGTGTGCGTGAATGTGCATACTTTTCATGTTCTCACACAGGTGCCTTGAGACTCTCTTCACTATCTCTTATCACCTCCATGCCTGCTGACTGACACTTATGGGTCCAAATGGCCATCTGCTCCTTGTTTATTCAGTGTGAATCAAAGCTGGTATAAGAGCCTGCATATCAGGTAAAGTGTGAAAGAGAGCAGTCTGTGTTGAGGCCCATGGCCCATATGAGACGCGGCGATCATATGGATGCTGCTTCACAGCCTGATCTCAAACTACTCAGGATGGAATTAATCAGACTCTCGATGGCCTGATGTCAGACGTCTGTAATTGTGGGTATGCATGTTTGCACATGTCTGTTTGCATGAATGCATTAAACAATCACAGTTTGTACTGAAAAAAAAAAAAAAATCATTCCCATCATGACACAATGAATCCCTTGTGTTGCGTTTAAGAGCTCCGAGTGGCTGCACACATCTCCAGGTATTTTTATATTGATCTCAGGCCTCTTCAATATTGTTTAAAAGATTCATTTCTGATGCTAACCGAATCTGAGCAGGCATCTACCTGCACATTATGAACACGATTCCTAGTGCCATCTCATGTTACTGTGGAAGCATATCAATGGTGGCACTTCATTCATGGGATCCTCACAGCACATTATGGGATATTGTAGAGTTGATTTACCGATGAATAATGCATAAGGAGATAACTGGGCACTCTCTTTATTAAATAGACTACAGCTGTCTATGCAATGATCTCACTACCCATGCACTTACTGTACCTTTTTAACTTAATTTTTCTATTTCTGTTTTCATATTAAACACATACTGTATATGTCACTTACAGCTGTTGCAATAGCACCAGCATTCTGGTGCTAAACAAAAGCTTTTTGTTCCCGAGCGTAAAAGCCAAATAAAAGTGATTCAGGATTTTTTTTTTTTTCAGCTTACACATGGACCATATAAATTTTTAGAGTTAAAGTTTTAACATATTGACATGTTTGTGCCAAGAAGTTGTTAATATCAGCTTTATAGATGTACTCCATAAACTTGACATAAAAATAAAATTGTAGCCACTATGCAGCTATCTTAACAGCAAGTGACACAGGTTATATATACTATAAAGGCTATGAAAGACAACACAATTCTGGAAAAGCACAGTGCGCCGACCCTGCTGACATGTTTTCATCACTGAAGCTGAACTCACCTCTAAAAATATGAGAAGAGTCAAAAATTTCACAGGAAGCGTCTGTGCCATTGCTTTTATTGTGAAATATTTGTGGGAGCAGCAGATTTGCTGTTTCATACCGAATAGTCCTGAGATTTAGTTGTGTAGAGAGGCATATTAAAATATGGAAGAGCTTGTGTTTGTTTGAAGGCCTTTTAGCAGGTGTCTCCACCACTTCTTGAACTGCTCTTGACACAGACCATCACAATCACAGTGCCATACTTTCCATACATGAGAGCAGTTACCAGCTTGTATCAAATTCAAGCTGCAGGCTGCCGCTGGGATTAGTCCTTGATACATCTGTTTGTGTTTACTCGTGCAAATACTGCCGTTTTCTTTGATGCTACAGTCAAATCCCAGTGCATTTTCAAATAGCTTTAAAGTACAATAAATTCTTTAAATAATATAATAAATAATACATTTACATTGCTCAGATTCTGAAATGTTTGACTTTGAAATGTGGTTGTTGTTTTGCTTGAAATATTAAGTCTAACTCTATCTAACATGAACTATAATGTATAAATTTTAACCATAGATTAAGATTTAACCATAGTTTTACCTTGATGTCCTCAAGGTTTAATTGTCAATGCATACACAAACACAGAGATTGCTATTATCACTAAGCTCCTTGGTTTAATAATCCAAAATAAAAGTCATCAGTAAAGCGATAAAGGTCAACATGCACATTTCTGTCTACACTGTCGCTTTATCCATGACAGCTCCAAGTGACAGGGCAGCATTAAGAGAATGAGCAGAAACCCAGCAGCCTTGCAGTGCATGACCTGCCCTCCATTAACATTTTATTCTGTCATGCACTAATCTAATAAACCCAAATCTTCTCAAGCTCAAGTGAAAGCAGATGACAGCTCATTCACAGCAAAAATGGCAAATGCCTGTTAATGTGTACACATTAGAGAAATGGAAAAAGCAGACAGTTGTACTGTTGGAAATGTAAAATGTAAATGTCAGGTTTCTTTGCTGAGGAAGTAATGTATGCTCCATAATATTAGCAGTGAATAGCCTTTAAAACAGCCTCATTCAACATGCAGGTTGTGCTTTGGCGTACTGTGCAGATGTACTTTTATACTGATATTTGAACAAAAAAAATCTCTATTGATCACAGTGTTTCCTTTTACTCAAAGCACTATGCAGTAGGTGACACCCTCACTGCCTGCTTTCCCTATAGCAGCCTGTGGAGGTCGAGAGAATATTTTTATGCTGTTGTAACCAGCATGACACCGGGTTCACCAGGGTTCAGTTGTGCCTGACATTTCTCCTGTCACGATATTCAGAGCTCCCCTCCAACTAGCTCCTGCTGAAATTTACCTCCAGTGTCCATAGCTGGAGAGCTTTGCTGGCTGCCATGACACTAACTAGAAGTCTGAACAAGTGGAGTTTTTAAAAAAAAAAAAAAAAAAAAAAAACACTTGGAGTTGTATAGTCATTCCCTCCATCTTTATTTACACATAGAGATAGTACTTGTTGCAGATGTGTAATTTCTGACCACAGTTTTCCATTATGTAAAATTTTTTGCAACAGTCACTTCTTTGCAGTGAAATCAAGAGGAGTGGATTCAGTTTGTCACTGTTATTGACCAGTAGCAAGACGCCTTGACATTACTGGACTTTAGGCCAACAGAAAGCATAAATGTACCTCTTGCACCATCCACTGAGAAATACCTTCTCTCTGTGCTGAGCCCCAAAACAAAGGAAAAACTATTACCAGGAGCACACAGATAGTCTCTGGGAATGTGTATCCCATTGCTCTCATTCATACTAATATTTTCTCTCAGATAAACATGTTGGGTTTTTTTTTTTTTTCATTTGCATCATGGTTGATGGTGTTGGTTCATGCAAACCTACTGACATACGTAGTTTCACTCTTATTTATAGAATTATGGAAACTCCTCGAACATCAAAATTTGTGGAAATATTTCTGAAAGGGTAGAGCGCTAACCTACTACGTCACAACTCCTGTCAAAAATAATGACATTAATAATGCAATTAATAATGTAGATGGGAGTGACCACTTGGGATGTAAAACTGTGTTAAGCAGTGTTTTTTTAGACATTTGGCCTGGATCTGGCAAGGATGAGTGTCATCACCTGAGAGGGATATGAATTTGTAGGAGAGAGCAGAAAGGGCATATGGAAGGAAGTCTAAATTTTGTAAATGCTGCAGAAATTATGATTTAAAACTTTCCACACACCATTCTCTTGATTAGCATAATAAGCTGTGTCAGACCACACTTGTAGTATAATTAACTACAGCAGATTGTGCAGTTCGATCAGCCATATTTCATTCAACTGACATTATGCACGTGCACTATTAGTACATGTAGTGATGGAAAGAAATGACACCAGAAATAAGCATCCAAAATGATTTGTATTCCTAATGTCTGTTGTCTGCCTTAGCAACTGAGTGAGGAGTACAGATGTCAGAAGGGTAGACCCAGAACTTGTGAGGTGTTGCATAACCCATAAGGGCAGGAGACGCCTAAGAAGTCCTCAGGAGGAGCTGGAAAATGTTGTTGAGAAAAAAGAGGTTTGGTGCTGCTGCCACCAAGACCAAAAGCAGAAGAAAATCATTTCAAATCTGAAGTGAAGTAGCGTGCAGGCAACTAATGATAGCTACATATAGTAGCTTATACTGGATGGTCATTTATGAATTTACTGGGACATAAATAAGGGAAAACAATTTGTCAAAGCTAGAAAATAAACATGAAAATCACCAACTAGCCCTTTTTTGTTTACTGTAAACACATTTAGGTTATTTATTTTAATGCAACATGTTTTGTGGAAAGAAAAAATAATAATAAGATGTGGCATGTACAGTAATATTGTGAACACCTATTCACTGGGACTGGCATACGATATATGCAGAGCACTGTCCCAAGGGGACTTGAAGATGGATTATCCAAAAGACAGGTATTTTTTTTACTTGAATCTATGATGATATTATGAAAGGAAACATTATTCAAGCATCTGAGGAGAATGAGCTTTTAAAGTCCGTCTCTATGCCTGCTAATTGATTTTTTTGTCTGCTCTCTCTCAAGTCTACCCTCTGCCTGCTTTCTACCTCTGTCCCTAAAATGACTCTTTTATTCCTGCAGTCCTTTTCGACTTTATCTCCCCCCTGTGCTCACCCCCTCACTCAGTTGGCCAGCGCGCTTGTCCTCATTAATCATCGTGTGGGCAGCATGAAGAACATGGCTTTGTTCTGTCAGGAGCATGCTATACTGTGCTCATACTTGCTTGGGTGCTTACTCATCTTTCTAGCTGCTAGCCTCCCCGCATGGCTGTGTGCCAGTCTACTTGAATTAGTGGTCATGCACCAGCAGGGTGTAATGAGCCTTAAAGGACAGAGGTTTGGACATGGGGCTTTGCTGTACGTTTGCGTCCGACTGAGCACCAGTTCCTGCCTGTAGAGAGGAATGAGCTTAACCTTGGGCTTGTCCCTTTGCTAATCATAACTGACAGGCTTATCAAACTATAACATGACCCATGTGATCAATAAAATGACGAGGTGGGGTGTACGTGTCAGAGTTGTCATAATGATCAAGGATGGAAAATGTTAGGTATCCTCCCGAGATCAGAGTGTGGAAGAAACAAGCAAAAAAAAACAACAATAACGAACTCTACTCAAGATACAAATGGGGCATCAGTGAGTAAGAATGTGAAAAACTCACCTGAGAGTTTCGTGAGTTTATTTATTTCCAACCATCAACCCAGATCATACTCATACAAGTTATCCATGTAAAAGAAAGCGGCATCATTCCCTGAGGTAACCCAATATTGTCAGCTCATGTGAAAGTGTTCATGTTAGTGATGCTACCTACTCACAGTACAAACCAATCGTGTAAAATAGCGATGAGAGTTGTTCCGCTCACAACAGGAAATATTGAATGAGAAGAGGTTTCTGTATCAAGCCACATGTACCTGAGTAGTGAGTGGTTTTCAAAAAGGTTAGAACATTTTCCCGGCTCTCACGTTGATGATGATCATTCTCTGTCAACAGCAAGTGCACACGCCTTTAATGGAAGGTAGCCTCCTTTTACACACAGCTCATGTAGAAATCCACATTAGCTCTATGAAAACTAAGAAAACAAAGCATGAACAACTAATGAACAATCCTTCCACGCAGATGCAGGTTAGTTAATAATAAACCATGGCAGATAGGGCTTGACTCAGGACTACTCAACTAGCAGGTGCTTCAGTGCTTCAGGTTAGGAACTGAAGTGGCCTCTATGTTTTTATCATGCAGAGGTCACACATACGGTATAGGTAGGAAATGCAAGTGACCTCAGTCAGTAATTTAGGTTGAAGACTGTGGTGGACAGTGTATAGTTGATGACCTTGGTGTTATAGTATGGTTACGACTGAGGAATGACTTTGGAAGATACAACAGATTACATTTATTAGGTTAAATTTAAATTAGATTGTGTTTATGTTCCCAAATGACAGCCAACCTTTCATGTCTATGAAATAACATGGCGTGAAGTCTTGTTAAGTCCAAAAAACTTACTGGAGTAAAAATTAGTTATACTGAAGAAACTACAGAAAGAAAGTACTACGCTTTGTTCCTCTGTTGCAGTATTATCATGTTGATGACAGTCCAATAAGCAGACCGAGACTCAGGCTTCAGGTTTTTACAATTCCTCCTAAAAGCTGTGATATCTATGGCACTGAATGAATTTCCTGTCATGAAGGCCAATTAGTTGGTTTGCCTTCAAATGCTTCCCCGTGATGCCAGGAAAGAACCAGCACCAAGGGGCTGACAGGCAACTCCTCTGAGAAGCTACATCGAGGGAGAGAAGCAATGATCCAGTGGCTGAATCTTTGAAATTGAAACACCTACATTTATGGTCTGAGAAGCTCTTCATTATTTTAAGTAAAAAGCTACAGTGCTTCATTTATCAAAATTAAATTTTCTGTCATATTCTGCAATGTTTTGCATACATATGGTAGACTAAATTAATTTACTCTGGATAATGATAACACTTTTTTTTCAGCTTGAAGAACTTTGAGGGGTCATTAATCACAAGAGTTCAAACAAGGTAAAAACAAGAGGGAAAGTCATGTATGAAACATCAGCTATTTTGCTGGTTGGACCAGACTGAAATATCAAGTATGCCATGAATTGTCTTTAAATTTGTTGCAGGAATTCAGTGTTATCATGCCGATGGTCCCAAACAATGGGGAATCCTCTGACTCAACCTCATGTGCCAACATGTTGGTTTTTGCTCAAATGAGTCGTAGATGTTTGGCAGATTGCTACAGACATTTAATTCCCAAGAAATCAAATCCTACTGACTTTTCATTTAGATCAAAACACTACCACACTGTTATCCTTTAGAATATTAAATAAAACATCTCAATATCTGCTGTCGCCACATTGGCTTTGTACCAGCATGCACCATCATGTTTTCATTCAAGTTTTTTTTTTTTTTCAATAAGTGGTTGACAAATACTACATTAAATTCCCTGACAATTACTGAGACATGCATTTTCCCCACAGGAAAAAATTCAATAATGCTGGTGATATAGTTAATTTTTATTTTGGTGCCATCATCGGGACAACCTGTTTTATGATTAGATACAAAATTGGCACTCTCCCCAACATTCTGTTAATAGATAATTAGCATACATAAGCAATAAAGAGACGAAGAAGACCTGGGATTACATCTGCTACACAGATGCTTTAACAGCATGGTAGCACTTTTACTGAGATTATATTAGCTGAAACAGCTCTGCCGTGGTTTGGTACCTCCTTAAGGTCAGATTGTGTCTGAGGATGTGGGTTGTCCACTACCATTTAAAAAAAAAAAAGACCAAAGGCTGAAAAGATTAATTTACACAAATAGAAGTGTTAATCATCAAATATAAATTCTATAAGAGCTTCTACAGGTGTGAAGTGTCTTGTATTTAGTGACCTACCCTTATACTTGAACAATAGCACGGCCCTGGCTCTGTAAAATCCTTAGTGGAAGACTAATTAATGTTATTGATTTAACTTACGTTTGTTCTACTACTTCATGTCGACAAACATCTGCTGTGAAAATGGTCTATTACACCCATCTTATTCAAGACATACTTGAGCATTACATACACATTTTGCATGAGTTAATCTTAGTGACAGCTTGTTCGTAAGACCAACTTTCAGTCACATCATTCTAATCCAAATGCCAATGATCACAGAATCTGATCAAAACTCAGAACAAAAAAAAGCTGATGGTGCCTCTGAGACTTTGTACATTACTGTACCTGTGCAACAGTGTTCACATTTCAAGGCCATCCAAGTTCCTTAGCGTAGCCGTATATATTTCTCTTGATTATGTGAGATGAAGTGTTCTTCCTCACATCTATGAGAGTGGGACCAATTACCCCTTATCATAGCTATTGTTGCACTGAGACCAGTGAGCGAGTATAGCGCTATCCACTCTGACCCTAAAGGAGTGTGCAGGGCGTGTTTTTAAGTCCTTGTAGTGAGTATACTATATACAGTACAGAACTGCAAGAAATATTTCCATTTTCAGTTACCATTGGTGAAATACGTAAATGATTACCAAATATTGAAAAAATAGACAGTGCAGCCTTTGTTGTTGCTGACTACTGTTTCAGAAACCTGACATAATTGGTCTTTGGTTAAGTTGCAGAACTCGTACCACTCGACGAGTACCAACTCGTACTCGTGATACGTATCATTAAATAAATAAACTTTTGAATGAGCCAAATGATAATGGTGAGAAGGAAACCACAAATGTTGCACTAATTCATAAAGAAACATTGTGCTTAGGTAAATTAAGTCCAGAGCCTCAAACTCACAGACCTTTCTGCAGGCTTTTCCTTTGGTAATTATGTTCCAATGCAATTGAAAAAAAAGGTAATTTACCCAAAACGAAATGGCACAGCCACATCAAGTAATTTTAATGAGCCAATCAGAACCAAATTTTTATCTGGCCCGTCATAAAACAATCAAAAACATAATTCATTTTAATGTCAAGAGTAAATTTTGCATAACATGATAACTATATTAAATAAATGATCAGCAAGTTATTTTCCATAAGATTACCAAAGGCACAACTGTGTTTTATATAACTTTCAATAACTTTCTTTCTACCATTCATTTCTAGGCCTGTGGCACTATCAATGTTAAATGTCAAACAGAAATTGGTCTGCTTTGTCTTGTATCTAGGCAGGTTGAATTTGCAGCCAGGTGGTTTTTAAACTCTGAGAATGAGGCTCAGATCAGATAAAATGCCATTAGCTCTTTGTGAGCACCAAGCCAAGCCTTCTATAATGCAGCCCCAGAAATTCCACTGTGCATATTTACAGTGCAGAAAGCAGACAAGACAGAAGTAAAACGGCATGAAACATTTACATAAAAGTATTGTCAACATTAAAGCAGCACAGCTTACAAAGAGGGTACATTTGCTGCTGTTCTTTGTGGCACATTCACATGATGCTCAAACAACATTCATGTTTCAAATGCATTGTCATCAAATGGAACCCTGTTGTTCTCTGCAACGCTGCGTAAAACCACCATGGGCTAATATAATGTTATAAATTCTGTTGATCCAAGGCAGAGCCATCTGCCCTAAACAACCTGACACAGCATTCCTCAGTGAGACAGGCCAATTTTGCATTCAGCTGTAATTTCTATCCATAATTCCTACACCTGTTGGTCAACTAAATTAGGTTATCAGTAACAAGGCTCACAAATCAACCAGCAATTTGTTTTATTTCCTTTTTACTACAGTATAAAGTGGTAACTGACCTCTTTGTGTGTCAACTTCTGTTTTTATAGGGTAATCAATCTCAGACCTAGAGGGGCATTTCTTGAAGGGGCTATGGAATACATTATTAATACTTTTTTAAATGTCATGTTGGATAATTGTCAAAGTCAACCATGTCCTGATGTCCCCCACGCTGAGAGTTCAATAAAGTCTCATTGTTTGTTTTTAATACGTTCGTTCTTACTCAAGACTTTAGGGTGTTTTCTTAACATTAACTTTTATCTACATGCTACATATTTCTTCAGGTGAATTAGGAAGAGAACTCTTAGGTCACTAACCGTTTGCAATTACATACACAACAACAAAAGATTAATCATTAGGTAACCGTTTATTAGGTAATTATTACAATGGGAGCAACGATGACTGTTTGACTGTCATACAGGCAATGGTCAGCCAAATAAAACATGTTTGTCAGTCATATTATTTTACTGTGGATGAGATTCCATTATCCTGACTGGAGTCAAAACCTGATGAGACAGCATGTCTAGACCTGATCCCAGCTCCCTTCTGTGACCTTTATGATTTGAAGAGATACCTGAAGGTAAGTCTTGTTTCGTGTGTCACCAATCATTCTGACAGATTAGTGTTAGTGTCATGCACACGTCAGGGTGTTGATGAAGCACTGTAATAACAGTCTACGTTTAAAGGTAGGAGGCAGGTTTTTTCTTGGTAGGAGGCATGTATTTTCTTAAACTGGTGACAGGCTAAGTCACACACAAACACGCACACTCGCACTCACACTTGGTACGTTCATTAGTCATAATAATAAATACATTTTATTTAGAGGTGCCTTTCTCGACACTCAAGGACACCGAACAGGGATACATCAGACATTTTTCAAGGCAGCAACAATAAAATAAAGAACAGAAACAACAGAAAGACGCAAAGCAACTGACATCAGGTGGAATAAGCAATTTTAAAGAGATGTGTTTGGAGTTGTGATTTGAAATGGGCGGAATGAGTCAATGTTTGAGTTGACCACCCCACATGAGTTGTAAAGAATTCCAGAGAAGGGGAGCAGAGGGGCTGAAAGCTCTGCTCCCCGTGGTGGTTAACTTACTGTCTTAAAGTTGTCATCTATGCAATTGGTTTACATTGTTACTTCTTGATCAATATAGACTGCATGAGTGAAATCCATGTGACATTTTTTATAACCATTTTACCTGAAATATTCCCTGAGACTGGGAGAAGCATTTGTTTTGTATCAGGCACTGTCTATGTTACAACCTCATGGCATGTTCATGGCGTGACGTGAATGACGTCCTCTGTTTGTATCTCATATTGATAGTCCTGAGCAATTCCCATGTCAGTGTAATGATTTTTCTTTTAATACGTTCACAAAAACATATTTTAAAATCTCCATTTTAGTTTGTCACTGTGAGATATTGAGCATAGAGTTTTCAAGGGTGAATTATTTAGACCAAAGGATGCAAATGAATGTATCAAAAAGTGGGGGGGGGGGAAAAGAAGAGTTCTGAATACTTCCTGACTGCACTCGATATTTATAAATATATGGCCTTGATTCTAACAGGAAGAGGCTGAACAGCTTGACAAAAAGAAGTTATTAAAAATCGAAGGCTCTCCACTGCTTAACAACAACTTATGCACAAATAATGGCTGCATTTGTGTGTTCCATGTGCAGTCAGTGTTATCAAGTTGCACAATTCTTGATTTCAGTCTTATTATTTCACTTATCTGAAATATGATAGGGTTGTTTTAAGTCAAGTTTGGTTGTGCTGTGTGCATCTACTGTGTACTGTGTCCTTGTTTATTGTATTTTTGTTTGTTACTGATTTTGTGCTGCTAACTACTAAACACATTTTTCATTGAAGGACAACATAGTTCTGAACTGAACTAAGATTTCCTGCCTGGGGTGGCATATGTGATTTACTGCTCTGATCTTTAATACAAAGGATTGCGATGAACAGGAAACCAGCTGACATATACTTTAGAATAATTGCAACATTTATTACAGAAACTATTCTGGATACATTCTTTTTTTTTTTTTTTTAAGTAATCACCAAGGTCTGTGATTGAATGCAGCCATATCCATAAATAAAAACTGCTTCTCAAAGTCAAGAAAGGATCCTTAAATGGCTATATTTCAATAATGTTATATCAGTGGACCATGTCAATGGACTGTATGGGATGCTTTAAAGTATTCAATGGACTGAGTTCTTCCCGCCATAGATTTCCAACTGTGTAACTGCAGTGCAGCATAAGTACCCACAATCCTTTGCGCATGGACGTTTTGCCAGACAGGACTTTCTCAATGATGTAAGTAGCCCGCATTTGTTTCCAGAATGCAGGGAGGGAGAAACTTTAACTATCCTCATGGTTATAGGCTAAAGGACATTGTTATAAATAATAGTAAATTGTTGGGCTGGACAATACATGTTCGGAATATTATTATTTAATGATATGGTATGATGAAGATCTGTGATGTCTCTTGGTTTTAAAGGTTGTTGCAGTACTGACAGTGGGGCATTAAGTCAAATATTATGATGTGAAAAAAGAATGCAGCTCATTTTGTGTCACAGCAGAATCTGACTTAAGACAATTTACTAATTTCTTACACAAATATCCCTTATTAAACAATATATACCACAAAAACATACCAAATACTATCTAAGATTGACAACAATTATATTAAACATGTAATACAGTTGTATTACAATTACATATTACAGTGTTTACTATGTATTTTGACTGTCTTGTGGCAAACACAAACCTTTTTATTAAAAAAGAAACAACCTGCCTCCAGATTTATATGAAGACATAACATGCATTGTGATTTAGTCAACATTTAGAAGCCATATTATCCAGCTTTAGTAAAAAGTAAATGGTTCAATAAATGGTCATCAATGCTCCTGCATGATCAGTAAAGAGAAAAAGGCTGTAGCAGGAAGGGTTAGCTTACTGTTCATTCCTTCAAATGTCAATGGGAGAAAGGTGGAACCAAGGTCAGCAACTCTTGCTGTTCACCACATCAGCAATATGACAGGAACGTGAGCTGGATATTAAACATGCAGCACTGTACGCACACCTGACATTGATCCCATAGGATCGATAATTTATACAGCTCTTTTTTTCTACTGATTCAGCTGATAATGACATTTATACATGTGTCATTATGCTTCTTTCTAATATTCATGCATGAACCATTGTTGACTTATATTAACCATCATCATTCTTTTCCTTAATTTTATTACATGTAATATTTCAATTCTTACCATAGATTCTGTCAAAAACATACAGCCAATTCAGCTGCCAACAACAATGGCAAGTGAATAGCCACAAGAAGAAAAACCGGGTTATAACAGGTTTAAGAAACAGGTTAATCATGATGTAGCTGTACAGCCAAGGAGCATCTTCACATAGGAGCTAAATGACCTGAAGCTCAATGGACATCCATATGACACTTTTCACATGGGAGGGACAGAATCTGAAGCAGCAGCTGAGGAAACACACAGGCTGCCTGTTGTTGATGTTTAACTTGAATTACTTTAAATTCATGTTTTTGGCCCAAAAATATCTTGTAAAATAATAATTAAAAATCATCTAAATTTATTCTTATGCAAACATCCATTTTCTAACCAATTACTTGGGGATTATTATATAAATGAGATACAGATATATTACCAAAATATTACTACCCTATTAGAAAATTATTATATTATTATTATTATATATAAACACTATATTGTTACTGTGCTTTAATGAAAGTGTTACCTAAAAAAAAAGCAATAGGAATTTAAGTTAAGTCAACTTTATTTCCATAGCACATTTAAAAACAACCAGGATGGACCAAAGTGCTTTACAAGGTAAAAGTTACAACAACAAAGTTCAACAAGAACATAAAATAAAGTAAATCATGATAAAAAAAAGTAAAGTGGTGAAATTCTAATAAGACTAAGTAAAACATACTCATATCCAAGTGAAAGCAGAGAGAGGAGTTGGGTTCAATAGTGGGGACACAATTAAGGGGCAAAGCACTGCAGAGGAAATTATGAAAATAGAAAAAGTGGAAGAAAATCTCTGATATACTTAGTGGAAAATTAATAGAAATAATAAAATCAATTGAAATCAAAACACAATCAATGTCTTCAGTTTATCACTGGTAGTTTTGTGATAGATAGAACAGGTCGGTTAAAGTTCACATCAGTATTTAAAACACATACAACCATAGTTTCAGTGTACGTTTTACAAATTCTGTAGAACAATGCTGTAACCCTACCGATAACACGACATAATAAATGACTGACTCACTCATCTGCCATGAATGATTTTCACCCCCTTCCCCACTTGTCTTATTGACCAATGACATGTTTCATAACGACTGCACTCCTTTGAGAGATTACCTGGGGTTCCTGAGAGACAGGCTTTGATTACATGGCTTCTTTAATACCACGGCCTCTCTGTTTACAATTTGACAGGCTGAAATAGTGGAAATATTAGCCCCTCTTATTTTCCTCTCTTCATTCAGGATTTTCCATGCCTGACTTGAGTGTTGTATGTACTATTATGGTATTAAGGTTACAGAAACCTTTTTATTCACAGTCACATCATAAACTATTTAAACTGGATGGCTACTTTCCAAATAATCTAAAAAAAAGTATATTTTTTTTAAAGTATATTTTTTTTAGTTGTTTGTCTTTTACATTTTCCCTGTGTTGTACTGTGTTCATCATAAACACACTAAACCCAACACAAACTGTGAACCCAGTGGTCTTTTAACTGAAAATTTGTATAATGACTGCTGATTTTAAAAAGGGAGACAATTTAAATTATGTAATCAAATAACCATATTTTCAAATCATAAACCCAATCTAAAAAAGTACCCCACAGAATGTTCTAAATGATCAACAGCCTCAACCAAGTAAGTGCAGCGTGTCAGGTCCAGTGTAATCCCATGAGGTCTGTTCCATTCAGTCAATCAGCAGGTAAATGGAAACTGACACAGCTTCATTGGTTCAGCAGACAAACACCATCAACCGTTTGGTAGCCTTGACGTCAATGACCTTCCTCTGATTGTCTGCAGTTTAAGTTATAGAGGCTGTAAATTTATCCAATGCATTATACCCTCTTGCTCTATGGTGTGTGTACATATACACTATATACAGTGATTCCCAACCCTGGTCCTCAGGAAACACTGCCCTGCATGTTTTAGATGTTGCCCTGCTCCAACACACCAGATTCAAATGGTCAGTTCGTCATAAAGCTCTGCAAAAGCCGGACAACGACCCATTGATTTGAATCAGGTGTGTTGGAGCGGAGCAACATTTCAAACATGCAGGGTAGTGTTTTTCGAGCACCAGGGTTGGAAAACACTGCAGTATAACATAGTTGTTATTACTTTTAATAGAACCTGTAAATTGTCTGTATGTATGTGTCTATTCTGGAAATTATAGAATATTTAGGCAGCAATAAAATGTGTCCACATTTTTTATTTAATTGATTGTTCGGCTTTTTGGTTTTTGATTAGGTAAAAATGTCTCAGTGAGTTGATAACAAACTCTTATGAATGAGATCCACTCACTTTGATGCAGAAAACAACTTGCGTAAAAGGAAAAATTTGGGTTTTTTTGCTTTATTTGCCATTTACATGTGTTTTAAGTATGAGAAAACAAACACGATGGTTTTGAAGCCTCTCTCTCTAGTCCCCACTCTCTATAAATGCCTGTCTAGTGATCACTCTTGTTTACTCATGCTTAATGTTGAGCTGAATTTTTTTTTCCTACAAAAACACATTCTGATGATCAAGAAAAGAACATGGTGAAAGCAGCTTAAGGGTGATCAGTCCCAGTGCAGATAATGTCATATTTCCGTTGTCATGACAGTTTTACCATCCTAATGATAACTTTTAAACATTGTACATCAAAGAATTTAAATATCATGATTGTGTATAGATATTTTTCTGAAATAATTGTGGATACCTTCGACATAACTGCATAAAAGTACTCATGACTAAAGGTATAATTTTCTGATCAATACAGTAATCTCTCGTGGTTTCCACTACATATTGTAGTTAAATATGTATTTAAGTAGTAGTTAAATATGTTAGGCACAAAACAGTGTGTGCTTATGTTTGACTATTTCAACACTATTTCAACCAAGTCTGATGTGACTGAACCAAATCACTCTAAATGTATTAGTTTACCAAGAAAGAAGTAGAAGCACAAAACAAAAGGTAAGATGAACATGCAGCATATTTAAAACCCTGATACATTTGTTTTTTTCTTTTGTTTTTGCACCACACAGGGGCTGAATCTCTCATTATTATTATGTGAATACTTTTTTCTCATGGAATCTTCTGCTGTATCACAGTGTTTGGTGCAGAGCATGTGTCTCGCAGCTATCCACATTAAATAACAATTTTAGAAAAATGTTTCTGCCTTTTTTTTTACCCTCATTGTATTATACTATTAACAATACAGAGTAAGGTTGAGGGAGATGGCAGACGAGCCTCTTCAACAATCTACATATGTATAGTATGTTCATCATAATGATGTCAATTGTATTTAGGGGGAAAAAAGCAAGAGTAAACATGTTACTTTTTATTTTTATTTCAACATAATGTTGCTCCCTACATCACCATAATGGTAAAATGTGGATATTTGCATTTGAAATTTGCATTAATCTTGCATTATTTTATCTCAGTCCAATAGAGTATAAGAATGTCATAGAGAATGGCTGAAAACATCAACAAGAGTGCCAATGTACTGTAGGGAATGAATAAAAAGCCATTAATCACGGTCACAGCCAAGGGATGAAATCTTGCATGAGAGGAAAATGTTCATCATTACAGCAGTGCTCTTTAGCCATGCCAGTTTGTTGGCATTTTACTGGAAAAGCATAATTCCCTTCTAGTTTGTCACCGTCAAAATAAACATAAAATGTACAGCCCTGCAAGTGAAACAGAGTTAAAAGGCAGAGGCAGAGAAATAAAAAAATAAAAAATATTTATAGGCTAGAGCCATTTCTTTGGTGCAGCTGCCCATTTCTGTGGCTCTGATGCCTCTTTCTCTCGACCACTCAGTCCTGCTCAACAGCCAATATTTATACATTTGGACCTTTAACTGTCTGCCAAATCAGTGCAGCTTTTCCTGGACAGTAAATCTTAAAGCCACTGCTACGACAGATTTGTTTCAATCTACTGAGTGGATAATGTATACACCGTTAAATCAAGAAAAATAACAGGTTAATCAATATTGCTTTTTCTCATTTCGTGTACAGTCCAATTCCAGGCCATTCAATTCATGTTGAGTGAAAAACACAATAGACATGACCAATTCTGTACATATTGTTACCAGTAGGGCTTATTCTTACTCAGTCCGATCGATGAATCATTTTTTTCATTGCAAATTAATGCAAACCATGTCTGATGGATCTTTGGCCTGAAGGTCATGCATGCGAGATAAAGAATGAATGTATCACTTGAGGGGAATTCATCTCTGGACGGAAGCAATTACAGAACACTGGATAGTAGAATCACCATCATGTTACAGCAATGTGGAGAATTTACATTTTACATTTGAACTTTTTTTGAAAAAAAATGAGAAAGGGAAAAATTGAAGTTCATTTCTGAGAGGATGACCTCTGTCAATGTCTTTGCCAAATAGAGAAATAGGGTGAGAGGTTGAGCAGTGCACATATGTGATTAAAATTATGTAATAATCCTAAACCAAAGGTGCACTGAAAGATCACAAGTTCACTGTTTCCATTATAAACTTTATTGAATTGAATGGCAGAAAACTCAGGACAAGGTGAGAGAAGCAAAATTTTAGCATTATTTAACAATTTTGATTCTCAACAAAGCTTAATGCTTTGGTGAAATGTTTCAGTCATGGTCATTGGGACCTCACAATATTTTATTGCCAGCTTTCGACTAAAACCAGGCTTTTAGATTACATGCAAACATGTTAGTCTGACTGAAATTGTACAAATCTGAATTTCTCAAAGTTGGACTAACACACACTGGAAACCACCAAATACCAACAAGCTGAAAACAGTCATTTCACCCCAAACCAAAGCAGATACATTTAATTCAATAAATCAGTTCCCGACTAGTGCATGTATACTGGGACAAGAGCAGTTGTCGACTTCCCTGTGATCCAATCACAGTAGGGAGGGACAAGATATGACTGTGGACTTGGAATAAGAAAATTACAAAGGTGCACAACATGAAATGAGTTTTGAGTGACACTTTAAACATACTTCCAGAAACTTTATGTACTTTTCCAGGTAGTGCCATAAACCAAGTATTAGTTGAGTGAGAGTGAAAACCAATAATTCCAATTTTTTTATGAGCACTATGAACACTAAGAAAATCGTTGATCTAATGGCTGACAAACCCATTCTGGTCCAAGATGAATAATATGGGAGATTTGGATGGATCCATAATCTGAGGACCATGACTGACTGTAAAAAACACTGTTATAATCCATTGCTGCTTTACTCTGAATCCGTAGACCGACTGTCAAAGTGACAATTTCTGACACAGAAGTCTTATTTTATGGATATGACATGGGACATAAAGTGTCTCAGAGCCTCTGTGGCATACCTGAAAACCAAAATAAATAAATAAAAAAGAACTGTCCCACACAATTCTCATATCTGTCCCAATGCCTAACATCTGTATGTCTGATACTGCATAATCCACATTGAAGACATATGATGACATTTGAGGGTTAGTTATATTTCATCTTGCAGAGCAGGGTCTGCCTTAAAAGCCAAGTCAGTTCCTTTTAAGGCAATTACTTGGTCACTATTCCAGTGTTATAGTTCTGCCTGTCTATATTTAGATGCATATACAATCTATGTATGTGCCTGCTTAAGAATTTCCACTCTTCTAAAAGTACTGCCTGTGGAAAAAGTGTCAGTCTAAAATTTAGTATGTGACATTGAAATTCATGGTTGAAGTCAACACCACTGCTGAAATGTCACAGCAGTCTCTAATTTATGTGTTTATGTGTGTGTGTCCCAAGGACGTTCTCAGCCCATGCACTGTGTGGGTAATCACTATTTTATACAGACCAGCATACGTCTCCAAACTGGGGGAGGTTTGCTGAGTCAGATATCAGGAATAATGAACATAAATTAAAATCATATTTTTGTTATGATTGCAGCTGACATCTAAAAGCTTCAGTATGATTCATTTTTGTTGAAGGAAACCACCACCTGCCAAAGTGTTTCAAAATGAAGCCACTGACCCCTTTGATTAATGCCCTTGCTGCAGTCGTTGCTCATACAGAAGCTAGCTGCCTGATTCATGGCGGTGTCACTGATGAAATGCTTTCTTCAATAGCTACTGGTTTGGAGATCATTGTGGCGGAGTTTTTGAGAGTTGGGAACAAAAGAAATCACAGCGTGAGACACTGTGATGTAGTAATAAGGCACCATCCTGAAGGCAGTGCAAATATTGTGTTTATTGTAGACAAAGACCGATACAAAATCCAAAACAGTCCATCAAACAGCGACAGCAAGAAAAAAAGCTACCTTGAGACACACATCATCGCCTCAGATGGAAAAAAACACATCAAATATTTGTTTTTTTACCAATCTTTGTGTTCACATCACAAAAGCATGTGTTGATGTCCAACGATGCAGGACAGAAAACATGTTTGAAACAAGTTGAAACAATATAAACCAAGAGAAAAACGTATAAAAGTGCTCAAATTATAGATACCTCATGCTTCAAACTAACTGACAACTATATCTTCTCAGCAGTTGCACTTTAGACACAAACTTTCACTGACTGGTTTGAAAAGACAGAAACCACAGTGAAGAATAGTGGATCAAAAAAAAAGCTATTATTTTATAAACTGCACTCACTTACATACATTTGAAAACACAATATTGAGTTAATTTGACATTGCACAGTAACATACATTGCAGGTGTCTACAATATTGACAGAAAAAGCTGCTGTTCATCATGGAGTTTGCTACTTATTTCAGTATTCATACCCTTTGAGCACTCTTCAATTTACACATGTACACGGCTGAAGAAATGGCAGACTTTTCTTTTAAAAGCAGCGTGAGCTATATACTTAAATACTGAAGTGCAGAAGCTCAAGTATGGCACTTTGTCACAATCTATTTACACATTCAATCTTTGCAGTGTTTGGTTTTGCTGAGCTGATAAATCACAGAAAAGTGCCGCACGCTGCACTCTAGGCTGATGTCAGTGAATTACTGCCATGACAATTATTTGACCCTTTGATGAAAAGCTTTCCTTTCTGCTCATCTGGGGCACTAAGTTATCTCTCACAACAACAATAATAATAATAAGCAACATAGTGGTTTCTTTATTATCTGTCACACTTGCGTAGTTATTTGAATAAAGGTGATTTTAAATTAACACAACAGGTTCCATGAAGTGTCTGTCTCTTTCTTTGCTCAGACCTTTTAAAAAGGAAAAGGTCATGTAATTCCACGTCTGTGCTTTTCTCTCCAGTAACAAGATTAAAATGTCACGGTGCTGTGCAGTTGGATTCAATGGAATTACATGGCTTGTCTCAGGGAGGCACAGAAACAAAGAGGAAATGCATTTTGTACAATCTGTAACACCAGCGGTATAAATGTCCTACGGCTGGCTGATTAAAAAAATAAATAAATTAATAAATAACAGTAACAGTAATCTGAAAATACATTTCTCCTAATTATAATGTTAGACGCTGATGTACTGACAGTAAGTTACACTACTTTTCAAGGCTTTTCTAATTTGTTATGTCCACTGTATAATATTTAATCTGGAAAACGGGCTAATTTATATAAAACACATTTATTTAAATTACTATTTTGCGCACACATCAGTCATTGTAAATTTGACCCTTTCTTATTACACACCATTATTGAACACACACACTGAGAACAGGAGCAGTGGGCAGGCGGACTTAAGCACAATTCCAAAAAAGTTAGGACATTGTTTAAAATTAAGATCTAAAAATGGTTCACCAATCTGTGACAAGCTGCGTAAAAATCCTCAACATAAAATTTCAAAGACTTTGAAGATCCCACCATCTACAGTGTATAATATCATCAAAAAAGTCAGAGAGGAATCTGTGCGCAAGGGACAAGGCCGAAGGCCAAAACTACATGCTCATGATTTTTGGGCCCTGAGGCAGCACTGCATTTAAAAAGGCATGATACTCTACTGGAAATCACTGCATGGGCTCAGAAACACTTCCAGAAATTACTGTCTGTGAACACAGTTCACTCTGCAATCCACAAATGCAAGTTAAAGCTATATCATGCAAAGAAGAAGCCATATGTGAACACAGATCTCTGGGCCAAAGCTCATTTAAAATTGTCTGAGGCACAATGGAAAACTGTTCTGTGGTCAGAAGAATCAAGATTTGAAATTCTTTTGGAAAACCATGGACATTGTGTCCTGTGGACTGAAGAGGAGAGGGGTGCTGGATGACTAAAGAGACATCCAGCTTATTATCAGTGGACAGTTCAGAAGTCTGCATCTCTGATGGTATGGGGTTGCATTAGTGCCTTACACATGTGGAAAGCCACCATCAATGCTGAAGAGTACATAAGGTTTTAGAGCAACATATGCCCCCATGTAGACATCTCTTTCAGGCAAGGTCTTGCATATTTCAGCAAGACAATGCTAAACCACATACTGCATCCATCACAACAGCATGGCTTCACAGGAGAAGAGTCCAGGTGCTGAACTGGCCTGCATGCAGTCCAGACCTTCCTCTGATAGCAAACATTCAGTGCATCATGAAATGAAAACAACAAAGGCTCAGGAATGTTGAACAACTGTTCAGACTCCAGCAACTGTTCTGCTCATTTCCCAGATATTTACAGACAGTTGTTAAAAGAAGGGATACTACACAGTGGTAAACAATGCCCTGTTCCAACTCTTTTGAGATGTGTTGTTGCTATCAAATTCTGTCATGATCGGTCTCCTGGCTGGGGGTTTGTCTGGTCACTTCCTGTATTTTATTGTTGCATTTCCTGTTGGTATCATGTGCTTAACTTGTGCTTTCTTGGAGGCTGGTTACACGGCTGGGCAGGCTGAGTGATCTGCACAGCTGCACCTAATCTCCTCATCAGGACCTGCCTTTATAGACCTGGTTTTCCTGCTTCCTCCTTGTCAGCGCGTCATGATTGCAGTGTTGGGTAACTCACGTCACATTCGAATCAGCTCTCGTTCCTCATTTTTTTGTAGTTTTACTCCTTACTACCGTTCTAATCCCTCATTTCCTTTTTCTCCTAGACACCCGTCGTTTCCTGAGCTCAGCCTAACCAGCCGGCCAGCCTCAGCGTTTTGTGTCTTCTATTGACTGGTTTCCTTAGTTTTTTGTGTTAATAAATCCTTTTAGTTTTATTCTCTAGTCCCTGCCTTTTTTGGGTCCACCCTTAGTTCTCCCCTTTTTTACGATTCTCTCGAATCGTCACAAAATTCAAAATGAACCAATATTTTTCATGAAAAGGTAATGTCTCGGTTTCAACATCTGATACTTTGTTGTTTATATTCTACTGGGAATAAAATATGGGTTTATGAGATTTGCAAATCATTCAATCCAACTTTTTTGGAATTGGGGGTTGTATTTAGGTTCAATAGCAATAACATAAAAGCAACACAACAGCTCGTGTATTTAACAAATGTAGATAACTGCAATGTAAAGGAAATGTAAAAATAGGGCAGTGTGCTTTGACAAACAGCCAGCCTTCAATTTGTATGCATTTATTTTTTTCATCAACAGCTTGCACATCATTACCTCCCTATATATATAGTGGAGCTGCAGGGTTCAAACAAAGTACAAAGATGGCTGAAACATCTCCACTTTTTCACACTGTAAAGCAATCAGGGCAAAATCTATTGAATACAGCTGCTGCCATTTTGAGCAAAAAAGAAAAAAATTGCATTTGCACAAAATAGTGAAACACACACCTAAACTGTAAAGAGCATTTGGGAATAAATGAGGTAGTAAATGTATGCAGTGTGTAGATGGTTTGAGTAGACACATTAGGAAGCATAACTACCACACCATCTACATCCTCCTAGATTTCTTCATCTGTATTTTACAAGATCATTTTAAGATAAAGCTGACCTTAAGGTTTAATGATTAAGTAGCAGCTTCATTTATATGGAGCAGATTTGGTTCTTGTCAGGCTTTGACATCACTTCCAGACAGGGAAGGCTCCTCGTACAGCATCCTCTTAGCAGAGGGCAGGATGCTGGCAGGTACGTACTGATCTGTCGGTGAATCGTCCATTTCTGTGGTGAAGTGGTCGGGACTCTCACCATTGGATGTCTCCTTGATGACACTGTAGGTGAGCGCCACACTGTAAGCCGGTTTCTCAATGCGCTGGGGGCCACAGTGACACAACTTCTTAAAAGCAGCACGGAATTTCTGGGACATGGCATTGTAGATAACTGGGTTTATGGCACTGTTTAAGTAGATGCAGAGACGGCAGAACAGCAGGAACCAGGTGTCCAGGTAGGCCTTCTCTAGGAAGGAGTTGACAACCACTAAGGTCCGGTAGGGCATCCACAGCAAGGCAAAGAGGATCACCACCACAGCCAGCATCTTGGTCACCTAATGAAATTGAATCACGATTTTAGTTACAACTAAATCTTACACAATGTTTCTTATAAAAGAAACATGGTCTTTATGTTTTTCTTCACAGCTGTATATCATATGGTATACCAGTGAGTCGGCCTATCACTATCATGAAATAAAACTGACTCTTAAAAAAAGAGTCTCCCTTATAAATAATTATGCTATAATTATTAGGGATGCACAATATTGGACTTTTTGCCAATATAAGGATATATCATGGCGTGTTATGGCCGATATCCGACCAATAATATCATGCATCCCATACTAATTAAACTATAAGCCTAAGTCAAAGTCAAAATTTTAGAATAAATCTTATGAAAAATGTATTTGCGTTAAAGATGCACCAACCACATGTTGGGGTTTCTCTATCCTGGTACTATGGACCCAATGTCCTGCATGTTTTAGCTGTTTCGCTGCTGCAAAACACCTGATTCAAATGAATGGATCATCATCAGGCTCCAGTGGTGCTTGTTGATTAGCTGACCTTTGAAATCAGGTGTGTTGGAGTAGGGAAACACATAAAACATGCAGGGCACTGGGTCCCCAGAACCAGGATTAAGAAACCCTGAACTACTGTATATTACCTGAAGTAATTTCTTTGGCAAATAACTTAGGCTTCTTCGGATGCACAGTGCAAATAGAAACAGTTTTATTGGGTTTCTAAAAAAAGTAAATGTTACCACACATTCTGAAAGCTGTAGTTTCAGACAGATACAAACCACCTAGAACCGACAGGTGCTCAAAGGTTTATCATGTGCACCAAAAATAAAACAACTAATTAATAAATAATTGAGCTTCTCTCCACTGATATTTGGGGGTGAGGATTTGTACCAAAACGAAACTGTCTCTCATATATGTACACAGCTGCATCACCAACCAACACACCTTTTACTACACTTCAACTCAAATTAACCTATTGGTTGTTTGCAGCAGACGATTATGACCCATAGTTACGTTTAGATGCCCCTAGTGGTTGCATGAACAAAAGCAATCTGGCACCTCGGGTGTGTCGTCATCAAATAACTGCACTCATTTGATCAAACACCATAGTGAAGGTAAATCATTGCCTGTAACTTACTGCCTAGAGAAGTCTTTTTTAACCCTAACCTCACTATCACTTTCCTATTTGAGTTGAAAAATACTGGTGTCATATCTCTCCTAATGTTAGTAAACGCTCCTATGGGCTTAAGTCAAACGACCCTATTGGTCTTTTCAATTTATTGTAGGTCAGAAAGCTACCAAGATTAAAGAAAACCTTCCAGCACTGAATATTTAGTTGTTTTGCCAAAATGTTCAGTGTGTTTTTGCCACCAATTTTATTTTTGAATGGACAGGCGGCAGCACATATTTACTCTCTTGTGATTCCACTTACAGTGACATCTGATGCATTACAACTTCCTTCATCAAAGTTGCATTTTGAAGGGCACCTCATTCAATCAGTGCACAGCAGAAAAGTAGTTACACCAGTGATTGTCACAGATACATTTAAGAGCCACAGAGCCAAGCCAAACATGAAAAAAGGTTTGAAAGGAAACTATGACATAGCTCAAACCACAAGCCTGATGAGCAGTTATCAACACTAATTGTAGTTTGTTTTTTGTTTTTTTTCATTTTGTTACTGACTCTACCACTAAAGCATTTCAGCCATGTTTTTCAATCATCAATCTTGTGTGCATCTGGAGGACCATACATCTTTATTTTATTGCCCATGTTTCTACACAAGGCATTTAGCAGTCTGCAATACCTCTGCAGAAGATCCCCAAAGCATTGCTTTATGCCATATAATTTCCTGAATAACAATGACTGTGTTTTGGATGCCAAGCACTTAAAAAGCTGGTGTGACATTCCATGTAATTGAGCACTGAAGCCCTAGTTATTTACTACGCATAAATAACATATAGATTTCTTTCAAATTCTTTTTTTTTTTAAATTTTCATTTATTTGTACACTATACATTTTTTAATTTGCATTTTTTAATTCTGACTGTATCAAAACTTACATATGAAACTAAAGCTGAAAAAGACGTCGTCTTTCAAATGACTTCAAAAGAAGCATTATTATTATGGAGACAAAAGTAACCTCTGCTATGGTGAGATTGATTTTCATAGTACACTTCATAGTGACTTGACCTGATGTCAAGTCAACCTGAAGTGTTGAGTTTTGATGCAAAACAAATATAATGATAGATTTAAACAAATCTATCAAATGCAACCATATCCTAACAATAGTAGTGGATAATGTGGAATTGGTCAC
This sequence comes from Brachirus orientalis, assembly GCA_016785285.1. Lineage (NCBI taxonomy): Eukaryota > Metazoa > Chordata > Actinopteri > Pleuronectiformes > Soleidae > Brachirus > Brachirus orientalis. Next base: position 5,232,895 of record JAFBJR010000425.1, read on the forward strand.
ATGGATTAGTCAAAAATATCCCATAGTCATTTAAACACAAGTGCTTCTCTGAGACACAGAGATACAATCTTTTAATGAGCCAGAAAATGAAAAATAAATAGTGACTCATGTAAAAGATCAAGATATCCTTAGTGGGTAACAGTTCAGACATAGTCTGATCATTAACTAAACTCTAGCAGTATATGAATGCATGCATTTTAGGCAACTGAAATTAATCCCATATGTCTATGACCAGAGTTTATGTTAAAAATTCATCATGTGTCACCCTCAGTCTGCTGGTCTTGGACATCTAATTTTTGCAGTCTCCAAGGAAATGTTCTGCATGGACACACTTGGTACAGATATAATTTCCACCAAATAATTTATTTAAATAAAATTTTATTTTTTAATTTCTCCTGGCTTGATTTATTTAGTTGAAAGCTCTTAAACACATCCCACACTTTGTCCTAACAGGTGTAACTCTTTTACTGATTGACTGCAGTGTTGTTTAAAAAGAGAGCTCCCTGATCCTCTGAGGAAAGTCTCAACACGTAGCCTCATTTGTCAGTTTATGTTGTGAAGAAAATGACCAAAGAATGCATTATGAGTTTGTTACGTCTGCTAAGAAGGCTGTATTTTTTCTAGTGTCTGTCAGCAGCACTTCTCAAAAACTTAAGTATTCATTTTGATTACATTTTAGGGAAGTGGGTTTTTCACCAAGGAATACAATAAGCAGCCTTCAGTGCACATAAGCAGTATAATTATCATTAGGACAGACTTCACAGCAATTTTTACAGTTAAAACAAGCTAAAATCTTCTGTGTTGTGTGTGATTTTTATAAATATAGCATTTATTTTAAACTATAATTGACAAAAACTTAAAATCATGACAATCCGTTGTAATAGTTTGGTTTTAGTTGTCAAGAATGATACCGTTCCATAGTCCTAGTTGATGTGGAAACACTCAAATGAGTCACTCAAAGTCGACCCATATTGTAATTTACACATGAGATGTCACAATGATGATTTAATGAGTTAAAAAGTCAAACATGGGCATTTCAGTCATGCCAAAAATGGTTAAGATCCTCTTAGCATGTAACAATTTTAACATGAGTCAAATCCACATTCACAACAAAACCTGGATTTGATTTTAATCCTGACGTGAAACTTGGATCTAATTAAATTTTATTAAAATTTTCATAGTGACATCGTGTGACAGCTGCACGGATTCACTCACTCTAATTGTATAGGATAGGGCCAATGTAAGAATTATCAGTGGGTGGAAAAAAAAACCCTGCCCCATTTCTTGAACTTCTTAACTCAATAACGTATGTGGAACACAGTAGGCAAAACACCAGAAACATATGTGACAATGTTATTGTCAGGTGTGAGTTAATCAAAGATAGACCACAGGCCATGGTGCTGCTGAAAAGGCCAAAAGCCTATTTGTGTTGGGGTTAAAAGATTAGACAAAGTAACAGAGTGTGGAGATCCTTCATAGAAACATACCCCATCTTTCCAGAAAAGATGCCTCCTTCCATATGATACACAAACTTCTGCCTCTGCAAACAATCGAGTCTCTGTGTTTGTGTCCTTTGTGTTTCTTTTTTTTTTAACAAAGCACTAAGTAGGATGAAAGAGATAGTTATTTTCTAAGTGTTTGTTTGAGGTATTGACACGCTGTCAACACTGACGTTGCCAAGCGCACTGGAGTTTCCACAAACCAGCCTGGAATTGGAACAGTATCTCTCCCCACTAACAGCTGCCAGCAGAGATAAAAAGAAAAACAGATTTTGGCCAGTAAACAAAAGGCTCACACAATGGAATCTACACCTGCTTATGTTACGCTATCTTAAAAATATGTTTACCTGCACATTTAAACTAAAGTGTGTAAATTGCTGACAATCCAAAACCACATTTCATAGAGGAAAATCAGCACTTTAGGCTCGCAGGGACACATGAGCTGCTAGTCGCTTTTGGTACGTTTGTGTCACAAAGGTAAATGTGAACAAATTATTTCAAACACCAAAAGATGACGCAACTTACTTATGGAAGCAGTAATAGACATACATCTCTCTGTGAATTGTCTCCATGGACTCTGGTGCAGAAAGAGAACGATTAACAAACTTCAGTTCAACCAAAAAAGGCTGAATTGTGAGGGAAAATTGTGTTCTTAAAATATCAGAGTCTTTTTTCAATGGCTAAAACCGTTATTTCCCTTCTGACACTGCTGGGAGCCATGTTACCGTTGAGAGCAAGTCCAAGGCTGAATCAAGAAAATGGTGGCATCCATGGCGAAAGTCACCATTGTGCAGTATGTAAATACCTCATCCAACCACACATGAACTATCCCTTTAACTGACATTTCGTAAATCAAAATCATGAAACTCACCCAAGGACCTAAGATCATCTGTGAAAAACAGAAATGACAGGGGGAAAATGTAATGGATGATTAAATCCCAAAGAAGGCAGTGTGTTGTGTCCATTGAAGTAGAGGGAACAGCCTGTTGTCCTGCCTAGTTTCATACTCACTTTCACTGCTGTGACATATTTTTAGTATTTCAACTATATCTTTGTGTTATTTAGTTTTCTTTATGTATTTTTTTCCTACATTACTTTTCACTGTCTTGCACTGGGAGGGGCCACATGACAAGCTCCTATGGGTTAGGTTTGGTCCATCTTGCACATTTCCTTTGCTTTTCTTCTGTGTTTTTCCCATTAGATATCTGTCTTTGTTTTCATGTACTATCCATTTGCATTCCCTCTTATGTGCAATGATAAAATATGAAATAGTGCTGTCAATTGGGAGCCGAGCTGAGTGACATTGCACTGACTTGGAGGAATGAACTAGAGATTTACAACATCACCTGAGGAACAGTTTTTAACCATTAACCCTCTGTCCATGCATGTATACACAGAGTTATCACACTGATAAGCATGGAGGTGCACAGAGAGGCAGCAGGTGGTGCTCAAGCCACCTGCCTATGAGCCCTCTGATAGATAAGAGTCCCTTTAATACTGCACAAAAAATGCATTAAAGTGTCTAAAACAACAAGACTAATGTTGTTTTCTTTGTTTGTTTTTAGTCATATACACTTAACATAAGCCAAAAAGTTTAAATCAACACAAAGGTCTATTTATTTTCTATTTTTATTTCACTTTAGTCTCTTTTTTTATTATATAATCTGCTTTACCTGGCTTAACCTGATTGTGAAATGACTGTGGAGGTTTTACATAATCAGCCTTATTTATTTATCAATAATTATGAGCGGGTGCCATTTGTTTCACTTGAGCCCTATCCCCCTGATAGGTCTGCGCGCACAGCACTGCTGCCGAGGTCGACGGACTAACTTTGGCCCACCTGTCTGCGGGAGGCAGCCGTGGTGCTGCTGGAGGAGCTGCAGCTGCTCGTCATCCTCACTCCCTGACTCGGCTCCTTCTTCCACCTCTTGGTGCTGTGTTTGGGATCTGATGGCAGCGGGTTCAGGAAAAGTATCCTCGCGATGAGTCCGTACAGGACGGTGGCCAGCATGAGGGGCAGCACGTAAAACACCGCGAAGTCCGTAAAGTAAATGGGCAGGTAGTGACTCCTGGACACTTTGTAGGCGCAGCTGAGCAGCACCGCGTTGTCATACACCAACTCTTTGGTGTCCGACAGAAAGAGCCACATGACGCAGTAGACAGAAGTGAGCGCCCACACCAGCAGGATGATCTTCTTCGCTCTGGATAAAGTGCACAGGAACTGCGCCTTTATGGGGTGGCAGATGGCGATGTAGCGCTCCACGGTGAAGGCGGTAATGGAGCAGGAGGACGCGTTTATGCCCAGGTACTGCAGATAGGTGATGCCCAGGCAGCCCGCGTAACCGTACACCCACTGACCGTAGAGCGCGTCGGTGATGTTGGGCAGCCCGGCGGCGGTCAGCACCATCAGGTCAGCCGCGGCCAGGCTTACCAAGTAACAGTTAGTGGGAGTCCGCATGTGCTTGGTGGTCAGGACCACCAGGATGACCATCACATTGCCCACGATCCCCACGCCGCATATGAGGGACACCAGCAACACACTGGCCACCTTATATTCAACAGTATAGTCGCTCCAGACGCCCAGAGTCTGATTGTCCTGCAAGGACGTGTCATTCCCCACAGTCATGTTGTTCTCTACGGTGAGGTTCTCCATGACCCTGTCTGTAGCTTTGTGCGCTCAAATGGGAATCAAACCAGGCATTCCCTAGTAAATAAATGAATGGATAACTAATTCATTCAGAGGCCCCATCATTTAAGAAAAAAAAATCCAACGAGAGTCCTTCTATAAATCCTCTAAAAACTTAATTTTATCCAGACGTTGTCCGGTCTTGCTACTTAATTGTCCCTCTCCACGAAATCCAGTCTGTGATGTTTCATTATGGAGCTCCAATGCAGTTCTCCAATTAGAAGAAAATAGAAAAAACTCTGCAGTTTGCGCTGCAGTTGTAGCTGAAGTTTGCAGAGGGAGGACGTGTTGCACCGCGCCCCACTCCAGACGACTGAGAGAGTGAGCTTCGTGCACAGCATCAGCCCCTCTCTCTCTCTGTCTGTCTGTCTGTCTGTCTGACTGTCTGTCTGTCTGACTCCCACACACACGCGCGCAGCAGCCCACCGTGAAGCTGGATCCACTATTTCATGTGGGACTCACCCGCTGAGGCACCATGCTGCGCTGTTTTAGTCACAAAATTAGACTCTATCTCCACATACTCACCTTCCTACTCACACTAAAAATGCGTTTTGTTGTTTTATAAGACAGTTGTTAAATTCACTTTCACCTTGTATTTGTTAGTGGAACTAAGATGCAGATGTAAGCGTTTTATTACACACCGTAAAGTGATGCTTTACGGTGTGTAATGAGGTGAAACGAAAGATAAGAAGATAATTTACCATTTTAAAATATAAAGGTAATACACAGAAATGTGTAGTGTTACAAGAGAAATGAAGGAAACAAATAGTTAGCATGCATTAATATTACACACAATTAACACTGATGCACCAGAATGGATTGAGGATAGAAGATGTTGCACGGATATGAAGTGCACCAGACTCAGCACATGTGGTTCCACTGAGAGCGATGCTGGTTGTACAGTTTTACAGCAGCAGGTGGAAGGAAAAGCATCATTGGAAGGAAAAGCCCTGCAGCATCATTATTTCATACACTCTGCGTGGATCCGTCTGTCACTGTCACTGAATGAGCTGCCTACCAGTGCAGTGAAGTGTCATAGGAGGAGTTGTAATTGCTGACATATGCATAATAGAGAGAGAGAGAGAACGGAAGATTAGTACGGGTCCAGAGGGTGACACTGCATGGGGTTACTTATTTATCTCAAATAGAGCAAGTGTAAGATGCCTAGTTACTTTTCATTGGTTTTGATTTTTCTCCATGTGGCATTAACATAATTGTGCTGTGTAAGAATAATTTAAAAAAACAACAACACAAACAGTCTCTAAAGCCCATGCACCAAATCAAATTTATTAAATGGACCCCAAAACTGTTTCATTGTTTCTATGACTCAATAAATAGTAGAAAAGAAAAGGCAATTCAATAAAATAATAAAAATAAAATTTGTGTGCGCAGTATCTCAAGTGGTGTCTTGAAAAGGATCAGCTTGACTTGGAATCACAGAAAGGACAACAGCACCCTGTTTCACATTCTAAGCAGTTGTGTTCACAGTTTTAAGGGGAAACATTGGTGCATGCTGAATGTCTTTTTTCTTTTGTCCCTGTTTTCTTTCTACATCTCTAAGTCTCTGAATCAGCCTGTCTCTACTTTTTATGGTCATTAGACAAGTAATCTGACAATGATTCATGCAGCTCACTTGGATTAAAGCGTTTGCAATGTAGAAACAGGTGGATGAGGTCTCAGGAGCAAGTCTCCCCTGAAAACACTGGCAACATCAATAGAGGCGTGCTGGTCAAACAGTTGCTCTCCAGCGGGAAAGCATGTTCTCAGCGGTCTGCAAACATGTCCATCTTCTTAAAACCCACTGTGCAACACCAGTATAGATTGTGATTGTTATAACAGCATGGGCTTGAATGAAAATGGAGGTGAATGGATGAAAATGACTCCAATTTCAGCACAGCAGGTGATGCAGCTGTTTATATTACTGTCTATATAACCTTCCCAGCAGGTTTAGCAGTGCCTAAAGGTTACAAGCCTCATTTTTAGGGCTACTTTTGACACTGTGGACAGATTATCAGACAGATCTGAGGATAAATAGTAAAATTACCCATTTGTTAATAATTGTGTTTTTAACATCAGCAGTGGATTATCATGTTTTTTTAAATGTTCCCGAATTTCTACTGCAGGATGATCCTCTTTGGTTAATCCCGCGATTCAATTAAAAATTTCACATTGGTGTAGACATAACTTACCACATGGTATTAATTCAGTGTCACCCGTGTATCGATCCTCTCCCTGTCTAATACACCACATCAGTGGTGGACTAAATGAAGTGCTTTCTTCTGGCAGGAGGTCATCACTCCTCAGAGCCCAAAGGGGTCAAGAGGTAAAATCACACAACTCACATGTGGGTGAGACATTTTGCAATTGCCGTCAGAGACTGCAGGCTTCCCAAAGTAATCTTGAGTGAGTATTGATTTTTCTAATGTGAGTTGTTGTGTCTTTAATGATATTCAATTGAGAAAAATTCACGGCTTAGGAACTTAAGGCTCATTTTTCACCCTCAGATTATGGTTTATAAAAGTACCTGCAGAAATCTTGAATTATAACCTGATAAACAGTTCATTTGTTTGTGTGCCTATGGTTTGAAAACATCACTTTCAATGGATATCTTTTTTTTTTTTTTTTTTACTGACTCAAAGACTGGAAATGGGGGGGTCTGGCCTTCCTTTCATTCAACTAATTTCACTCATTAACTCATGTAAATATATTTCTGATGCTGCTAATATTATATATATATATTAGGATAATGAATGCTATTACATAATAACTTATTCAGGGGTTTTATTTAAGTAAAAGTTGCAAAAAATAAAAGCCTGTAAACTATTCTAAAACCATCTACAGTATTTAAAAACATGTTGAAGATGTTCCAGTATTAGACATAAAGGTGGCTAACTACCACACTGGAATATAAGCCTAACAGACAGTTAGCTTAGCTTTGCATAAATACTGGAAGCAGCAAAAAAAAAAAAAAAGAAGAAGAAGAAGAAGAAGAAATCCACAATTTCACTTTAAGTGTCTCTTTTGCTCTTAATAAATTTACGGCTCAACAAGTCAAGTCAATTTTATTTATACAGTATAGCCCAACATCACAAACACAATTGACATCGAAGGGCTTTACAGTCCGTAGAGTAAGTGACACCCTCTATTCTTAGACCCTCGCATTGAGTGAGGAAAAACTCCACAAAAAACCCTTGTACAGGGAAAAAATGGGAGAAACCTCAGGAAGAGTCTAGGCCCATGGCAGCATAACTGGTTCATGGTTCAGAGTTGACTTGAACCAGCACTAACTATAAGCTTTATTAAAGAGGAAAGTCTTAAGTTTAACTTTAAATGGAGAGACAGTGTCTGCCTCCCAGACCCACAGTGGGAGCTGGTTCCACAGGAGAGGAGCTTGGTAGCTGAAAGCTCTCATTGCTCCCATTTTACTCTTAGAGACTCTAGGTACCACAAGTAGGCCTCTGTTTTCTGAAAGCAGTGGTTTATTTGGGTGGTAAGGAATAATAATGTCTTTTAGATAAGACGGGACCTGATCTCTGAGTGCTTTATATGAGAAGAGGAGGATTTTAAATTTTATTCTAGATTTAACAGGGAGTTGGTGTAAAAAGCTCAGCACTGGAGTGATGTGCTCTTTTTTCATGGTTCCCATCATCAGTACCCACACTGCAACTGAGGAATCTTTAGAGACTTATTCGAGCATCCTAGATTACTGTAACTAATGAGTTACAGTAATCTAGCATCCTTTAATGACAGGATGTTTCTGATTTTTGTTATGTTGTGCAGGTGGAAGTAGGCTGACTTACAGACTTGTCGTATGTATGAGTCAAATAACAAATCTGGTTCAAAAATAACTCCAGTGTTCTTTACAGTGAATGGTTGTCTGTCTCTGTGTGGCTCTGTGATGGACTAGCGACCTGTCCAGGGTGTACCCTGCCTCTCGCCCTGTGTTAGCTGGAGATAGGCACCAGCGCCCCCCGTGACCCCTAGTGGATAAAGCGGTAGAAAATGAGTGAGAGTGAGTGTTCTTTACAGTACTACTGGAGGCAATGGTACTGTAATGCTGTCCAGGGTGAATAGGTGCTTAGGTACAGCTTCTCTAAGGTGTTTAGGGCCAAAAACCATAATTTCAGTTTCAGTGTTAAGAAGTAAAAAGTTATGTCATCCGGGTCTTAATGTCTTTGAGACATTCCTGAAGTTTTATGGGGGATTACTGTCATGACTTCATGGATATGTACAGTATAACTGCATGCCATCTGCATAACAGTGGAAATTTAGGTTGTGTTTTGTAATTATTCGACCTAGGGGAAGCATGTATAAGGTAAAAAGAATTGTCTAAGAACCGAATCTTGTGAAACTCCATGATTAACTCCGGCAGGCAAAGAAAATTCATCATTAACATGAACAAACTGGTATCTCTCTGAGAAGTAAGATTTAAACCAGTTTAGTGCAGTTTAGGTTATTGGTGACCTTTAATAGTGTCGTTTCTGTGCTGTGGTGTTTTCCAAACCCTGACCGAAAGTCCTCAAACAGATCATTGCTGAGCAGATAATCACATAATTGGTTTGCTACAGCTTTTTCAAGGATTTAGAGATAAATGGAAGGTTAGATATTGGATGATAATTAGCAAGAACATCCAGGTTAAGAGTAGTTTTTTTGAGTAGGAGTTTAATTATGGCAACTTTAAAAGAGTGCGGTACATAGTCTGTAACTTAAGAGAGATTTATTTGATACAATATGTTAATTGTTATGTTAATTAACTGTAAAACTTCCTTGTCTCCTCAACCCCATTCCTTGTGAGGGTTTTGATCCTGCTACTATTGAATTTAGCTCAGAACAACAAAACAGACAAAAGATAGTTATATAAGCAAGTGTACTATGTGCAACTCAACATATTTTCAGTATATACTTGGATTTATGTAATATCCACTCATTTTAATACTGTCTTTTTTTCCTTCAACATTTCTACATTGCTAATGGAGCTACGCTGCCACCTCGTGGTCAAATGCTGCTACTGACACAGTCTGTCTAAACCATAGACAGAATCTAAGTTAAGCTCATGGCAGATTTTACAAACATGTCAGAAGGCCTAAACATTTGTGTCTCTGATGGCTTTCCAGTACCTTCCACTCTTTTCAGCCTTTACTTTGTGCAAATGTAAGTATACTCTGATTGTACTGGAATCAAGACAAACAAATGATTTGGCCTGCAAACTGCTGAACTTTGAAAAGCAAAGTTCAGTGCTCTTATTATGTGCTGTTGAATCCTTAAACATTTTCCCAGGTATCTGCACTGGTGCTGAAATTAATTTATATTTCATTATATTTATAAAATGCATTCTTTGGACTGTGGCTGTAAGGTGAATTTTGCTTGTCTAGTTTAAGAAATACTAATCTCTGTATGCATTATCAAATGCATTATTCATCCACTGTAGCTTTTAAGAGAGAGGTACCTTTTGTACTTAATTGAAAAGTCAAGGTAAACATCTCGGCACAATTTCAGAAGCAAACATTTATCAGTGGCAGATGTTCCAGCTGATTACTTACTGCTTGGCTTTACTTAGTACTTGGCTCGCTATATATTCACTAAATATAAATTACCCCCCCCCCAAAAAAAAAAAAAAAAAAAAAAAGACTGGGTCATAACTCTATATTTGTCAAACCAAACAGGATTCAGCAGCAAAACCTGGACAACATATCATCACAATGGCTATATGAGATAATCAACGCTCCAGATAGTCAGAGAAGCAGAAGACAAGACAGACACTTATCAACGAGAATTACTCACACTAAAATGCAAAAGCAGGTGTGGCCTGTGGGATAAAATCACATTAAAGAGACGGCAAATAGAAGAAGGCTCGGCAAAATGGATGAACTAATTATCAGGATTGGTGGCTTAATCACGTAAATCTTTGTCTACACAGAGACACAAATACAAACACATACATCAGAGTCAGTTTGTTTGCAATTTGCAGGGGAACGCCACATTGGACCATAAAAAAACATATCATACAATGAGACAATTTTAGAAAAGAAACAGATATCAAAATGAAACAGATATAAGAGAAAAACTGAAGAACAAAGGATAAAAATACAATATGTAATCAAAGCAAAAGACAAATGCCCTTGTATGGACAGGCTGACAATCACCTGCCAGAAAATAAAAGAAACCCAGGAATATAAAGTGCATGAGTAATAGTGACTCAGGCTGATAATTAGCTGCCACTTACAGTACAAGTAATTAAATTTAGGTGTGACTTTTAGAGATGTTCAGGCTGTGCACAGCAGAGGGGAAAAAAACTATAAGTGAAATGAATGCTTTCATATAGCAATGTGTCCAGAGGGGAGAGGAAAAAAAAGACTATTATAGTGGGATGGCCTGAATGGTCATTTACAATAAGCCTATAGCTGTAAATGTCAGCGTGGCGTGGTCTGGCTGATCAGCACCAGGCGAACAACTCTCTCTGAATAGAGTTGTTTGCCGTGCTCGCAGGACACCAGGGAGGCCATCATTACGCTTCCATTACACCGCAGCATCTGAGATGAAGCCAGCCACATCAACTCAATTTGGAATGTCAATGTAAATTAACTTGAAGACCCAAGTGCTAAATATTCCATAACCATGTTTGCCACCACCACATGAACATAATTAAAAAAAAAGAAGACATAATCCAGAATAACTTTACTGCTTTTATATAAAAACAAAAAACATTTTGTAAATATCTTTTTATACTGTGGATGTGGTTGTGGATGTGTGGCTGAGTACATGTGTGTATGATTGTTTTCCGTTTGCTGAATGGACATATTGTAATAAAGTCTTACCCTTTAATTTACCAACAGAGGAGGATTTCTGAACAAGTAAAAGCAAATGTTTTAGGCAAACACTTAAAAGCGTGAGACACTGATACATACATTGACTGACAAAATAGGTTTTGGGCAAGCAGGCAATAATAATCTATATATTACATAATTAAATATTCAACTGCAAAATATATACAAGAAATAAAGTGGAAATTCTTTGTAAATACAGTGTGTTTTTTTGCTTGGTGAAAAATGTGTCCGTATTATCTTTCTGTAAGCAGTTTGATGAGTTGAAAATGTGAAATGCTGACTCAGATAACTTTGCAGTACAAGGGGTTTTGTGACAAGTGGTAGACACATGCACCCAAGTATATATTTAACATATGACAGGTAGAAGGCCAACAATTAGAAAGGCATATGGAAAAAAAATGCTATATAAAAATTGAATCATTTTTAGGATTTGATTTTGATGCAGTTGTCAGTGTTGGGGGGGGGGGGGTTTACTGCAAATGGATCGATGAAACTAATATAGATATTGTAGCTTAGTGAGGCTGGGGATAACAAATTCAAGAGAACATTATTATTTTCAACTTTAACTCCAATATGAGCTGTGGAGCCTACTTTACACTTGTAAATGTTCAACAGCCAATAATTTCTACTCTGGAATGTACTTTCTGTGTATGGTGCATCCTGTTTTTGAATTTACTAATATGTAGAGTGTAAAGTTCAATGAGCCTCTGGGATTTTTCCAGTCTGTTTTACGCTTATAATGTCATATACTTTCTTACCCATTAATTTTATCAGTGATCCAGTCAGCTACTGTCAGACACTGAGCAACAGATCTGAGCCAGGCCCTTTTTCTTTTAATCCACCTCCTAATTCATACTCCCACACTTCTGCTGCCCCTCCCTCCCTTCCCTTCCCTCCCATGATATCTGCCACCAGCTGAAGGAAAAACTGTGCTTGCATTCATGATTTTTAATATTTTTTTGTGAATAGGTGCACACCTGTGTTTGGACACACACACTCACAAAGGAGTGACTCCCAGCTGCCCCTTCTCTCACAAGCCTGTTGTCCTTGCCGACAGGAAAAATGGTGCACTGTTGCAGACAGATAGCATCTGATAGTTACTGTAAATGTTGTAGCCCCTTTCTGCCTCATGCATGAGACCAACTGAAATTCACTGCAGTCTGACCATACACAACATAAACCATTTCTGTCCATCAGTCAATAACAAGCCTGTGCCTCTGCAAAACAATCTGGGATCAAAAATGGTAGAGTAAATCAGCGACTCCCTTTCTTTATGCCCCTCTCTCACAGTTCTCCCTCTCTCTTTACTCATCTGTTAAATTGAGTCTTGTTGGGAAATGAGCCAAAACCATTCACACGGCCACTAGGACTCCAGGAAAAGAGGCAACTATATTTATAGCTGTTGCCTGGTTGTGCTAAAAGAAGGTGGAACAGTCAGCAAATGAATATTCACTTTAGAGTAAGATTAAGCACTTACTCTAAATGGCTGATGATTTAATGGATAAATGGCTGCGGGGGCCTATTTAACACCTAGTTTACACTTAAACAATTAGCAAATTATGACATTTTCTTTTCATGTAATCATTTTTTTATTCAGAGATGCCACAGAGAAACTCTCTGAAGAACCCTCCAAAGATTTAGCCTGCGTGTACACAGTCACAGACAGAATGAACGATTACATGTCTCGATTAAACATGGATTACTATGGCTTTGACACAGTGACCAGTAACCTTCTGAGAGTACGGCAGAACAGATGGTGCATGAGGCATGCTGTTTGACAGCACAGCTGGGTGGATTTTTCTCTCATGTGATGATGGAATGAACTGACATAGTGCCGGTGACTGTATGTGATCTTACATGCGACCACAAAAATATGGGTTAAATATCAAATTGTGATTTTTCTGACATGTGTGGCAGTTTGCAATATAACTTAATAAAAAGCTTCATTTCATTATTTACTGTGTCATAGACTGGAGGATTACCACATCCAAATATCATTCTGAATGCAAGGACAAGTACTTATAGGAAGTGTTTCTAACATGTGTGTTCCATTTTGAAAACTGAAATTGCGATTACTGTTCAGTGCCACTATTCAAGGACAAAACATCTTTTATGGACGCATATACTGTGATTTTAAGATGTATTTATAATCACATGGGATCAACCAAACTTTGGTGATGCTATTATTCATTTCATATATTTCTGTTTTCTGCAGTATTGGTTGTAGGCCTACAGTTCTCCATCTTCTGTACACCTGAATATTCAGAGCTTTAGTTCTTTCAGTGACATTTCAGTGGAATCAGATTATTGTACAAGCCTAGGAGAATCAAGGATCAGTAAAATCAGAGTCCTATCAGCATGTTGACTGACAGGGCTGGGAACTCAATCGGATCACAGATAGCAGGAACTCCTTTCAGCTGAGGCTCTGTGTGTGTGGGAGGGACTAACGGCGAGCACAGAGCTCCTCCACAGCATCACCGTGCAGGAACAGAACATAAGCTGTCCAACGCATTTTAACGCATGAGTCTTTTTCACAACAAAACCAATCTCCGTCATTTTCTCTGAGCGGCTATGAAGAGGAGAAGGCGACGGTGGATGCTGGAGTAACGCGGTGAGTGCATTTCGAAATTGGCTGAGGATGTTTCTGCGTGGGAAATGAAATAATAAAAATAAAGAACAAGCGGGTTGTGCTTGACTGCGCCCTGCATGCAGAGGAGCATCACGTCTTCTGCAGAATTGTGCAGAAAAGTAGGAGTGAGTGTTTCGACACTGCTTACACTATATGGAGCTGATTTAACTGTGTCTATGTTTATTTATGTGGATTTTGTTCGATGCGTGATTATGTTTTAGTCTCTCTTTGCATACTATATAATCCATGGATAGTGTCCACGGAATTAGAATGGACTATGTTAATCTCGGTTTGTACATGGATTGTTTTCCTAATTGGATACAGAGGCATTTGTCTAATCACAGCCTCCGTTAGCTCCTTTTCAGTGCGTCTCCGTTAATTTCTCTTAAGCGATCAAATCAACTTTTAACTTCTACCGATTTCAGTTTTACTGAAGTTGCGTACATTTCGTGCTCCGCTTTACGCACACGTTTCTATCCAGTACTGGATAGAAGGTTTCACGCTTTCTTGTGAAAATAAGCTAATTAAGATGCACAATATAACTTGGAGCTGTGTCCGCTCATTAGGGATGCTGTGGAGTGAACACATCGTGGGTGGAAGGCTCCGAGTGAACCGGCGGGGGGCGATAACCGAATGGCTTCTCTCGAGCTGCTTCCCGCAGATACGGAAGGAAAACATTCTGATCCTCCCGACGCCCTTGACCGAGTTTCCAGCGCACTGCATGGCCGCAAGTCGGGCGCATCAACAGGAGGAGCGCTCCCCGGGGAGGCTGCCTGTAACTCGGCCCACAGCAGCAATGGCCGGTGCCTTTCAGCACCAAGGACGGCGCCTCGCAAGGGCGGCACGGAGCTTAAACTCGGTCACCTCGGCGACGAGAAAGTCCGAGTTTGCTGCGACGAGGAATTAGAGACGTCTTTTACCTGCATTGATGAAAACGTCAACCTGCGACTCGCCAGCCCGGAGACTAGTTCCAAAAGTGCTCATAGACCCGTGCGCAACGGCGAGCCTTGCTCCGAGACGTTCCCGGACTTTTCCTTCATGTCTGAGGATGATCTCTCCTTCGGAGAGGGCTCGGGAAGTTCTACAGACTATGGCTTTATCAGTGCAGTCACATTCTTGGTGACTGGGATCTCCCTGGTGATCATCTCCTACGCAGTGCCTCGGGATGTAGTGGTGGACCGCGACAGTGTGTCAGCGAGGGAGATGGAGAGACTGGAGATGGAGAGCGCTCGGATAGGTGCCCACCTGGACCGGTGCGTCATTGCGGGACTGTGCCTACTCACGTTGGGCGGCGTAGTGCTCTCCACGCTGCTAATGATCTCAATGTGGAAGGGAGAAATGTACAGGAGGAGGGTCATAGCATATTCCAAGCGCTCTGCCAAACAGTATGGCTCTATCAGCCTGAAAACCAGGTCCAGTCCCAGCCACTCCTCTGTACACTTGTCCCTGCAGGAGGAAGACATGGAGGAAACTTTGAATTAAAATGCTGCTCCTGCTAGTAAAAAACTGCTTTACACATAAACTGTTTGTGTATAAATGAGTAATGGCATTCACTCTCTAACATACCACAGCCAATATCAAGTACAGCATTTTCTTTCTCTGTAGAAACATGTTACATGCTCAGTTATGTTTCCAATGGCAAGTTGAATGGACAAGGAAAGTGATCAATAATTACAACTCATGAACCCAAGCGGTTTCCAAATAATTCAAATTGGCACCACACTATAAAAGTAACTGTTATGCACTTTGTGTCACAAACCATTTTGTGTTTTTGTAAGGATGCCATTTCCAAGAACCTTCATTTATTATTAAGGCTATTCATATTTAATGCAAATGTTTCCGACAGCAAAATCATGCACAGACACATTTCAGGAAGCTAGGGAAGCTTGTGCCCCCAGGAAAGTGGATGTATGGAGGGATTTATAAGTGTCCCTGTCCTCTGTGATGTGGGAGAATCAGCTCAGTGGTCCTTGAGGTAATATCCAGTGACAGTCCCTCTCTGGTGCAGTGCTGAGGCAAGCCAGTAATCCTGGCGTCGTGCATCTGAGCCAAAGCTCCATGTAGGTTTGATGGTACTGAGCAATGACTACACTGGACAGCGCTGACATGCACTGTGTGACCTCCTTGCCTCAACTGCTTTTCCCCTATCCCTTTCCAATGTCTTAGCAATGGGAGATACTTTTTTTTTTCCTTTTTGTAGTGGTTCTCATACTACCATCTTATGTACATCTTATGTGTAGTGTTGTCATAACAAATTTGAGGTTTCTGAGTAATGGCTGCATATAAAGATGGACAGCATGTCTTTTACTTTCTCACACTTTTCAAAGACAACTCAAAGTGACATCCCTTTGAGCTACAGTATAGTTTAAGAAAAATATGACAATTGTACTTTAACGTAGAGGGGTAGGGTTTACCATCTATACTGAAGGTGCTGAGATTTTTTGGCTTCACTTTTTTGTTAATCCGTCTTTATACACGGTCAGTAGTTCAGAAATGTCCACACAGAGCCTCTGTTAATTGGTATCACACACATGCAGATGTTTTAGTCAGAAAAATTATTGTGAGGACAAAGTGCTGGATAACTCCAGTTAAGTGCATGTGTTCAACAAAAAGTATGACCTTTTTTTTCTCCATAACAGTGACTAGACAGTGATGATACATTCAATGCCATTAAACACAACATGTAATTAAATTTATTAAAACGACTGACCCATTCACAAGAGTCATGCTGCATTGGATTTGCAGTTTTAATTGTTCAAATCAGTTGAGTTGAATGAAATCTAATTGAAGCTTCATTAAAATGCCAAGTGACTCAAATACAATTCAAATGTTTGTCCATGATCATGATTTGACTAAACAGAGTAAAAGTCAGAAAGGGTGAAGTTGGTAAAATATGACAAAAATACAATGGACATTAACCATGGATCAAATAAAATCTAAAAGTAGACAATTTGTGACATTTCAAGGTTAATTAGACTGTCGTTACTACAGTCTCCTCTTTATATCACCCTATATGTGAGGATGGAGTTAGGGAAAACCTAATCACACATGAGACTTGCCTTATATTAAAAACCTAAATCCATCAGTACTTCAAAAAGGAAATTATCTTGTGAAAAAGAGAGATAATCCTTAAAATGCTGGATTTGATGTTATCATGATAATTTGCTGGCTAAAATAATTGCAAGTGACACAAAAGCGTATGGAACAAGTTTTATCATGTTCAAACTTCTTTTCCATAGTTACTGAAGATTTTAGTTTTTGTATAAAGTGGGTCCAAAGTGAGAGCATGGTTGATGGTTATAAACACAGTCAGAAGAATCTTGACGAAAAGGATAAATAATACTGCAAAATTCTACTTAAAAATACCTTTTTTTCTTGGCTGCACTGTAAGGCTCATAAATGATGCATGAACCAGTAGAATTTGTACAAATTCATATACACTGCCAAATGCTGCATCCCACAACACATACTGTATATTCATGATTCTTATTCATCAACAGTCTGTTACGTTGGTTTCTCGTCTTTTTCTCTCGCAGGCTGTGTGACTATAGGACTTTCATTCAAAATGACATGATGAAACCTCACATAATGAGATGCATACGCTGATAACTCTTTGGTGAACAGCTCCACGCCACTCCATTGCCGTGCTCTCATTCAGCTGCATTGCTACTGTGTATTCTGACACTACAAGTGCCAGTCAGTCTGCAGAGAGACGGACTAGGGTCTTTTCAAGTGAAAAGACAGGATCACTAATATAAAGCTGTGGTACCACAACTTTTCATTTTCTCTCTGTAGCTAGAGATTACAAGCATGCGAACATCCCTGAAAAACAACCATTAGATTTTGTAATGGCAATAAAATGCCAAATGAAGAGATTTCCAGGAAAGGCAATAAAAAATTAATGATCCATATGAGGCGATGTTGACTCATTCTCTTCACAGAAGCTGTAACTCCACAACCAATATTACAGATGTTGAAGTGATGGGTCATTTAGTGAGCATTCCTGGTGTTGTTAGGTGTGGAAACACACAGCAACACTCTAGACTGTGGACTCTCATTTCTTCCAACTTAAACTTCTGTCTGTCGCACTGACCAATATGTCCATAAAATATTTTTTATTGCATTCAACAAGGAAAGGAGCAACCAGCAACAATGGTACCAGTGCCAAACATTTCAAATCATAACACTGAATGATTACTTTGAACATCAGCCATTTAATCACTACATTGCATATGCAGTAGAACAGTGCTCTGCCTTTGCCTTTAGTGTATATTCAGAGGTAAGAATGTCATACTTACTACATAGAGGATCCTAAAACCTGGGTTAAAATGTAAACCCTGCACACCCCCCCCACTATTCCTTCTTTGTCCTCCCCCTTCTCTCTGTCCTCCATGGTTGGCACCATGCCTCTCACAGTCAGCACCAGACTCCCGTTCATAAAGCCAACTAAACATGTTTGTGGGGATTTAATCAGGGATTTGCTTGAAGCGACAGCATTTTAAACACCAAGCTTAAGTGTTTTTCCAGAGGTTTCAAGCATAAGCTCTTTATCCTTGAGCAGTGCACAGCTTAATCGCCCCTTATTGATATATGGTTGGCTCCTGTGTTAGTCAATCCCTTCAGGTAAGGCAGAGGGGCAGCTTAGCTGCTGCCATCAGCTAATTTTCCAAAGGTGAAATTACACTCCCCATCTTTTCAGCACTACCACACCACGAGTATGCATGAGTCTGTGTTGTTTATCATGTTTAATTAAAGAACTGCTGATCTAAGAGTTTCTTTTGTGCATGAATAACACTTTTAAGATCAGGAAGAATGAAAGTCTTTAGAAAACCCAGTAGAGCAAGTGAGCATATCACATTTATACAAATATACATGCAAATATTATTGGCCTGAAGTATATGAAGTGGGGGTTAAAGGAATAACTTAATATTTTGGAAAATGTGCATAATTGTTATATCATATGGAAAAGTCACATGTAACTATGCTGAGGGTATTCATTACAGAAAAGACGGAGACGAGGTGTGGAAATCCACTTCAGGGACCAGTAGCCTGCCCACTCTTTCAACACATAATTTCTTTTAAAACACCATCTTTTACAGTATGTGTATGGCTGTGCAGTGCGATCCTGTAGTCTAGGATAGGATAGTTCCACATGTGTCAAGATATAATGTGCTACTTTTACATATTATGGGTTTTGTTACATGTGGACACAGCCACTGCCGCTGTTTCACTGCTTCTAAGCTACAGCGGATCATCTGCCTCAATCTTGCCCTATCCCTTGTGTCCTCTTCTGTTACACCTCACATCTGCAAACCATCGAATATGCTTATTTATAATCCTGGTCACAGTGAAAATCTCTGTATCTTCAGCTCTGCCACTTCCACCTCCCCCTCCTGTCTTTTAAAAGGTGCCAGTCTCCAAGATGTACATCATAGCAGGTCTCACTACCATCTTGTAGATCTCCCCTTTCACTTTTGCTATTATCCTTCTGTCAAACCAACCTGCCTGCACTCTAGTAAAAAGGGACAGCCTATTTGTTTGTCATAAATATTAAAAATAGTCATGCCTTTGGTTAGCTTAGCCTTAGTGTATCAGTGAATGGTGAGGCCAAAACATTTTTCCACCCAAAATTGTTAGCTTTTGGGGGAGAAAAACTGAAGCCAAACTCCTCAGAGATATGACTTCATTTGTGGTTGTTCCCTCCATAGCTCTATTTAGACAGAATACTTTCAGTCATTGTGGAGTTTTGGAATGGTCATTGTACTGTAAATGATGTTCACAAAGTTCAGGATGCATGCAGCCAGGCTGTTTTACAGAAAGCCTGCAGGAACATCCTCATTCAGTTTCATCCAAGTCCTACCCTGTACCTTCAGTTAAAGCTTGTGAAAAGCATATTTATTCTGCCTGTGTGTGCATGTTCCCTTTGAGGCAGTTTATTATTAGATACTCCCTCCTCATCAGTACCCTCTTATTTTTATCATTTTCTTGTGTCATACTATTTTGCAATCCTTAATGGTTCAGCATTTTCCCTCTGCTGTGCACTGACTGAACAAAACCCTATTCTTACAAGAAGAGACCACAACTACTGCTCAGCAGTGTCAAATCAATTTATGCCTGGTCAGCCATCTTCTGCATGGCTGGCACTAAAGCAGTCCTCAAGAAGTGCTTGGTCACTCACTTACTGGTCAACCTCAATGACGCTGCCTCATCCCACACATGGCAATCAGACCCATAACCTCAACAGGACAAAGCATGTAAGGTCATTTCCTATGTTGTAGTTGGCGCCTTGAAATCACTTTCTCAGAAGGATCGGTGCTTTGGCAGCCATGGTGGATGGGAGAGGAAATTGAGGTGATCTGTTTCAGTAAAACTACTCAACTGCTCCAAAAAGGCGGAACAGGTTACATTTCTCTGTCTCCTTCAGCCTCTGTGAACCTACAACACAGTGAATTTTAAATGTGCTCTTTGCAAACACAGTGGTGTGGTTATACTCTGGCTGCTACTATAATAACAATGCCATCATAATTTTAGTCAGCTAAATGCCTCCTGAGCTGAGCAGATATGGTTATTGTAGACATATTGCAGAAACAAATCACAGAGTCAGTTCGCCTCTTAATCACTTCGCTGTCTTGCTTCTGTTATAAATCACATAGAGCTCGGCTCTATTGATTGAATTTGTGTCAAATTGCTAATGCAGTAATTCGTCATGCATGACCTCCCGTGTATGCATGTTTATCCCATTGTGCAAGTGCGTTTAACTCTAATTACAGTAAATAATGATAGCTTGCTATTTTGCTTCAGTGAACACTGTAGCGAAAATAGAAAGACATCAGTGAGCCAAGAAAACAACAGCTTGTGTATCCACAACTGAACAGAACACAGCAGACAGGCACACTACACGTTTGCTGTATACCTGAGCATGAAGTTTAGATGTCCTCCCAAGAACAACTGCTTTTAGGTGACGTTAATCCTCACTGGGCCTAAATACAACAACTAAGTTAATGGTCCTATGAGGTTATACTTTAAGCCAAATGCTCATATGCAGTGCTTGGCGACTGGGTCACAGATGCTGAATTTCTTTCACCTCTGTTGTTCACACAGGGAGCATGTCTGCTGCAAAGCTGCTGCTATGTTTTACATGGGGCTTGCCTTTAAGAACTGCCATAAATAGCATACATTTAAACATGCCTCGGCACTGAACTACCAGGACTCTTCAGTGCATCTGCCATTCCCACAAATATTTCACAATAAAAGTCTTGTTGAAAAAAAAAGAATGAACCCTAATCCTAAATTGCTTTTACTTTAAAATGGGTACTTATATAACAGATGGGTACAGATATAGATAGTTAATTTGTGTTTATACTGATTTTCATTGTCTATTTTGTTGTGAACCATGTGCAGGTTGAGGAAAAAGAAAAGGACTTATTTTTAAGAGGAGCAGAGGGATTTATTTAGGTAAGATGTTCCTGAGACCACCTACAGTATATATTGATATATTGAGCTCTCAAAGCAGCACAGTTATTGCCAACATTGAAATACAGTGGTGTAAATAGACAAAGCATAAATCAACTACAGACTTTTCACAGGAGGCAGATTTATTCCCAATAACATAATTTGTTCTCTCATCATCTTCCTCTTACTCACATGTGCTTCAGACACTGGCATAACAAAATTAGATTAAGACTGAGGGAGAGATAAGGTTTACTAATTATTATTTCACATATTGTGGTACATACAGAAGAACATATTCATATGCTGATTTTTCTCCAAGTACCACCAGAGGAAGCTCATGTACCACCATATGAGAACCATGGAAATAGACAATGGAAGCAGGGTTTGCTTTCAGGTGATGACTGACAGAAGATGGCCTGTATGATAACATGTCCTTGCATTCGTAGTAAGATCCACTTCTTTCATCCAATAGTCTAATCTGGCTTTAAAAAAATGGTGCTGGCCAAAAATCACTTCAAGAATCACTCTCTGTGTTTGTGAAGTTGCTTTAGTCTGGGCCATAAGATTTCATTGGGTCGACCAGCAGCTTGCAGGATTGACATTGCTTTCCTAAAGCCATGCTGCTGGCATAGCTACAACCAGCAAGAACCTCATGATTTGAGGTTGAATAAGCCACATTGGCCTAGTTGGAGTTGACCTTTACTAGATCACAAATACCATTGTTATAAATAAATGGGGAAACACCACTGTTAATATCAATTTTTACATATTCAACAAGCGCTTGTATTCAGACCAAAACAGTGGTTCATTTGCTCCACCCACAGAAGTTTAACTTGACCAATGGATAATTTCTTCCCCCAAGGCATGTCTTTGAAACTACATGTTCAGTTTGCTTGTGCATGTTAACATATGTCTCTTTGTGGCTTATAGCGTGCTTTAGCTCTCAACTTGAAGAAGAGAATTCGGCTCTGCACAATTGGTTCTGTTTAGACTAGGAGCCAGGCAGCAGAGAGGGGATAGTTTCTGGGCAGAAACAGCAGACCAAAAGTAGACACTGCAGCGCTGATTGTCTACGCTGCATTTCATTTGCCTCCAGTGTTATGTTACCAGTGAACATCGGTCTGCTTAGAGATAATACAGGCTGGTGGAGAGGACCAGCAGGATGTGGAGAGGAAGGATGTTGATGTGGTGAATGCACACATGGGAAAATACACTCACACAAGCTTTCATAGATACATACAGTATATAGTAACAAAGACATATTGTATGCACATGCATCTGCACGCATGTTGCCTTTGTTACACTATAGTTCCACCTGCGCTGCGCGAAGATTATTTTATTTTATTTATTCACTGTTAAACTGAATGATTGCAACAGCAAAGGGATGGGGCCATGGAAGATTTCTGTTATAAATCCAAACTTTACTTCCCTAAAGTATATTCTTTAGGTATATTATTGTATAATATAGTATCTTATGATAACTATTAGATTATTGATATTGATGGATCAATTTAACAAAATACATCAAAATTGCATTTAAGTAATTATACAGTATAATGCACTCAAATCTTTGCCTTTCCCTAGTTTTGAACCAAAAGAACTGACAATTTATATAACAGCTAAAGTACAAGCACTTTAGCTAGTTCAATCTGAGATCAGCAAGGGCAGCGTTAAACCCAGACAAAACAGCTTCACTGTAGGTTGTTATCTATAGTTTGGTACAGTGAACAGAGATAACATTACATAACCTGAATAGTAATGCACTCAAACACATTTAAATGAATTAAACCTAACGCCAAACCAGTGAGACAGGCCCAGTGTAGGTAAATTGGTTGGCCTTGTGTAAGTGTTGTAACTTTACATCTGTACAATTTAAATGAAAACTTTCTCTTCTCCACTGAAGAAATACAGTAGTATACATATTATTAAAAAAAAAAGAGTAGCAATCCCAGCATACTTGCTGTAGAGTTGCTGCAGGAAATAACTGAAATTGTATCTTCATTGATATAGTTAATGTTATTATAGTTTTGCTAGTATCATTTCATGTTTCAGTTGCATAGTCAATGATTGTGGCAATGATATTGGATGCACAGTTTGGTTTTAATTTTTTAATTTTTTTTTTAAATGTTTTGACATACCTCCCATACTGTTTCCTCTGACACTAAAGATTTATCTTGAGTATGAATGTGTATATGGCCCTGTGCTGGACTGGCGACCTGTCCGGGGTGTACCCCACCTTTCACCCTATGTCAGCTGGGATTGTTACCAGCACCCCCTGTGACGCTCATGTGGAGGATTAAGCGATAAAAGATGAGTGAGTGATGAATGTGTATATCTGGTTGAGGGATTCTATAAACTTCATTGCCTTTAAGAGGATTGATAATGTTTCATATCTGTAGCTATACATCTCAGCCACCCATATGGTACAGTACTTTTACTTTCATCTGCACTGTTATTTCATCCTAAATACTGAAGATGGCAGCATTGGACCTCACTATCCAACCTGCAGTCTGCAGCCAGAACACTGCACTTAGTGCCCTGTCAGCATGGAGAGTCAGATGCTGTAAGAATAGCCTGTGTGAAATCCCTGGATTACAGCTCTGAGCTCCGTAAATCACTGTGGTTCTGTAAAAATGTACATGTTTGAACCAAGCCTCTCTTGCCTCAATATAGTCAATGTAGTCCCTCCCCTTACAATCTATTGACATGCCTATGAGAAGTTAAATGCAGGCACGCAACTTCCTAGAGGTTTCCTCTTAGAACCCTTGCTTCCTTGGTGTGGTATTGTGCAACATCTTGCTAATACAGTGTATTTATCTTGGCTTAGGTCAAAAAGAAGGTGAAAGTAGGGAAAGAGGGGTGAGAGTGAATGTGAGTTAGAGCTCAGGTCTTTTTTTTTTTCTTAAGGACCTCTTGTTTGTACCCAGTGACCATTTACCGTCAAGTGGTGCTCTAACATTCAAGGAGAGTGAGTGTTGGTCCCAGAGGAGATCAACCAGCCAGAAACTGAATAATTCATCTAGGCCTGTGCATCCTCATAGCACCAGGAGTCTGGGATGATGAGAGCTTCAAAAATACTCATTTACTTGTTTCTTGCCGCTTCTTTCCCAATCATCTTCTATTTCATTTATCAATTTCACACTATCCATCTTTCTGCCCTGGGAGCAAAAGTGTTATACAACTGATATACTGATGATTATGCCCTGGATCTGATGTCTTAACACAATAATACCTCCATCCTGATAGCCCCCTCCCCCGCCTCAACTCGATGCTCTGCCATGAGCGGGGCTCTTTGCGGGAAACTCTAGCATACAATTGTATCTGCTCACATCTCAAGTTTCCCAGTGACAGAGCACACCAATGCAAGGCAGTGCTTTCTCTTCATCCTAACCTTCAAATCTGCTTTTCTCCTCGTCTCTCCAACTCCTCTCCCTGTTTCTCATGTTTCCCTTTTCTATCCTTGCCTACCTCATGCTCCATCTTGCAATGATGCAGAAGAAAATCGAAGTCCAAAAAGTGACTGAGAGGAATTGAAATCATGCATGTGCATGTAATTGCGTGACCTAAAAGACATCCACATAGCCAATAAATCTGTCAAACCTGTCAAGCATGTAATTGTAGGGGTGACTTTACTCCACTAATGATTTTGGAATTTTGCTTTGATAAAGGTTTCCTCCTATGCTAATTGATACAGTGTCCCCTCCTTTCCCTTGACAATGCAAAACATGTGGGTCTAGTCAGGAGCAGCTGCAAGTTGTCTTGGAAAAGAAAATGTCCCACTGGCAAAGTTTCATGCTTTAGGTCTCAATATTCAAGGTTAATACAGTTACTGTTCATTTTGGATGCATGAAAAGAGGCCAGCAACAAAACGGAATGTAATTGGGTCTTAGTTTACTAACAGTGTAGTAATGGAGCCAAAATCAGATTTTCCTGATTAGCAAGATGACAGTATTCATCAGAAATGTAGTCCAGTGCAAAACACACAGCATTACATTACTTAACAGTAGAAGTAATCAGGGGCTTGTACAGGTGTTATTGATCGGCTGCATCAGTGTTGTATTTGTCAAAAAGCTATAGAAGACACCATACAGCCTGTTTGGTTTCACTTTACAGTTATAGAGGAAAGGGTTTCTGAAAAACGTGTCTCGTCCCCAGGTAACTATATTATAATGTTTTCTGATGGAGGCGTTAGAAGAGAGTCTCTCTCCCTAGATTAACATGCTCCTCATAAGAAACAGATGACCCAAGCTAGGCAATCTCAGGAATTTATACATTTTATTGCATTTTTTGTTTGACTTTTTTTCTTTTCTTAGGTTGCTTTGCATCAGTTGTTACAGTTGCTTTAGGGGTGTTCTTTCCACTAAAGGCAAAGTGCAGGTGCAGCTGCTCAATAAGAACAGCCAGTACTTACTTTATTATACAGAAAAATTATTTAAGTATTTTTATTCAGTAACACCCAAACTGTGTTCCCTGCCTCAGCTATAAGTTAGTTTTTTTCTTTAAGCTTCTTCTAACTCCGCCATGCCCTCTGGGTGAAAAAAAATGCGTATTTATTTAGTCATACTGGAGAGGACTCAATCCTCAAAGCTAGTACATTGTATGATGTTAGCTCCCAGGAGTCAATTAGATTGCAGTCAGAAAAAGGGCCTGAGGAGGAACAGCACACACTGGGCCTCCAGGTCACCGGGTAGAGTGTGGAGCAACAGAAAACAAGCTGACTTCTAAAAGGTCAGAGTGTGAGAGGAATTAACTGTGATGTAATGACTATGTTTCCAGGCATCATCCCTTAATCTATTCTCTTAAATTTGCAAAGTAAGCCTGCTGTCACGCCCTCTGCGGTGATATCTGCGTTTTTCTTCTTTTGTCACTCTTCTGTTGTAGATAATGTAATGCAAAGTCTTTGGAGTCAACAATGCACCACCCAGCCAATATGGATTAAAAGTCTAAATTCAGTGGCTCGACATAGTGCCGATACATTACGTCAGCCCTTATGTGCTGTGATTCATTTCTTGCAGCGTAATTGAAGCAGCCACAGATGATGTCATCTAAACACAGGACTTCCATTCAGAAGTTGTTTTGTTGTTCCTGTACATGAGCGGGCAGACCAGCCCCATCACCATAACTCTAATAAATGGACTGGATGTGGCGTGCTGAGAGCATATTTGGCCACCGCTGAGGAGATTGGCAGGTGCTTGATATTCACTGAAGGCCGCCTCTGCTGCCTACCCCCCCCCCCCCCCACGAACGCCCCTCCGCCACCCCCCCAAAAAGACACATCTGACACTAAATTACAGACTATGAGACTTGGAACCTGTTAGGAATGACAGATGAGTCATCTTAAGCAGACAGTGACAGAGGTAACTACCTCTAACCCATCTGTTCATGAGATTAATGAACAGACAAACAAAATGACCCCTTTTTACTTAAGCCAAAGTTCTCTCACACTTTTATTTTCAACCCTGTAATGTCTTTTGCTCTGTCACCCCCTCCAGTTGTAATGGCCAAGGTTACAGAGGCGCAATGAAAACAGTCGGGGAGTTGGGAGGGGGGGGTGTGTTCTAAACAAGTCGGAACGTCGTCCTGCCAAGGTTTGTCTTTGGCTGGGAGGGATAAAGGAAGGCGCGTGTGGAGGGTGGTGCGAAGGTGGGAGGTGATGAGGAATGACGTGATACCCTTTATCCCAGCCAATAAAACAGAGTGGCCAGTGAGATCCGGATCCGTACGTGCCGTCAAATTCAATAAGGTAGTGCTTTAATGTTTTCTTTTAATCAACCAAATTGCATTACATACTGCCTCCACCATGAGGAAAGGGGGAACAAGAGAGTTGGAGCTGCAGGGATGACATAGGGGGAAGCTGGAAGCACCAAGGGGGGCATATCCCAGTTTGGATAAAACCTTATGTTGCACATATGTCATACTTCTACTGCACAGGACGACGCCACAATTTCTCCCTTCAGTTCTCCTTCTATGAGAAGAAGCAGGGTCCAGTGTGAATTCAGGGTCAGACTGGGGATAGACACGGTGTACAGACAGACTACGTCATCCTCGTAATGAATGCCAGCTCAAAAGCAGTCACTTTAAAGGCAGAATCACTCTCCCGCCTGGACGTTGGTGTCTCTTATCATGAGCAATGCCCTCAGCAGTGACCCCCCCCCCCCCCAAGAGCAGGTACATCCCCCCTAAGAGCAGGTACATCAAGAATGCTCTGCTAAACAGTTCATCATCAGTACCCCTTTACATTTTACAAGAGGGACAGAAACTGTATATCTGTGTCATGTACCATAGCAATCACCAGCCACTGGATCAGCTTGCTGCCCAAGTCCACTAGAATTACTGGGAGTTTTAATTCTGATTGGGGTTTTACCGTTGGATGTTACACTCCGCCTTGGATCAGGCATTACTGTTGTGGCCTGAAGGATTACGGCCTGCTGCTGCTGTCGGCTGCTCATCCATGGACAGATGAAACTTCACAGAGAGCAGTAATCCACCAAAGAAGGGTGGCTTTGCTACTCAGCTGCCTCAGCCACAACTTTAAAGCCAGCTGACATTTAGCATAATGATCAGTCAGAGTGGCCGTGCGTTTACACACAGGAAAGGTTTCCCGGACACAATTAGACCACAGTCCTCACACGGGCTAAAAATGAATCACAATACACAATACCATAGTGTAGTCCCTCTATCCATCTAATGGTAAACTGTGAGTGGAGTGACTGGAAGAAAAGCCTCAGTCTCAGCTGTGATTTTGCGGTGGTTTATGCACAGAGCTTGAAATCATGACCACAGATACAATATACTGCACTGTGTATAGTCTAGGATACAGGCTGCATTTGGCTTTTAGCAATCCATCCCTGTGTGAGTCATTTACAGTATGCTATTAGACAGAGGGGTTACCCAAGTTTTCATTTGGTTTCTGATGAACGCTGGGATTACACGAATATAACTCCTCACTCTATCTTATCAACAGTTTTAAAAAAGATTTTAATTATGTTTTGTTGAATACTCAACTTCTGTCAACTAAAACTTCTGAGCAAATGTAGCTGTGAACCAATATGATAAATATGCCCCAATTACTGAATTCACTTCCAACAATGTCATTCTTGCCCCTTAGTCAGCAGGGTCTTGTTTAGACTGCAGCCCAAATTGGATTTGTAAGAATATCCAATCAGAATCTAATCTTCCTGACCAACTGTTCACATAATATATTGAAAGTGATTAGATCTGGGGCGGGATGTCTGGTGGAATGCTTTTTTCCCATTTTTTTAAACTATTGTCTTCCACTGTGTCGATTGTTTAACATGCCTCCAATTAACTTCCAACTTCGTTGTCGTCGCTCAAGTCCTGCTGCGACTGAGGTGTTCAGCTTGAAACGGATCCGTAAAAATATGATCAGAATTACATTCTAAACCACCTCCATAGGTAGATTTGGAAAATTTGGGTTTTTAGCTGTTCAGACTGCCAAAAACATCAAGTAACATACAATCTGGATATTCTTGTGAGGGAAGTCAGCGTATGAGCTTTGACAAACTAGGACTGGATGGATAAAGCCTTATACAGGTATAGTTCAGTTCAGTTTAGTATATTATGCAATTATTTGGGTTTTGATTTTCACAAAATTTGAGGATACAATTAATACTGTTGTTTTGTTGTGGTATTTGGCACAGTGTTATGACACTTAAAGAGTGGAGGCACTGTAATCCATTAATTGGTCAACAGGATCACCACTTCTGGGAGACAACAAGAATGGAATGTGTAAAAGCATTTTAAATATATTGTGTATATAACAGAGACAAGATTCTTTTTTACAAAATGATACCACCATGCTTCAGTGACCCATGGACGACATGGAAGGTGACAAGATCATTCTATTTATGTAACACAGGTGTCATCATCCAGCTGACACACCACATGGAGACAATGTAAGCCAGATCAGGGTTTACCGTTCCAAACCGTATCATGTGGGAGGGAGGGTAAAATGAACTGTGTCACTTTATGGGAACGTAGCTTAAAAGAACAGGGATGAAATTTAAGGAAGCAGTTCATTTTACAATTGTCAACTGAAGTGTTGACCACTCACACAGAATATAATGGATTTCAATTAAACCCAAAGCTATTCTCAGATAACAGAGCAAGCTGTCCACAGAAAATACTGTGTGTTAAAAGCATTTCTTTTTTAATTACCACAAAGGACCAACTTTACCTGACATGAGGCATCTTGTTCTATTTAGTCAGACATATTGAACTTTTCACTTTTCATTTTATGCAGGATCTTACATGTTGACTGTCAAACACTAGCATAAGATATTCAGTGGAGTAGACTAAAGTAAAAAAAGTAAAAAAAAAAAAAAACCTGACTCTGATGAATCTGTAATTTAGAAATGTGAAACATAAGTAGATCTAAATTGCAAGGATAATTATACATATATATTCTACAATAAGCTTGTCAAACACTAACCATCAAGATTCATAATGCAATTAATAAAACCAGTAGATCTGTGTGTCAGGATGCTGGTCAATGATGAAAAAAAGCACAGGAATGCAAACAGAAACACAACAACAACAACAACAACAACAACATACTGCATGGTTCACGTTGAACTCGCCCCCAAGGTCCCTGATGGGTGGATGACTTCAGCTGCAAAGTCACTTTGACTCCGTGAATCTGGAATCAGGTAACGGGATCAGGCTTCATTAGGTGACTTCAGCCGAGCTGGCAGACAGCCAGGTGAGCTGGACGCACAAATGGACATTGATTTTTCAATAAGGGCCACAAAGCTGTCAGCCAACCAGGTCATGATGATATCTTTTCTCGTGGGAACGGCCCTCTCCTGATGATGGCCTGACTGGCACCCAACCACAGGCCACCACACTGGCATCCACTTAAACTCCACACATGCCCCTGACCCTGCCCCATGCCCCCACACTGGTGTTAATGGGTATTATTCTGAAGTGCCACTAAACCTATGCAGCCAGAAAAGAGCATCAACATAGATGTGAAACTTGGATGGCATGTTGATGGAACAGTATGACGTTTTCCTAGAAAACTGGACAGGTGCATGTACAGTATATTTATACTTGTTCAGTGCTTGTACAGTTGTGTTGTGTATTCAGGTTTTAATGTAGTCTATCTGTTGCCTGTTTTAAATGAGATCATTTTAAACCAACTGTAATGTAATTTAAAACTTTCTTTGGGTTTTCAGTTATTTTCCAAAATGCAGAGTAACCACAACATCAAAACAAGATACCTCATGTATTTTTGTTATATTTGACTTGTATTCCACTCGGATTACAAAATGACCCAAGGTCTCACTGGGTTGAAAGAGTTACAGTTTCTTTTCTGTCAGGTCATTCATATTTATCTGGATATCTGGTAGAGGAGAGCAATAGGTATCGCAGTATAAGCCTCCAGAAATGCAAATGTTACATGTAAGACATCACTGATGCAAGGAGGACAGGAGGAATGAAAGCAGAGCAGAAAAGGAGTCACAATCAGCAATAGAGATAAAGAGAGAAACTTAATATGAAATGGTCATAACTCTTCTTCTGGATAATTGTCCTTAGATTTAGAGATACACAATGACATGACATGGTTTCTTTACCCAGAGAAGACAATCTATCACAAATATCTAACATAAATGTGACATACTCCTGATTGGTCAGAATGATAGGTACTTAAAGACCCACACTGGTATCCTCAGAATTACCGCAATGAATTGCATTGAAGCCACATGTTGAATCTTGGACAAAACACTGAACAGTTTGAACTGTGCAGAAAAGAAAGGAAAAGATATACAGAAATATTTGCAAACAACCACTTGAGTTACACAAGTCTACTAACTAACTGCTCCATTTTTCCTCATGAACACATCAGTGTCAATTGCTGGTAGTTATGGTAGTTACGCATGACTGTCAGGGTCTGAAGTAACGCATTTTCTCTTTTAAAATCGACTGTGATACGCAGTCTGTAAAGAAGAGGCTCAAAATATGATCTTGCTTGTTTGCATTATTTTCTCAAATTAGTAGTATTAACAAAAAAATTAAGAGTTCTAATTACATGCCCAGCAATTATACAATGTAATGTTAAACCAGGAGGTTGTAAATCTCTCTGACAAGCACATCCAGGTGAGCAGGGCATCATTTAGAAAATGAATATCCATGCAACAACATTCAGCATCTAATAAAACCTTCAGGTTGAATCGGATGTCAATGCTGTAAAAGAATCACCTGCAAGCTTTTGGAACACGTTTACCCTCACACATCAATCAAGTTCAGTGCCCGCACTGGGTCATATTTTAATTTCTCCCTGAGCTTTATTGGAATTTGATTTGCCAAGACAAAGTTAAACCCATTGATCTATTTCTCCTTGCATGTCCCCAGTAATAAACGCACTAAATTGGATGAAAATGTCTCTTTGCCTAAAACTCTTCAAAGTGAATGAAAGTGCAGGTATCTGCTGACACAATTGTGTGCTTTATTCAAGAACTTGCTGTCAGAATCAAACACTGCAAAAAACTGCGGCAGATGTCTGAAATATAGTCAAGAACCACAGCGGTAATCGTTTTCACAGTTCTTCGGGATAAGCCCAAACCACTGGAGCTGAAGGAGCTTTTTGCCCATACTGCATTCGCAGAAAATAGCCTAGCTACTGTATGGTTAATTCTTCCATGATCGATTTACCATTCTTCCCAGATTTGGATTTTCCAAATAGTTTTGAATGATCCCAAACTCCAAGTTAGCTACGTCAAGCCCTAAAATAGTTGTATTGGGCTAATTTGCATATAGAAGAGAAAAAAATCCTAACTCTAAGTGTTATTAGCAGTCTGTGGTGTGCTGACTTCATGTCTAGGGTAACTTGTTCTGCTAAGTCATCTTTACTCAGTTGTTTTCCTTTGCTTCTTGGGGCACGTAGACCCCTTCCACAACTGTCACCATTAATTACCCATGGCTTTTCCGTGCATCTACATAACCGCCACCACCACCGTCCCTGTGACAAACACATGCGCAGCCACACTTTCATAATTACTCTTCATTCTCTACTGCTGTCCCGGCGAAGCAGCCGAAGAGTATCAGCCACACAAGTTGCAAGTAGACAGTGCAGCCAATTTAGAGTCCGCTGGAACACACTTCCACTTTTCACCTCGCCGATGTCTTACTACCCGCAAAGATACTCAAACAATCTTTTCCAAAACTGTCTAGATTTCTGCAGCAATTAAAGCATTTCTCTCATTCCCTCTTCCTTTCTTCTTCATCCTTTTGGCAAAAGGCATGACCACGTCGGTCAGGTCGCCTCAATGTTCCTGGGCCAAAGCTGACACAACCAATTAGAGGAGGCAACTGTGATGTGACAAATAAAAGGCACAGAGGATTACAGCTAGGAGGACGTCTGGGGTTCGAGGAGCAGTGCGAATCGCACAGGGCGTGCCATTGTTTCTTAACCACCGATCACTTTTGGCAGCCGTTGGGCCTTTTCTTCTCTAAACCCAAAAAGTTGCTCTGCTCTGAAAAAAGCCTCATAAAAGAGATGTAGGGATATTGTAGTGAAAAGAAGAAGCATTTGTGTGGCTTGAGGGCTGCTGGCATTTTGCACTAGACTGAAATGTAAACCATCCTCTGGGGTGAAAGGGTGATGGGGTGGAGAGGAGAGGAGAGGAGAGGAGAGAAGAGGAGAACTCTGACGTGTGCTCGGAATGCTCTCTGTAAAAATGATGAGTCACTCATGCTTACTGCTAATGCACTTGATAAAGGGAATGTTTAACATTATATGAAGATGACAGATGGGTCGGTTCATGTTTCAGCTTGTTTTGTTCGGAGACGTGCTGCAATACTGCTATCTCTGGAGTCCGGAGTAGCACTTGCTCCTATTGGGCTGATATTTAAAAACCAGTCAAAACTCTGAAAATTATATGAAATGACAGCATGTTTTTCACTGTGCATGTGTTGCCTTTGTGGAGCAGTCAGTGGAACTGTGTTCCTTTATTTCACCTTGTCCATTTTTTCTTAACGCTTCATGTCACACGATAAGCTGCAAGTAGCTGCTTTAAGCCATGCACAACACTATACTTATGGTAAATGTGATGGCAATAATTGTGTCTGTACATTAAGGTTACATTTTCATGTACAGATATCTGTCTTGTTTGCCAATAATAATATCCGAGTTTCCGTTTCAGTTATATGGGTATAATGTATGGGTATAC
Organism: Brachirus orientalis; assembly: GCA_016785285.1. Lineage (NCBI taxonomy): Eukaryota > Metazoa > Chordata > Actinopteri > Pleuronectiformes > Soleidae > Brachirus > Brachirus orientalis. Next base: position 5,266,176 of record JAFBJR010000425.1, read on the forward strand.
TGTATACAACAACTGATCTTCATAGTAAAGGAAGAAAATAACAGCTCTTGGTCCTGAAGGTACATTGGGCCTACCAGAAGTATGACTCTGTAGTGTTTATACACCTTTTTTGTTATGAATCAATAAAACAAAACTTTACAAGAGCAGCAAAGTACTTGTAGAAAACTGTTATCATTGGACAGAGCCATTTTAGCTAAGAAATCTCCCAGAGAAATGTTTCCATTTTAGTTCTCTGCAAACCAAAGGAAATGTTGCATTTGTGCACTCTGTAATGTTTTAATGTTACATTATGGCAAATTAACTACATAAATGACATTAATAATACATATAACATCTTGAAGTGGAACTTTACGGAGCTCCACCTACAGCTTCAGAGTACATATTTTTACAACATCACTGTAAACATCCATCCATCCCTTGTACACCAGTTTATCCTAACTATTACAAAAACTCACCACTTACGCTCCCCCCTCCCTTCCCCTGTCCTGGCCATGTACATTTGTTTTCAATGGAGCTGATGAACACTGTGGAACAAACTGTGGAGCCCTGACCATGCCATTTGGCATCCATTTTGATTGCCTCTGTGTTTTTCACTTCTCGCCATTCGGAAAAAGTCAGTACAATCTTTACTTGTACCGTGGACCCTTGCACTGTCAGACAGTCGTTTCCCCTTCCGCGCTTCCTCTGACAGCACTTTCCTCTGCTTCGTTATTCTGCCACGATGAAAGTCTAAAATCATGATATCACTGTCTTGATTTTATACCCGGTATCTGGCTGTAGGGTGTGTGTGTGTGTGTGTAGTGCTGTGAAGCAATTGGTGTTTCTCGCAAGCCCCGGGATTCTGAGGACTCCTGGTCAGTGGCCTTGAGCTTGAGGCTGGTTTTCCACTAACAGACGGAGTGGAGACACAGCAAACTATTTAACCATCACAATGAAGCTGTGAAATTAGTGTAAAAATCTTGCACAGTCATGCTTTAAGGGACAAACTTCTCAAGTTGAGGCAATATTCTCTTACAGTTTAATATTTAGCAAAAGAGGGAAATGTTCACTAAGCGGCAGATCAGTTTGAGTCGAGACACAAAGTCAGTGTGTTTTTAGCCTGCAATGTGTTTTTATGGAAAGCATGATGTTGCTATAAAGAAAGCACAAGTGGTTAAAATATTTAATCATCACAATCACTTACATATTTTAACCACAAGTGGTTTAAATATGATGATGATGAATTGGTTCATCTATAGATACCTATAGATATAAATACCTAACATCATTTAATAAGAAATGTGAGAACAGAACAATGGCAAGATGAAAAAAATCATGTTTAAGGCCTGACAACCAGAATGTGACCTGCTGTCTCTTTTTTATGTAAAGGACTGGTCATGTTTGATTAATTAAAGCTCACAGATCTACATATTTTTTTGTCTGTATTTGGATTTTCCTTAAAACAAATGGACTGGTTTTAAATGAAATGGACTGGACTAAGTCCAGTCACCTACAGCTAACTACAGAAGAAGACTATGACCTGGATGACTGAGACCCTCCACAGATGTCCCAAAAGAAAATAAGACACATATTTAATCACGGGATCACTACTTTGTTTCTGAAGCTAATCAGTCATGTTGTATGTCAGTGACACTTATTTAAAAATAAATGAACAGGGATGAGGCACTGGCGTCTCAGCAGTGAATGTAATAGTTTTGTAACCAACAACGCACTAAAATCAAAAGACAGGACAGAGGGAGACAGAGGTATAGGGCAATGGAGATGGCTTGTGTCGGGCTCCTTTTAATATTGTTAACTGCATGTCCATTTTCATCTGTTCCCAGGCTGGAAGAACACTTTGTGTGTGTGTGTGTGTGTGTGTGTGTGTGTGTGTGTGTATGTGTGTGTGTACAATACGTACAGGAGAAAAAAGGAGACAGAGGACAAACACAAATTCATCGAACATCTCTGGACAATGTCAGACTCATCCATATGAGAGTGCATACTTTGGATGAGATCGCCTTATCATTTATTACTTTACTGGTGCTTTCATGACCATACTGAGCCTCCAAACATCATTAACAAACCGAGCGCAAAATCCTGTTGTACTTATGCAGCCAGGTGCCCTGAGGGCACAGCAGAACAAATATAAAATGTCCTGGCAATACCAGCACTTTGAGGGTCTGACAATGCCCAGGTGGAAAGTCCTCAACATTCCCACCTCCACCACACTTCATTAAAATTAATCATAAAAGGCTATTTACTTAAGGGTTTTGGTGTTTGGTTTCCATTTTTATGTCACATGGAAAAAAAAAAAAGTTTGTGGTTGAAAAATGAAACACATGTTGCTCTCACTTCATCCTCAAATGTAAATTGTATAAATGATGTTGTTGAAGTGGTTTTTAATAGACCTTTTGGGGACACTCAAGCGCCCTAATACACAGGTATGAAAATGGGTACAAGGTGGCTGACGACTCAAATGGCAGAGCGTGTCATGAAAGGGATTTCTGTAACTGCACGCTGAGAGAGTGGGAGCTTATTGTGCGTAATTAGGGAGAGATGAAATCAAATGCAATTTATACAGCGGCACAGCGTACTGCACAAATGTAACAGAGCACTCATCAAGTCCATGCCACAAAGCCAATATGAAAAACATCTGTTTCAACATTTCCCACTTCCCATAGCAATGTGCTTGAGTGGGTTGTGGCACAGTGACCTTGACAGTGTTCCGTTTTTATCCATCGTCAGTGGCTGCATTCATGCCAGTGCCTCTGTAGCCTTCGAGGTTGAATTATTATGACGGTGGAGGTTTGCTATTGTTCTGTTCTGACTGCAGACCAGGACCATGACTATTTTCAATGTGGTAATTCCCATTATATGGTTACTAGGTGGGAGGTAGGGGGAAGAGGGGGGTCCATCTCCTGCGTTGTTGTGTTTTGTCAAATTAGCAAACTTAAAACCATATTTCAGGGATTTTCTAAAAAAAATAAGCAGGAGCTAAATAGGTGACAGAAAATTTACAAAATTGAAAAATGGTAAAATCTTCCCAAGCTCAATTTGGCTCCATCACAGACCAAATGCTCTCAGGGAACTGAGGTTAAATTTTATTGTGGTATTCAAAATAAGTTACTGACAACTGGGATGATTTGTACGGTTGCATGATTTCCCTGACAGTCTCAAACATATTAGGTGGTGTTTCTGTCAAAAGCTAAAATTATGTTGTAAGGGAAATAAGTTTGGACATCTGATTGAGCTGTGGTGGCAAGCTTGCCGACAGTCTGCCGGTGGCCAAGCTAACACTATATTGGTTATTTCCACAGCAGACATTTTCACTTAACAACGCAGGAAAAACAAAGGTGTTTCAGGATAAGGAAGTTAAAAGTCACTGCAGCAGAGTCGCTGCCTCCGTGCAGAGACACAGGTGTGTTGTTTAGACTGATTTATTTTTAAGCCGCCCAGTGCCATCTTCACATTTGCCACCAACGTAAATACCAAAACTAAACTTAAATGCTCGATCAGTTTTTCAGCTGCACTCTCCATGTACAGCTGTTACTGGTCCAGCCATTACTGCAGAGACAAAGAGAGGTTAACAGGAGAGACAACGCACCCCACCTGAGCTGATCAACTCACCTGACACTGCGCCTGATGAGCCAGCTCTGCCCTGCCTCTCTCCTACAACTGATTACTCAAACCACACCTACCTCCACAGTCACCACTGGACATGGTCCCTCCCCTCAGTCTTGCTGTATTTTCTCCACAGAACACTTATAATTATAAAAAGATTATCGTAAAACTTAAAATAAAGACAATAGTTAGTCTTGCTCTTATGGAATTTTTGTGAGGATTTCCCAGAGCCTAAAAAAGCTAAAGTGAAACACTAATACACTTGTGCAAGAAGCTGCAAAATCTGTGGTCAGTGCCGACATCACCACAGCTCTGAAACAGAAGCAGGGAATTTTCACCATGATTGTTTTTATGAGTCGTCCTGCTCTTACAAGTCTAAATGCTTTTGAGATATATGCCTATGCAATTGTCAGTCATTTATCACCAGTTTATTTTATCACCTAGACTCGGTTGTGATAATTATGGTATTATCAGTATATTATATATCAGCAACAATATCCACTTTCTTGGATATAGCAGTTACCACTATAGTCAACAAGAGTGCTAATCCTGAAAAATTGTATTTGTAATGGTAAAAAAAAAAATGGATCGGTACAGATTATTTTCAAAATTCACAGAAAGAAAAGGTTTGAATTCATTAAATTAAAAAAATTTAAATAAAGAAGTATTTCAAAGAAGCCATTGGTAAATACACAGTGAGACTATGGTACACTTCATAGTTACAAAAATTCTGACTCAAGTAAAATTGGAAACCTACCAAAGACATGTTGATGTATGTTTTTGTCAATGTCATCCTTACCCAAAAACACATTTACAGGTCAGAGGTGATGTCCCTTAAGAATGTAGCTTCTTCAAGGCACCCAATTAGATCACGGACCAACCAAGAGCTTCCTGACATACAGTGTTACAAGCCAATGTATCCTTATGTTACACAAATCCAGTTGATCCAGTCTAATTCTCTTCACAAATATTCAGTGCATAAGTTTCAGTTTAAAACTCTTATACAGTACTGTGCATAAGTCATTACATGTATTGTTTTAGCAATGCTATAATGACCATCCTCTACAATTATCTCTTAATCACTTTATTGGAACACATCCTGAGTTTGAAAATAACATCTTTTTTCAGAAAAAACAAAACAACAAAAATGCTTCTATAATATCAAATATTTAGTGTGACCTACATTTACACTTGAACAATAACACAACCATGGCTCCTTAAAACCTGGAATGGAACCTTAATGTTATTGGTAAAACCTGTGTTTCTCCTACTATTTCATGCCAACAAATAGCTGCTGTGAAAAAGGTCTATTATACCTGGTTTACTCCAGACATGTTTGAGCATCACATACACATGTTGCACAAGTTAAACTCACTGACAGGTTGATCATATAGTATAAGACTGACTTTTATTCACATCTTTTCATTCTAAATGCCAGTGATCACAAAACTGACATAAAAACAACAAAGCTGGTGGTGGCCTAAGACTTATGCACAGTACTGTATATATAAATGCACTTTAATCTGCTGGGACATTATGTATGACACAAGTTGATGAGCTTCCTTTAAAAACAGCAAGAAAACATGGTAAATTGCAGTATATAATAAAACAGAGGTTTCTTTGTTTAAAATAGGAATGTCATCAGTATGGCCAAATAAAAAGGTCACTTTCCTCGGGGTCAAATAAAGCCCTGGCCTGCTGTATGAGAAGTTGTTTAACTGATTTTCTCTCTTTCTCATCATTCTGATGCTACTGCAGAACGATTATTGCAGTAGCATCAACAACTTGACATCTCTGCCAAGATTTTATGCACTTATATTCATATAAATATGTTCTAGAAGCAATTCTCCTGCTCTCAGCGCTACTGAAGGGAGTTAGAAAGGCAGACTTGACTCTCAATCAATATTGACTCTAAAACATACAATATGTGTTAAGAAACTCATCAGATTCATCTTGTACTCCAGGGAGTGCACTAATTCCCATTCAATCAAGAACTGCATGATTTTTTTTTCAGATGCATCAGCTTCATTGTAGGGATGACCCTGCATTTTCTCCAGCCTCTCACTCCTCACCAGCAGCCACAGCACTGCATCTGGAGCTCCAGACGTCACATGACTCAGCTTTTTCACATTGCCGTATTGGTAGGAAAAGCTTTCGACATTTCAACAGCACCAGTACCCGTTTCAAGCATTAAGAGTTCACTGCACACTTTTAATGTACAGAGATGAAACAATATATTGTGGAACCTGAAAGAATGAATATATCTGATCCTTACAATACCCCAAGTGCTTTTCACAAGTATGGAAATAACCGGCGTGGACATTATTAAGGCAGCATTACGACATCTTAATACGACTGATGCATTGTTATTCGCGAGTACCATCATTTATAATTTTCACACCAAAATATGGTTTAGTTCACTTCAAAATACAAAATGATGTATTTTCTTACTGTCATTTCACAATAATTTACAGATATCATAAATCAAACTGCAAAAGCAATGCAATGAAGGAAATGGAAGGAAACAGAAATTTGGCCTCTGGGCATTGTTCAGGATTCTCATTGGTTTAACAGAACTGTCTTTGATTTTCTTTGGTTTTTTAGCCAAGCAAAGAGTCTGGACCAAATGTTCAGCAGGAGAAGTCACCAGGAAACCCAAATATTATTTAATAGAAATCTAATACATGGGTACGGTACAAGTATGATAGCTAATACTGTATGTTGGCCGCCCACACCACCCACTGAGCAGTGGCCACTAGCACGTAAAATCCCACTCTGTCTGGGTGACCTCAAAACTCAGACCTCTGCTGAGGCCAGTGTCTCCAACCAAAGGCCAATAGGCCATAACTCAGCAACACGCTTTTTATTTGTCCTGCTCGCACCTTGAGAGCTGCAGAAATTCAGGGAAGGGTGTTGAGTGTCAGTTGAACATTGTAATAAGTGTGTCCAGATTAGCATGGGTTGTGGCCTGGTGCCTCCATTGTTCTCCTTTGTTATTTCAGAAAAAAAAAAAAAAAGCAGGATGGTTTCCACTGGCCGAGCCATCAGAAAGAGTCATGTGAGCTCTGGTACAGAGGAGGTCCTCTTTGCAGTCATGTTGCCCCAGACTTCCAGGAGAAGGTAGCCACATTGCTTTTTGCTGCGTCATACCCCTATGTCAGGCGTAATTACAATGTCAGTGTATTTAAAAAGCAGTCTTACGGGAATGTGAGGGCCCCATTACTGCATCAAGATCATGCGCTAGGGGCTGCAGGGCCATAAAACACTCGTCTGTGACCAGCAATAACAGAGGCTGCAGAGCAAAAGAAAAAAAATGGCACTCTGACAACATAGTATTTAGTGCAAGAATAATCTCTCCCCTTTTTTTTGCTTTTATTGCATGTAAGCTTGATTGATTCATTGCCCTGAGGTAGGAACATGGAAATGTAGTTGTGACCATGGCAACACAGTTTCCAAGTACTAACCGTACACATGTAGTGCCAAATGTGTGACTTTGGTTTGGAAACATGGGGGATGAGAGGTGACTGTGCAGTATCAGTCATAAACATTAAATCTGTTGATTTATTAGTTTGTGTTCAGCTCTCTTTTGGTAAAGAGTGAGCAGTTAGAGGTTTGATGTGTCTCTGGGGATATTCTGATAATAAACATGGCTGTTGGGCAGTTTATAGTCACATGCGGACACCTGTGTGAATAAATCACAAAGCTTTGCAGTTACATAAGGATCAGTCAGTTCTAACCTGGCACCCTGCCACTTGTCTTTCATTACGCCTGCCATCTTCTTACAATGCTATTCTGTTTAATAACCAGAATTATTAATACAATAGCTACAATGTACTGTATACCCACCACCAGCACCACCCCAACCCCAACCCCAACTTTCAAGTCCCTAGCAGTTCCTCTTCGGTGACCACCATAAAGATGCAGCAATAACAAGATGGTGGTATGTGTTATGTTCTAGTGTGTATTATTCCTGTCAAGGGAAATACATGGATTTGAGCACTGTCACAGATAAATCACATACACACACACACACACACACACACAGGAGTCTGTTTGCTATGACAAAAAACAGCTCAGAAAAGTTTTACATCTTCTCCCACACTACACACAAATTATGACACACTATGGGCAAAGGGCATTATATTGTGTCATAATGCATTATGACAGACAATGCACATAGTGTGTTATATTGCCTTAAAAATTGCAACATGCCGCAAACTCAGGCCTTTCTGGTCACAGCAATCACAAAAACACAACCCACGAAATCCTGGACGGACTGAACGATGACGAAAGCATGCACCAGAGTCTTCCTGACTGAACTTAGGACAGAGTTTCATTCAAAGCGAAGTTATGGCGGCAGTATGTATTGCGCAGACGCTACAGACGCTCAGAGCTCCAACTCCAAGCAGAGAGTATAATTTGGTTAACTGTCAGACAAGCACACAGTCATAACAAATACTAGATGTCCAACCAAGGGTAACTCATAAAATAACATGTCTGATAAACATGGAAACTTAATACAGACAACACAAAGATATCCAGTGATCAGAAAAAGAAAAGCTTTACAAAGATTAAAAGTTGGGGGAAACAAACATTGGAGAGGTCAAACAAAACACTATTATAATCTTAATAAAGATTCAAAAATTCAAAAACTAAAGGACAAAGTTTAATAAAATATTCTTGTGATGTAGGTTATGGCCCACTGAAGAGATTATTAGATTTACTGATATGGATTACAAGTTGAGTCTATTGACAGTGTGGGAAACTGAGTGACCTTTTGCGGATGTTTGCACTCGCTGTGTGTTTTCTCTCGTGTCTCAACTAGGATTAAAAGCCAACATAAGTGGATCTTAAACAAGGAATTAAAACCCAGGGATAGCGCAGCTCTAATGTGAACACTGAAGTATGGGGATGACTCTGTCAGTCCAAACGTTTTATACACATACATACTGTAGGTCCCCACAACATACTGCATACCAAGTACACGCACATACACTTCCATACAAACACACAGTTACACATAGAGAAATGCTCACACATAGCAAACACACACAGTGACCTCAAAGGCCTTCATCATATCACTCATATTTCTGAATTTCACTATAGTTGGACATTGCCTGAGCTCTGCACAAAGATTGTTCCGCAGTTTAACCCCAAACAATTGTGATACACAAGACAACGGGGAGATGACACTTAACCTACCATAAGATCCTATGTTTTAACACCAAGATTTTGGATTTTTAACATTATACCTTTAAAAAAAATACTCCCAAGGCAACACATATATGCAAAAGAGGGGAGGGCCTAAAATAGAGCTTTTGAGTGGGGCTGCTGCCGAGGAGTACTGGTTGTAACAGTTGACAGTACTTAATTTTTCCTGATTATGTTCATGCCTCATCACTAACTCCCCTGTCATTTTAGATCCTGCCCTCCGATGTAATCAGCTCGTTCTCCTCACCTGTTGTTCCACACCCCTTCTCCTCACCTGCAGCTCATTAGTTCTCCTGTATATATACCAGCTCTCTATCACTTTACTGCTGCCATTTTGTCTTGTGTTTTTGCCAAGTGCACCCATTGTCCTAGTTTTGTAGTCCATCTGCTCTGACCTTGGATTCTTGCCTGCTGTTTATTGGGTTTGTTTGCCCCGTTGTAGTGACTCCCTGGTATTTATTTATTTATTTTTTGATCAAGTGAACTGAATGCTCATTTAAATTACTTTAAGAACGGTACTTTTAATGCCAACACACAGTTTGAGGCATGGTCACTGCATCTGGTGGGTGACAGTGTTAAACGTTGCTGTCATGTCTAAAAGCGCCACGTCAGCCGAGTTTCCATAGTCAACTATGGAAACTCTTAAAAGTGCTGTTTCAGTGCTATGACATGATTTATAACCTGAATGAAACTGTCCTAAAATGGTGTTTAAAATCCTGCCGAGGCTGTAATTGCACATAGACTATTTTCTTCTAAATCTTTGAAAAGTAAAGGACGCTTAGAAATGACCCAAATGTCAGTGAGAACAGAAGGGCTGCACAATTGCAGGTTTAAAAGCAATTTAAAAGCAGTGAGAGAGCAGTTCATTCAGTTCAAAATACTGTAGAAGGCCCAACAGTGTAAAACATTTAAGTAGTTGGAAGGAACGCTATTAAGGGGTAATGTGAAGGTTTTAGGTTGTAATCCTGGATAGTTTAGAGACAGTCTCCAAAACAGCCGGGCACACGGGACAGTTACAAATATTATGACAATTTTGTTTATACAAATAATAGAATTTAATTACAGTGATAGCCACTGAACATTTGAAATTGGCTAATCCAGGATCAGTGCTGTAAAAGGGCAAAAGTACATTCCACTGTACTATTTCTGTGTCAAACCACTACATTTTTCTAGTCATGTAATCCTTTTGTGGTGGGAAAAGATGTATCCCTCACTTGTGCAGTTTAAGATGCTGCTGTTTTTCAGCCAAACTCTAGGACACCACAATCTCATTTATCTCTCATTAGAAATGATAACAGTGTGGTTAATGCTCTTGTCATTAGAAATGGATGACAAAAGCCTTGTTTTTGTCAAAATCAATATGACTGTAACACTGAATTTGTTAGGTACTGTTGTTACGTACCCTCATCAAGTGAAATGGAACTGAATAACAGTATCTGTTTTCTTGTCATTTTCAGATATGTGTCTGTGTGGTTTCAAAGTAATCATCAGCGTCTGTAGCAATAAGGCAAAAATAACAGTAACAGTCAATAACAATGCTCATGCAGGATTTCAAATTGACAACTTAAATATATAATTTATATTGTCCAATCTGACCGAAAATTGCGTTTAAATAAAATAATGATAGTGCACAAGTGATTACTTACTGAAATATAATATCCTGAGAACTTTATATAATTCAATCTTCTGTTCAGTGTTAAAATCATAAAAGTCAGCGGGTTAGTCAAGATGACTGTCGATATCCATGTTCACCTCAGTGAGAATAAACATGATGTCAATGCAAGCTTATTGAGCAGATTTTATTTCATGGCAGACACCACATGGAATGCTCTGAAACATTCAACTTAGTGATCCTTGGTCTATGTTACTTCGATGTTGTGATCGAGTCTGAACTGGTTAAAAAAAAAAATATTGGAAGAAATCTATGTTTCTGGTCTATTACAGAATCAATTGAACTTGCTCGCCTTGTCAAAGAAGTTTTTGGGTTGGATGCCTGTCTTCAGAGTCTTGACTGAATGCCAAGGGAGCAGACCGCAGCAGAAAAAATGGTCAATACTGACCGTTAATGCCACGATTTAATGGATTGTGGTCTGACCATTGAGAAGACTGAACAAAATAACATTTTAGTGGGGTTCATAAACCTCTTGCTCATGTAAGAATGGCTCTTCCATAAATCGTTAAAGTGTGAAGGCAGAATTCAAAACTACAGGAATGGCAAAATATATAAAAGTGCAGACTCACTAAAGTCTCTAACATGATGGAGACTTTTAGCAGTTGCTCTGTTATACAGGCAATTTCAAAAGCCAGTAAAGAGCAGTGAGTGGTAAAGGACTGTCACTTGTAGAGGATACAGCGTGGATGATTGCATGACTCTGTCAAAACATTTTTAACACAAAGTCACTACTGGGAACTGTTTTTATATTCTCCAGGTATACAAAGAAAACTCATCAATTTTCCATTTAATTATACTGTCTCATTAAAATGTATTTAAGTTCACAAATCATTAAAATTACAGTTTGCTAGTTTTGGATAGACATTAAACTCTTTACTTTAGACAGTAAAGTACATATTGGTTTTATTAATATTTAATCCTCACTCCTACCCTTTATTGCATGATTATTTTATTGAGCTCATCACAGTGTTGTGCTAACTCATCAGATGTATCACTGTTCGAAAGCAGACATTGCATGGCAGACATTTTCTCCAACAAAATAGTACACCTGATTAGGGATATGCCCTTGGATATGGATATAAAATAAAAGCACCTGGTTTGGGATACGAAAAGAACATGGTATCTTCCCAGCTGTTGTAGTTAATGTGGGCACCATAGCACATAGCTTTGAACTATAAGTGTCCTAAGGGTAATTAATATTAGGAAATCTTCTTTCTCTGTAATATGTACCAGCCCAGACAGATTTATTTTCTAAATAATGGCCATCCTTTTTCATCGTTTATGCCCCAAACCATTCATCTATCTCATGTTGTGAGGGAAAGATGTCTTTATTTTTAGGTAAACGCGAACACCTGCTGGTTCATCTCCCCTTTACCTCCCTCATTCAGGTGAAAGTGAACATGCATATGTGGAATGTAGCCCTAAGGTGGTTGGAAAGATGATCCTCTGAGAAGTGTGGCGAACTCCATAACAGAAGCCCAGCTGTGACCAATATATAACCCAGCATGAGTCAGCCTGCCAAGACCCCACAGATATGATGGGCCCCATCGTAGTCCTGTATAGCTGCATCACTTGGGCCCCTGCAAGACACGGTTTGCATCAACCCTCTCTGATCATCTTCAGATGTTCTTCCTCTCCCTTGGCGATAGGAGAGGGCAGAGCAGGGATGGAGAATAAATCAGGCGAGAATCACTTATCTCCCAACGGCTCCAGTTGTTTCATCTTATACAGGCCACAGATCTGATTTGTCTGCATTAGCGATACATTGCAGCACTGTCTTATTCACTTGGCAGCTTTAAATTCTTGAACAGGAGTGTGTATGCCTGCAGGAGTGTGATTGAAATATTGTACTTTTGATCATGCCACGATAGCACACAATCAGGAAGACGATTTGATCCATAACACCATCTGACTGCTCAACATAGCCATTATTCTGAATATATTGCTGTTCAACATGCCAGAAACTACACACACACACACAAAGAGGAGGAGTGATGAGGACTGTCTGGCTGACCCTCACCTCAAAGAAAACCCTCAGCAGGTGCCAGAAATCACATGGAAGGCAAAGGAGCTGTTGAAAATAAACTTAGCAGTTGGCTTTTTTTTATATTGCTCTCAGGCTTGTGGGATTTCATTAGAGTCTGGAAGTACATGCAACCACAGGTAAAAAAAAAAAAAAAAAAAACTTAGCCGCATGCAAAAAGATGTGGTATACATTTGAAGTGATAACCGCTGGGCCTCTCCAGAATGGATTCTGTCCAGACCCACAGCTCTCACACAGAAAGGACACAAGAATGGGGAAGACCCATGAATTTTCACAGAGACTCCAGAGGGTCAACAGGCCTTTCTCAAAACACCCAACACCTACAACTCATCTCTCTCTCTCTCTTTGGCATGTGCACACTCACATGAAGAGATGCACACAAATACATTGCCAACAGACACATCCTATAATCAGACTGTTCGAAAACAACATTTTGTTCCTAAAAACAGACATACAGTAACACTGGTGTGTATATGTGAACATGTGGTCACAGAAGACATATTTACGACTCAGCAGTCCAACTTTGACCGGATCACTCAGGACGCTGTTACCAGGTCTGAATGGAGTTTTTGTCAAGATAAAACTTGACAAACTCAAAATTGTAGTGGATCATGACTCTCTGTTCTGGGAACCTCTCACTAAATGAGCACCGACAGACAGAATTGTTTATTATTATTATTATTATTATTATATATTTATCTTGCTGGAAGAGCCACCTCACCATTAAATGCTGAGTAGAGCGGCCAACAGGAATGTCCTCTCTATCTGAACTGCTCTGTGACAAGTCACGTTCTCCTGTCAGGTCAGACCAGTTTTCTCCAATTCTGGAAACAGAACCAAGAGGGGGTGATGTCTAGTTCATTCTCGGATCACTTGATTTACAATATGCTGAAAGGTTATTATGGAAATATTGCCCAGTAACCCTAAAATATGTAGCAACTTTAGTCATGTTACTTATGTAGTATGCAGTCACTTACTGTTGTCTCACTCCATAATAAATGTTAATTGAAATAAAAAGATAAGGATAATAAACATAAAACTAAAACATTATCATGTTATATAATTCACTGTATGTGTAATGTGAAAGGTTTAGTGTAAATAAATAAATAAATGATAAATACCTGTCTGTGAGGAGGGCTGGAGATAATCGATATTGGGGAACAAGACTCATTTGCAGGATTTGATTTAAGTTCTACCTGATGAAATATTGACTGGAACAATGGCATTGTTATGCGGTGATTGTTTCTACATCCATTTGCGTGTGACACATGCCCAGCTGTCATGTTCAACTCAGTTATCGAAAGAGTCCAGAGTCAGAGAGGGCAGGATGATAAGTAATAGTGATAAGTATGAAAGCTGTATGGGGCTGTACAGACACCAATATGAACACGACCTGATGGAGGTAGCGTCATTTCTTATTGATCAGCTGGAGCATCATGGAAGGTTCCATGGATCCAAGTTTCATAATGTCAACTGCATCCAAAATGGATATGTTGTGACCCGAAGTACACTGAGGCATTTGCTCCAGTGTGGTGAAACATTGTAAAGTAATATTGTAAAGGTTCCTGTGCCTTACAGTGCCTTAGGATAATGTACGATGTGGTGCAATTTTATATACAAATAAAATTTAATTCAACTTTTCACGTTGTAATAAGAAAATATTACATTAAAACAGAACACATTAAAACTTATCACATTATCACATGATACTGATCTATTTTTATTTTTGCTGGAGAGGCAGTAATAAGCTGGACTTTACAAACGGTAATTTCAGGAGAAAGTGCAGTATCTTCTTTGGTGCAGTGCCTTTTCTGCTCATTTAAGATTATTGCAAGGAAAGTGCATGTTTCATGTGAATCCCCAGTGTAAATGTAGCCTTTTCTTTACATGCCATATGCTTCAAAGACAAAATGTAAGAGTAGCAATCTTTGCCAGGAGTCTGTGTCTCATTCTGCCAAGCTATTTTGGGAGCCTAATTTTGAGAATATTAAGTCAAAGTCAGTTTGGAATTTAATAACAAATATCATGTTACCAGCAAAACCAGAGAATTTCATTTTAAAATTATACATATGTTTTATCCAGTAAGCCAAACGCTGTCAAGGTTCAGAGGTGATATTGATGGAAAGTGTGTTTATTGGAAGTAATGAAAATGAGACTGTCATCTTTGTTATGAATAGATTTGTATTAATTTATTTCAGTTAGATGTAGAATATACAATGATGACTGGTTCAGCCAGCTATTTTTATCTCTCTTTTTTTTTAAAGAGATATTACTGAATGCAAAATATTACATTTTGTCCTGTATTTTTTTTTTTTATTTGATGTTGAAAACATACATTTCATTAATCCTAAAGGATAAATAAAGGAACCACACACAAAAAAGATCAATATAGAATTTGGACTTTGTATTAAATCAGAATAAGACTGCAACCACCTCTTTGAACTGTTGACCTCTGGTAGATATTATGGGTTGTCCCAAACATAAACTTAAATATTCAGAAAAGGATATCTTTTCCAAATGCAATCTGCACATTCAGTAAGAAAACACAATTAGACGGTATTACTTACTCATGTTGCAATGCACTGCCATATACAGACAGACAAAGATCATTCATATGCAAATATAGATTATTTACTTTAATTTTATAATGTATTTTTTTTTTAATTAAGGCTGATTTTATGACCTACATTTTACTCACTGTACTGTGGTCTTACATCACTGAATGGCAGTTTCAATGTTGTATGAACATACATTGAGAGTAAAAGCTATTTTGATTCTGATCATTACATGCATATCTCAGTTAACAGAAAACTCATATTTAAACTGCAATTTAAAAAAAAAAGAGAGAGAAATATTTTGTCCTTTTTACTGGCCTGGAAAAGACAAAGAATCCAAAAATAGACTTTATTGTATATGTTTTTGATGGATAATACAGTGAAATGGCAAAAGCTGGAAAGACACACACACACACACACAAACAAAATATTTTTGCCTTTTTTCTTTTCTAAACATTCAGCCAAAGTCAATGGTCATAAGTTCACAGAATCCAAGACTGAAAACAATGATGAAATAAATTGTACTACTAACATTCAACAGCTGCCAAACAGTTTTTTCAAAGGAGGCTACAATGTGTTTTTACATTCAGATGAACTGGAAATGATTGTTACTGACTTGTGTTCTGGGTTGAAACCATTCATGGCCAAACACTCCATTTATTCAGTGAATCGCATGATTATACTAACATGATATACATTACACAGTGGAGTTTTGTACACAATCTCCCATTCTTGTTTCTTTCCACTATGGAATACAGTGAGAATGAAAGCAAAATGTAGAGGATGAAATAACATTTGCATACTTTACAAAAACCTGCTTAGATTTGTTAGTGGAAGTCTATTGGAAGATAGATGGTGAGATTTGGTGTCTTCTGTGGTTTCTAAATGCGATGAATTCAAAATATTCACATATTTTCCCAGACACCTTATATCTTTTTGTACTCTGGTCCAGTCAGAGGGCCATGTGTATTGGGCTTCACGTTTCCCAAGCCCCTCGCTTGGCTTCTACAGACCACGACTTCCTACCACAGGACTCCTGCCGTTCAGTGAGGCCCTTAGGCCAGACCACTCATCTAGCCAACATTAACGGCTCTGTTTAGTAACACAGAGTCTCGCCGTTGAGCCAAGTGCTCTCCAGGAGGCAGATTTGACATCGTGACCTGGGGAACATTCTCACCGATTTTACACAAGTGGAACAAGTCAAATCACTCCCGCATTTCTCTTTACTCTCATCGCTTTATGGTGGTTTAGATATGTTTTGGTCTCTTCAGGATGAAATGTTGGTGAGCATGGTATCCATGGTTCCTTCTGTGCCCCCTGGATAAAAACAGCTAATTGCAGCTTTTAAGGTGCTTTTGAAAATGCATAGTCCATGTGGCAAACAGGCACCTAAGTGTAGATGGTAAACCTTTTTTGTTTGTTTTTTGTGTGTGTTTTTGTAGAGAGGCATTTCAAAAACTAATGGATGTTTGTTTGAAAACCCATGTTCTCAGCACCTACCCACAAAGGTTTTGACATTTCCTTCAATTTCAGTTTGTGTTTAGTGTTAAACAGCATGGCAGGTAAATTACCATGTTTTAAATGGAAAACTAAAATTGCTCTCATAAGCAGGTTCACGTTCCAATTTGGTGTACTGTACCTCTTAAGTACAGCCCCATGTTGCTAGCATGATTATAGAGTCTTAAGTCTTGTTAACAGATATTGTATTTTTCTAAAAAAATTAATATAATCCCTGGGTCTGGAAGGCAAAGCCAATGCAGAAATGTCTGAATCCTGTATTTCTTCTTTTAATTGCCATCAATTGGGTTAGACTAGAGTTGCAAAAAAAGGTCAGTTTGTAGTTAAAAACTGTGGGGAAAACAAGTTTTCCTTTAACTTATAGCATTAGTAAACATTTTCATGTGGAGTTTATGTAGAGGAAAGCATGACCAAAGCATTTGTATCCAAGGGCATATGAGGTTAAGAGTGGACTGTGATTTGTCTGACAATCGGCTCATGGTCATGTAATCTAAGAAAAAAAGAAACAAACAAAACAAAAGCATTGTGTTCATTTGATTAAGAGTGAATCAAAGGTCAGACAAGTTTTAGTGGAAATGGTGTCAATAGGTCAGCAATGAAATCAACCATTCTGTATCCTCAGACAGCACTTTGACACTTCCTTTCCTTTATTGAGCCATCACATTTATCGACTGGTCATGGCAGCCATTGAATTGATTTCTCAGGGCCTTTTTCTGGCTTGTCTTCTACATGCTAGTGTAGACCAAACATGCCATAAATGACATATGATAGCTTCAAACATACAGTTCCAGGAAACCAGAATTCCCAACAGTATATTCTATTGGGAATTTTCAAAATTAAATATTTGTTTAACACAAATGCAAGAACAAAAAAAGGCACACTTTTAATGCCGTTGACTCCTCATAACAGCGACTAAAAATATGTAGCTTTTTTTTTTCAGATTTTGTTGCAGGGCCCTTTCAGTATTAACCACAAATTATATGTATTTGTATTTGTAAAACATTTGGGGATAAAGTATAGCTGAAAAACAGACCAAATGTCAGTGTAGTTGGAATTATACAGCAACCACAAAACACTGTTTTGAAAAAGTACAGCACAAAAAGAATATAAACTATATGTAACTATGTAAGGATTTACCTTCACACCTCCTTACAGTCCCATCATGTGTTGTGACTGAGAATGGACTGCGGTTTGGCCCACTATAACTTGATATTATTGCTTCCTCCTTTTTCTTCTATGATTGGAGGTGAAGATGATGGTTCACCAAATTTTGGACCAAAAGTAACCTTTATGAAATCAGACTCTTTTTTTTTTAACTGCACTGTTTTAATTAATCCCTTCATTTAACTGTTTTCCTATTTCTTTCTAAATGCTCTCTTTCTCAGCATTGTCTTCTGTTTTTTTTTGTAATTTGTCAGGATGCCTATTTCTGCGAAACACTGGAAATAGCTTTGCTCTTGAAATATGCTCTACAAATACATTTACTTCGCCTTGCCTACATGGTCTACACTTGTTGACAGAGCTTTACTAAATATGTGTCATAGAGGTAGAACAACATGTCCACATAGACAGGAAAAGCAAAATTTTCCTACGCTAAAGTTGCCACTTTAGTTTGCTTGTTCTTCATGTCTATTACACACTTGAACAAATTATTGTTGACAAAATACAAATTAAATAACAGGTGTGGAATGAGTTCTTTTTTTAAAACTGACAGTGGTTATGTATGATTTTCACTGAGTCAAAACTGACAGAGACAGGGATGTTGAGTTAAAAAACAAACTTCCCTGTTCTTATAATTACAATCAGTAAATGTAGCTGTTTCAGTATCTATTACTCCAACATTAGTGTTGCGGCTGCAAGCACCACAACTGCGTACTTTTTGCTACAACTAAAAATAACAGCACCAGCAGCCAGGGATCCACAGCCACTGGCTTGTTGTCATACTAACCCTCTCCATGTCGGCATCCATATAAAGCTCTGGCTTCCCACTTCACTGGCTGATGATGAGTGACAGCATCCCTGATTCCCAGACTCTAGAACCGACCAGCAAGTGGGGAGGAGGATGGCTGGGATGCCAGTGAGCAGGATCAGGGCATCTGTTCTGGATGATTTTGTCCAGGCTGGACAGGACAGCCACGAACCGTTAACTGCTCTCCAGCCCTCCTGATGATGGACCATTTGCTTTTCTTATTTTCCTGTTAACAGACAAGGAACATGTGATCCAACCCTTTAAAAAGCCCTTGGTAATATTTAACCCTTAATGCTCTTATTGTGGCTGAAGAAGTGAGTGATGGCAGCAATGACATCTGTAATAGCAGTGAGAAAAAGAAGTGAGGTGGAATGTCTCACCAAGTGCCAGCCCTTGATCTGTCAGTTTAAATCACGCTGTTGTCTCTGAGAGATTGTCTGTAGGATTGAGCCTGTATCATTAATCTCCAGGGACTAGCCATAGCCAAAAGAGACTGCCACGGGTCCCTTTACACTTCACATGTATCTGTATGAGATCAGATGATGTGCCTGAGAAAAATGTCAACCCTGCTCTCACTGGTTTCCAAGAAATGATCAACCAATTTGCAACAAGTCAATCCAACTTTTCAACTGTAAAATATACCACGGTCTAAGAGTACACTACCATGTGTTAAAGTTGCATTTGAAAGGGGGGGAAAGGCATTTAGCCTTTCCTGCTTCAAGTACCCACCAAGCCTTCAGGTAGACATACAGACTCTACTCCATTAAGGGCTTGATAACACTCCAACAATGTATCAAAAGAAAATAAGAACCATAAGAGTGTTGACGCACGAGGGCAAAGCAGTAATGCTCTCAGTCGAGGAACTTAATAGTTTTGGTTTTTTAATCCCACTCGCTGAGACCTCTCGGAAGAAAAAATAGTCCAATTTGGGCTGCAAGGAAACCGGACCGGTCTCAGTCTTGGACTGACGCATAGCCTCCACAACAAAACAAATTTGCATCAATGATTATTTTCCAAGGAGACATCTTGCAGAAAGTTTCCAGAGATATAAACAGTGTAATTATTGACAAACAGTCTCCATGAAGGTAACTCTACCCTTCTGATGAGAATGCATCATCCAGCATGTGATGTATTTGTCCAGATCTCTGTAAGTGTTGCATTGCTGTAAAACAGTTGGGATTATTGTGCTCGACTAAAGTGTCTACATTGCGAAAGAGAGGGTAAACTTTACTGGACCTTGCATAATTTGATAGCTTTGAGAAGAACCTGATCACCTCCTTTTGTTCGCTGTGGTGTTGTCATTGCACCTCTGGATGTGCTGATACAAACATAGCTATGACACCAGTCTGGGTATCATTTTAAGTAATTCTACCTAAAGCCTGTGTGATAATATTTCTTGAAAAGAAGGCATTGAATCCTTATACTGACAGATTTGGGGTTTTTTTTCAGTGACAGATCCATTACAATAGAGAAACGCACCAGTGCAGTGATGTAGAAATACCCCCATCCTTTCAAAATCCAATTTAAATAAAAGAGCGAGGGTCTAATCAGCAAAATGCATATCAAAAATAAAAGGACAAGTTCAGCAGAGGAAAAGTCCCATGCTTTATATTCACACACGCAGGCAGCATTTTAATGTAGTCAATCTAGGTATGGTAATGGAGGTCATATTTTAAAATGAAAAGGTTGGGGCCGCTCTGATGATCATAAAACATTTTCTATTAAGACCATATACACACTAACAACAGGGGTTGTTACCCACTGTTTTAGTAAACAGTGCCCACAACAGCTCCTAAATAAGTGTACTACATAGAAAAGTGCAAAACTTGGCCAATTAACCGTTAAATGGACACTCAAGTCAAGTGTATAACCTCTAATTGCACTTCCCTACTTTCCTACTTGCACTTACAGTACTACACTAGTTAATGCACTCTGTTGTTTTCCACCACTGATGTTAAACCCCAGAGACAGACTGTCAAGATGTAGAATAAAGATGGACAGTATATTTGGGTGATAAATCTGTGCAGGCTCATCACAGTGATCAATGCCTCACTTTGTTTTTGCATTCTCTGTGACACATTGTTATTAGAAACAAATACATTCTTTTAAGTAACCACATAACCCATGGCAGCATCTGAAACACCACATGACATATTTGTTGTCTGCCTCCCTAGTGTTTATAATTATTCCTTCTGTGCTGTTTTTGATGCTCAACTGATGAATAATTAAAGATGACAAAGTGGAATGCTGCCAATATTGATTATGATGCTTCATGCTCTTTTGCAAAGTGCAACACAGCTACAATGTTCAGCTCCTTACAAACAACTGCAACACGACAGACTGTGGAAATCCTCATTGCAGTGCCCATATGGCATGTTTCCATGTAAAAGATCCCAGTTTGACCAAAAGGGAGTATGTGGTGAAATTGGACTCAATGGTTTGGCTCCGTTGCAAACCAAAGAAAAGAACTGCAAACTTTAGCCAATACTAATACTGAGGGAAGGTCACAAGGGGGCAACCGCAATTTAACTGATCAACTGAGGCATATAATATAGGAAATGTAGTGATTTATATGTTTCAGTTTACACCTACAGTATATATTTGGATGAAAGCCTATCACTCAAACCCAGATTCAAGTATCATTAGTGGCCTAATGAAAACATGAATGTCTGTGTTCCTGACACGCATAATTAAAAGTGCAGATGAATAAATACTACTTTAAAAAAGTGGCCTCAATTGTTTGGATTTGTGCCTTTTGTATTATTTTTGCGTAAATTGTTTGTCCCAACAGGGATTCTATCTATTAATTTTGCGAATGACCCAGCTTATAAACCTAGTTCTTTCATTTTTTTACTTTTTTTTTCTCTATTAGTCTGTTGGATATTTTGTTTCTGTTTCTTCCTTTAGGTGCATCCAAGAGCAAAGCATTCTCCACAGGCAGAATTCTACCACAATTAGCATGTATTTAAAAAAAAAAAGCCATACCTGGAAGTATCGGCGGAAACTGGCTCTGAGATTTACATGGGTAATAACCTATGAATAAGAGATTCTGTTTGGTTTACAAAAACTACGTAAATGTCTGAGAAATGTTACAGTAGTTGCCAGCGAACTGGAGAAACACTTTGTCGTTGTGCCGTGGCCCATGTTGTACAAAGTCCAAATGCTGTGGAATGAGGAGTCTACTGCTGTCTGGAAGATAGAGACTGAGTGGAACCCATCACCATTACCTTGGCTGTTTGTGGTCGTCCGCCTGCCATATCCCTCTCCCCACAAGCAGATGGTAGCATCGCTAGCCTGCCAAGTTTACACTGACAAGAATGTGTGTAAATGTGTGCGTGCGTGTGACATAAGTATCCATTGGTGAGCATGCGTGTACGTGACCACACATAAAATTGTACGTGGCAATAACACGGTAGAGTTCATTCCCATTCATCGCAAAAGGCAACACGAAAATTCCCCCTTATCTTCCACAACAGAAAGTACACTGCATGCCTTTGTGTCTATTACAGATCATGTCAATGGGAAAGAGAGAGATGGGTCCTGACTGGCTATATGTGAGAAAGGATGTAATACTGTAACCTTACTATGCTGCAAAATGAGACGGCAAATGAACAGTGGGTAAGCGAATACAGTCAAAGCAAGACAGCAGACCACATTGCATGTCAGTGTGTCCTGCAGATGGAGCCTTAAATCTGTCACTGATGCCATAATTTCCACATATCAAACAACACCAGGCTGAATCGGGGCCTTTTTCACCAGGGATCCTTGTGCTCTGTAAACCCTTCTGTGTTTTCCAGTTATCATAGTTGGGGAAATTAAAAGTGACCACCCCAGAGACAGTGGAGTAGACAAATGGCTACCATTAAGACTGAAGAATCAGCCAACTGATAAGCCATGCGTAGCCTCAGCTCATACAATCACATATGGATGCAATTAATAAAGCAACCGTGTCTTTTAGAAGTTACCTGTCTACACAGCTAAGCTGCAGCAGCAAGAATGTTTTGTAGGAAACACAGGCCTGTATCTATTTTTAAAATACGGAAGCACTACAGTTATCAACTACAGTGACACCAGCGGGTGGTTGGGGTGGGAGGTGAGTGCACAGAGTGGTCAATTGTAATGCCAAAGACCTAGGTCCGCATCCACAGTCCTCTTTTTGGTTTAAAAGAAACCCATTGTTCAAGTTAGATAAAGATAATGGTATATGAAACCAAACCACAGTCATGAGTGCCTATTCATAACCAGCAAAAATGTTACAGCTAGGGATGGGAATCAGTACCCGTACTGGTCGAAATCACTGGTTCAGAAATTTATGCCACGTGCTTCACTCTGCACAGACTGTAAAAAAGTGAAAAAAAATTCTGCAAAAACATTTAAGCTGAATCATATTTGGGCCGTTTATTTCTTCTTTTTTTCAGACAACAATATTTGTTGCACAGTAGGAGAATTATATCTTTGAAATGGCTCATAGTTTCATAGTTTATAAATGGTCTAAAATGATTGTATCAGACTAATATCAGTATTGGACTCAAAAAAGTGTTATCATCGCATCCCTAGTTGCTCTCATGAAAGGTGGAATATGCAAGATCATATATTTTGTTGAGGAAAAAAAAGTATTCTGCACATTGTACTAATATGTATCAGTGTATTGCAAATAACAATATTAACGACTAGCTGCTGCAATATAGTAGCAGAGAATAACTCAAGAGTTGAATCATAATATAGCGTAATACGGAAGATAAACAAGCCCTGAGCCTAATGGATCATATGCTGAGCATAAAATAAAAAACAGTTTCACTTTCTGGAAAAACATCACATGCTTGCTTTTGTAGAGTGCTAAATTGGTAATAAAATCAAACTGAAATCTGTGATGATTGATGTCTCACTGTCATTTATAAACAGTTCACAAAAAATGAAGCTACTACAGCAGCTGGCTTTGTCTTAAGCATAACAGTGAATGTACCTACCACATTTCACCACTGTTATGTGGGTCATAACTCAAAGCATTCGCACAGTATCAAAGCTGTAATGCACAGGAATGTGTGTCCTATTGTTCTCAGGTGGAATGTTTGTCATAATGCCATGGAACATCTTTGTAAGTACTGTAGTAAAATAGTGTTTAACATTCCTGGATGGTATTAGACACAGGTGAAATGTCTCACAATACGTATGGAATAGAATGGCATTAATTTGTTTGCGTTCGTATTGTCTGTGCAAGCCTCCACTTCTTCAACATACTCACAGCCTCTACTGCATCCCTCTCAGGGTATAAAATATCCCTCTGTGGTTGCCATTAACATTCACCCAGGAAGTTCAATCAGTAGCCAATTCTGGTTTTTCCCTCCCTTTTGTAATTAGGCTCCAGGCCATGTGGGGTGAGCCTGTGCATTCTGGCTGAGAAGACGCACTGAGAGGGGATTTGTGGTTTGGGAAGCCTGGGCTGGAAAGAACAACTGTCTATCGGAGCCAGCAACTTGCCCGTCTCTGATTTGACACATGCGCTACACTGTGACAGAGTTTGCAGACAGGATGCAGCCATCGACATGCGCATGGGCTGAGGCCTCTGCCAGAACCCTAGACCCTAGAGCTGAGAAGCCAGGACAACAACCAGAAAGGTCTGTGGAGGCCACAGGACATCCTCTGAAAGAATATCGCAGTAGTCTGGAGCCTCCTGGTAGAGGATATGGAGCACAGGCACTCACTGCCTGAAGTCAATAGTTATAATTCCACCGACACAAGCTCTTCATATTGCTGAAAATACCACATGGTCTCACACAATCACATGCATACACGAACTCCAGCTGACACAAAGACATGCCTGCACATTGTCTGCACATTTATAATTATGCTTTCATAACCACAAATTCTACCCCAACTCCCATTCACCCCTTCCACATCTCACTCACTCACTCGCACACACATAAACACACAGAGTCTACAGTATACTAGGGGATGCTCTCTTGCTTTGCAAAGAAATTATTCCCTGGCACAGACGCCCTTAGAGAAAAAAAAATTGTCCATGCTGGTGCAATTGTGTTGGGGAAAATAAAACAAGAACAAAGTACAATGACCATAGAGAAAAGCATCACTTTGTCAGGTGACCCCACTGCCTCATATCCAGTGCTTGCATTTTATTACACAATAAGTCTTCACCTTTCCACACCTTTTTTTTTTTAAGTCTACAGTAAAAGAGAGAAAGACGTGAACGGACATATGGAATGTAGCCGACTCTCAGCCTTGCATCCATGGCAAAAATATTCTTTGATGAATGCATGCTTGTCAAGCATTATTTTCCACAAAATGTATCCCATTGTGAAAACCAAGTTAATTTGACATGACAAGCCAGGCAAATCAATGCAAGTACATCCAAATAATGAATGTGCATTTATTGCGGAGTACATGTGTTAATATTCAAAGCTAATTGAAAGTGATCAAAAGCTTGGAAGTGCTCATAGTTGCTGGACATGAAGTGAATTTGTTAACTGAGCTCTGGATAGCCAACTGCGTGGCGAATGGAGCACTTATCTTCTCACAACTCTCCCCTACATGTCAGGTGTTATTTGACTGATCCATTCCCACTGATCCAACTCTCTGATTTTCCTGCATCTCCATTCCCAGAAAAAAGGGAGTGGGTTAGGCAGTCCCTGCTCATAGCCAAAACACTATTTCATCACCAGGCCCGTTTGTGTGACTGGACAGGGCAGGATTAGGACTGCATGCCTCATCCATCTTTAACACTCCCAACATCTCCCACTAAAACAGACAGAGATGGATTAGCCAGCTGGAGCCCTGCTCTTCTTTTCCATTCACTCCCTCACCTTAGGAAACTTAGCATGCCCCAGTCCTGAGCATCATGGAGCAGGGTACTTTATGCTCTGCTTAGCACTCTTCACTTTGTTTTCCCTGCACCATTTCCTTGACCCTCGCCATGAGTAAATCATATCTTCTTCTACCTTCACTTTCTAGTCATTATCTATGTCAGTCTATGTCACTGCACCACCTTGCAAATTTCCAGGCTAAATGTCTAGGCTGATGGTAAGCATCATGGAGCAGGGTACTTCATGCTCTGCTTAGCACTCTTCACTTTGTTTTCCCTGCACCATTTCCTTGACCCTCGCCATGAGTAAATCATATCTTCTTCTACCTTCACTTTCTATTCATTATCTATGTCAGTCTATGTCACTGCACCACCTTGCAAATTTCCAGGCTAAATGTCTAGGCTGATGGTAGAAGGATGTCCAGTAACTGCAACCTGCAGGTGGAAAAATCAAAGCAATAACAACCTTCACTGTTGAACAGAAATGTTGACATTAAACCACATTTTTCAGTCACCTTGGTGAGCCTCTGGCTACAGTTGAAGGTAAATAAAGTCCACCTGCATCAGAAAGTGTGATTTTCAAGATGACAGACCATAACATAATCACTTTACAGCAGAAATATTTTCTCTCAGTAACTTGAATAGTTGTAAGACACTGTCACTCGTGCTGTCGACTGATAAGCTGATCAGGTACAGCTCTAACCTGGTGTAAGCCTATCATCCTCGGGTTCGTCCTGTCTAACTAACCTGGCAACTACAGAGCAGCTGAAGACAGGAAAGCCCTCTCCAGGGACTAATCTCCAATGGATTACAGGCAGCTGTGATAGTGACTGCCCTACACACATTAAGCTGAGCCGACAGCTTAGTGGTGCTAGATGGTCCTCTCCTTGTCTTGCTTTTATCCCAAGAGACTGTCTAGGTAAGATCTTACAAGATATTTATTAAGCTGTGTACTAATGGGGCAAAGGTTGCTGGGGATGTTGTAAAACAATGTTGCCGGATGTGATGCCTGCAACTTATCCCAGCTCAACACGAGATGCTGCCAACATGCCCCGGAAGCCAGAGGCAAGGAAAAAAATGAGTGATTCATGAGTGATTAATAGAGCCTAACCTAGTTTTTTTTTTTTTTTTTTTTCTCAGCAAATTGCAGAGTTGCTGACAATCTAGAAAATATATTAGACAAGTTTGTATGTTTAGTGCGTGGCAACTCTAGCCTTCTTCCAGGTGCATATTGTCAGTCATTGCTTCATACAGACAACCCAACTTGATAAGTTCTTCATCCAGACTACAGATGGCACTATTGCCTCAGTACAATTGGAACTGGAGAGCAATATCTCATTATGATGAGCCATCAAACTGACTGACAACATTTATTCTCCTTTTACGAGTTCATAAATGACCATTTCAAGTACAGTATCATTGACATTGGCATGAAAATAAAAAAGTATCATTCTGCTTCAAATCAAAAGTCTTTCATCCTGAAAATGTTCAAAAAAAATGGGGGCGTCACTTAGCCCTACTATTTTTCCTGTAAAAAAAAAAAAAAAAACTGAAGTCAGTTTTTGCTCAAACAGCTCCTGCCTTTCATTGGTTCCGCCAGACTGGTGAGGCAAATCAAACGCATACTTGTTCATCCACTGACCACGGCCTGAGTATTAAACTTCAGAAAATGGCTTTCCACAGTCAGTGCTTTGAGCTGATGACCTCTCAATTTAAAGTCTGTCCAAAAAGAGACTATAAACTCAACATTCAGGTTTTTCCCCTTTACCAAAGAGTGAAGTTATGTGACAAAAAAACAAAAGAAATGGAAGTAACAGCAGACCCTTCATGGGTGAGAGACAACATATGATGATCATTTGGATCAATTCAGAGTCAACAATTACAGAATCATATGAAGTATGTTCTGCTCTAAAGGCAGGAGAAACCAGGGCTGCCTCTCGCTTCACTAAGATGTCTTTCTTCCCCGTCTGTCATGCATGTATGTTCCTAAATTTATGAACAGTTTTTTCTTCTTTCCAACTTGTGGTGTGTTAATTACTGGCAGCACTCTCAGAGGCTCTCTAAACAGAAATGACAGAGGTGTTGTTCAGTGTGCTAAAGTCAGTTCAGCTGCTGGCTGGGGTAATTGAAAGGCAGGGTTTCCCAGCTGGAATCACCGTGGAAGAGGCCCCTGTGTTTGCCACTGCTGCCTTCATAATGACAAATGTCTTTTATCCTTTTACAGTATAGTTACAACAGGTTCAAATGTGTCAGTGTGCTGGGGAAAACGTGACTACTTAGAAACATGGAAGTCCAAAAAAACAACCTAATAACCACTCTTTCTGACTACAAGCATTCATGAAGAAAATGTATTTTCAACTGCACTTTATTAAGACATTTTGATAAGTTTGACAAAAAAATGTGTTAAAGATGGAGAATTGAGAGTAGGGAAAAAGTAAAGCACATCTGTGTCAACAGGTGGGGCCATCATAGTGTCTTTATAAATAGCGGTTACTATACAGCTTGTCTTCTCTGGTCACAGGGTTGTAGCATGATGTGCATGTAAGGAACATCACAGCCTGGTTTGTACTACTTGCATTCTCCTTTTGTAGGTACCAGATGAGTGGGTAAATTGTGCACTAGAGGAAAAGATCTTCCACTGTCCATGTCAAGTTTACTAAATATCAGAATCAACTCTGAAGACTGAAAAAAAAAAAAAAGATAAAGATCTGGTTCTGGACAATTGAGCTGTCATGTTGTTCCGATTGAAGAGGACATGCGCAGGCCTAGGACATGGTAATCTGCATGGACTCCAGCATCTCCTCCACTGCCTTCATGGAGCACTTATTCTCTTTACTCCCACGACCAGCTAGCTGCATATCAGAGGAAGAAAGTAGGTAGGCAAAGAGAGAGGGGATGGGGGGGTGGGGGTGGAGAAAAAGAGAACATCAGCTCATTAGATCTCTTTGTCAAGCTAAGTAATGAAGAGCTAAACACAGCCTCATAAAGGTATCGATAACCTCATGCAACATACTGTATGTCATGCTCCACTGACTGTGCAAAAACATTCTTGTCCCAAAAGTAACAATGATCATAGAGACACTAGTCAATATACCGATATGGACAAAAATGGTAAACAAGTCATGCAAAGTCAGATAATACCTCAGCTTTGAGGGTCATAAACTGTTGCACAAGTGCTATTACTCACTCTCTCTCTGTTTGTGTGTGTTTGGAGAAAAATGCCCACATCAAGTCCACTTCCATAGCCTCTAGTACAGGAATATATAACACTGCACTCTAATTTTAGCTTGGTGTCCAAAGGGGTTCACAGGAAGGGCCACAAATTATAATCCACAAGCATACAGAAGATTAATCATGTGTACACACATAGGCACACTTCCTCTTCCCAATTAAATCTTGCAACAGACTGGGCACCCAATCGAAACAGACTAAAGGGAAACACAACTTCCTTAACCTCGGGGAACAGGGATAAAATAATGTGTCAGAACAATTAACCTCATCTTGCCAAAGTTGTCAACCAACAATAAATCTTGACAAAATCCCTACAAAAGGGTATCATATGGCTACAGGATCCATTACACTTGAGGACAAAATTATTGTTTTTGATACAAAAGTATCTCCCACGTGCTGTTAAACAGAGAAAAGAATTTTTAACACAGCTTTTTCAAACATCTTAGTTTTATTTTGGATGCTTCCTTTATTTGACTTTGTACACAGAAATGAAATGATTCCACAAAAACAAAAATTACCAGGGCCCCCCCCCCCCAATGCTAATTGTCAATTGTGTATCCTTTTGCTGCATAACAGCCTGCAGTCCTTTGCTGTAGTTTTCAACAAGTTAAGTCAAAAATTATTTGCTTTGTTTAACAGCACGTGGGAGATACTTTGTCCTCAACTGTATATGGAAGACTTGTCTTTTTTCTATTGTAAGCTGTGGACTATTGTACAATGAGATAAATTTAGGCTACATGTCTAGAGCCAATGCTACTTACACGGCTATACTATTGCAAAGCACTGCTTAAAAGCTGAAAGCTAACATTGGCACGCTAATGCTCACAATGTCTATCATATCTACCATTTATACTTTGTGAGCTAACATTTGCTAATTAGCACCAGACACAAATGTGACATAATGAACTGAACAAATAATGATCAAAAATTACACCATAATTATCCAAGAGTCCAGAGTATCAAAAAACTGATAGCAGTACAGTACAGTAACTCACTACATGCAACTAAAATATGTAAATTAAATCCCAAGTGAAATCTCAAACTCAAATTAAACACATAATCCGCCCTCAAAATCCAGATCCAAAATTTAGACATCTATGAAGAGGCTCTGAAAATGGACAAGCAGGAGGCAACAGCATCGCAGGAGTCTTTCAGTTAACTTATAATAACACAATATGTCAAGTTGAGCAGAGGCAGGGGATACCGTTTCAACCACATGGCTCTACTGCCTCTGAACAACTGAGCACATTCTGCATGTCCTGAGATGAGCCCCATGAGACGGTGTGCAGAGGAAAGCACCATTTTATACAGTGTAAACAATCATTTTCATGCTTAAAAACAACTGGCTGAGGAAATTTAACACTGTGCTTTCACCTAAGGTGGCATCTTGGGTTGCTTTCCAAAACCGCATATCCTCCACTACATATGATCTGTCTTAAACTCAAACAAAAAAACAGCTCAACTCAACATTCATCAAAAAGCCCTGAGCTTTAATACTACAGCAATTTAGTTTAGATCTACGCAGACTTTCACACACAGGTATTAAGTGTTTCCTAAATATAGCCTACACTGTCTTTACAAGGTAAAAGTTTTTTCTCTTTGTCCAAACTCCAATTTAGAAAGGGCAGTTTTATAAGGTGTGCAGTGGGCCATGTAATTTCAAATAGTGACTCATTATTCTAGATTTAGGGTGTGCGAGAGTGGTGGGGGAACTATAATGATCAGTGCATTAATTGCCTTTCTGCCTAACGCACCACTACCTCGGGTCCTGTCGTCAATTATCTCTGCAGCCTGAGGTGATACCACCACATTAACTCCTGCCCTGCTCTAAAACAGTGGGGGGCAGACCAGACAGCTTCACATCTATTTAGAGCATCTGATAATAGAGTCATGACGCAGTGGGAGCCTCTGGTCCGTGACAGAGGATCTAATCAGAGAATCTGTTTAGAGAGTTAGGGGTAACAGTGCAGGCTGTAGGGCTGCTTAAAAGACACATGCACCTATAACCCAACAACTATACATGTCAGCCAACCCCACCAAGGTAATTACATTAATGTTTTTCATTCTTTTCAAATATGCCCCAGTCAGCCATGACCTCTCACTGCTCCCACTTGCACTCACCTGCCCACCTTTTTCCTCACACTGAGGTATGACAATCACCAGGTACTGTTGCCTAATAAAAGTGGATGACTGACACAAACAACGCTTTTAAGGGGCCATTAATCAGCCAGCACAAGCCCACAGCAGCCTCCAGCAGTCTGAGTGGGGCCTACGCCCCTGCTTCTTTTTTAAGATCTCACAAGTCACTTAACTGAGAGTGGGGAGACAAAAAATAAAGGATGCTCCTATACACCATCATTTAATATGTCTGACACTGCAACTGTGCAGTGGTTTGTATAAACATGCTATACATCCAGAGCCCAGACTAATAGCAGAGTTGAGTACAAACCCTCTATAGCCCTTTATAACCAACTTAACAACATCTTGTACATATTGTCTTTGTCTTCAAACAAGGACAAGATGTACACTAGTAGTCTTATTATTATAACCAAAAGGTCAAAATCAAACATTAAAAAAAATAATAAAAAAATGTGTATGTATATATATATATATATATATATATATATATATATATATATATATATATATATGTCTGATGTCATCATAATTCAAAAACAAAAATTTCCTCTGAGCTAATAGAGGCTTACATAATAATATTATAGTGACACAATGTGTGATACAATAGATTCATTTTAAACCACTTACATGTATTTAAATGCTTGTGCAGAGTCCCATTCATTCAGGTATTTGTTGCCCAAATGTGATTAATTCATATTTTAAGTGACAATATGCAATAACACAGTAGCCTTTACAATACTAGTTTTAAATTAAAATACTGAGGTGTGTAATTTAATGATAGGCAGCCTAAACCCATCTGATGCCTGATACCCATCGTTAATATATTTCAGATGAAGTTCAAAAGAACAACAGGTCTTTTTGTCTGATGAAGTCATTTGTTCAAGCAACTAGCAATAATGAATTCATGATTAAAACAAATGCCCAATTTATTTGTTTTGTAATCCTATTTACAGGAAATAGTATTCAGGTGTTATCTGGCTGGAAGCTTAACCGTACACTCACACTCACATCCTGCAGATCCTTTAGGCCCCTGACATATGATTGAAAGTTTGCACTTTGAAATAATCATCTTGTCCACTGTTAGGATCAAAGACTTTTTGAGACAGCAAGGAAAGGTCAGAAGCAAACCAATCAAAATGATGAATGTAGTGGCAAGACTTTTAGTTGACTTTGTTCACCAAAACTACCTCTACATTTTTTTTTTATTTATTGTAGAGATCTGTCTCTGTTTATTAAGTATGAGCCTGAACAAAACAAGCGGCACCTCATGACTGTTTGTTCCACCCCAAATCAAACCAAACAGAAGCTTCTTGTATGCTAGTGTTTTAGAAGAGGACAGCTGCTCACTGGGACATTACTCACACACACACTTTGTGCAACAGAGCTCTTAAACTTGTCTAAGTGCTCAACATGTGAAATGTGTCTATAATGGATGGAGAGCCAAGTGTGGTGAGACGAGGTCTTTAGAGGCTCAGCAGGAAACCTCTCTCTCAACAGCACCCACACATGCTGAGCAAAGAACCACTTATTACATGTTTAACTGTCGAAATCCAAATAAGCAACACATACTGTATGGGCTCATATGGCAAAAAGTTTTCTTTTAAATATGCTTTAATACTCAGGTTGCCATGACAACAGCAAAAACCATTTTAGTTAAACAATCTGAGTCATTTCTCAGTTTTTCCCCTCAATATTTTGCATGCATTTGTGCAGATTCTTATATGAGGGCACATGTGTCTGCTTTCAAATGGGCACAAATTGGTTCATCAGATCCTCGTTATAAAGATTTTATTTAATCTGGGAAAATATCTGCAATAGTAGATGTGAAATACTGCAACACTTAAATCTGTAATGATGCTCATGAATTTGCCACAGACATCCTAAGTTCAGTTCGCTGAGTCCCAGTTTGTGAACTAGACAACTCCCCGCTACAGTCTAGCATGATTGTTGTCCTCAGAGAATCAGTCTGTGGCTCTACAAGAAGCTCATCTGCGAAGCCACGGTGTGGGATAAAGTCTTAGCCGACATTGTGGGCTTAAGTCAACACATCAACAGTAAATGTACCCAGAGACACTGAAAGACACCAGGGTAGTAATTTCAGCACTGCGAGTCAAAGTCATACTTCAGGATTGCTGTGCATTCAGGGGTCATCTGGTGGTTGCAAATACTTCTGCATACTATGCAAATGAAGGGGATTTCTGGATGCCTGGATATTGTGTGCAAATACCGATAAAAGTTAAAACATAGCAGAAGAGTCAAAAGACAATATGGCTGGTGGTTTTCAGTGTCTGGCAAAATTAATAGTGATGTGGGAAAAAGTGGAAATCTGTATGCAGCAGATACCCAAGAATAAAATATGATAAACTTAGATGCTCTTCTAACACGTTTAAAAAGCATCTGTATACAACTCACCTTATAGGCTCTATTAATTTGAGTGGCAGCCCAGGCGGCGTACTTAATATTGTCCTTCTTCACCTTGGCACTAACTTTAGGACTGGCAGCGATGTGACTTGCAGACTAGAGGAATAAAAGAAAACGGGAAGAAGCAGCAAAATGAGCAAAAAGGGAAAAAGGGTGTTCTTATATCAAAACTTGGTGAAACAGCAATAAAGGCATAATTGAGATGAATGTGCAACCACTCTTACCATCTACCACTCCACTAGTCATTGTGGCAGAATGAAGAGAAAAAACAGGCCTTGGCCTGATGACACACAAGAAATCATTTATGGGAGGAAAAAATGAGCATTTTAATGCTTTATACATAAATTGTCACTTAACAGAGTCTAATTTCTCCAACACCATTGATTCCTGGTGATGAAAAAACCATGTAAGCCTTAAAAAAAGGAAAAGCAAGCATGCAGTGAAAAGCGTGCCTTGTGAATCACGGTTTCTGCCTGCCCTGACAGCTCCCTTCCGAACCACAAATCCCATGTCTTTCCCATGTTCCTGCCATCATCTCCACACAGCAAACCCCAAAGGGCTTACCCTGCCTGCACTTCAAAGCCTTCCCTACCAATGTGCTGAAATTTTAACTACACACCAATCAACCTGGCCCTGTTTTTCTATAAAATGGTTTGGCTTCTGTATTTTTTAGTAAGCATTTTCTTTATTTCTATATATTTTTTTCTTTTTTGGCACAAGAGAAACCTCAGTTTAGATGATGTCAACCTAGACAGGCTATCCCCACATAACAGTGTGCACCATTATGAAGGGGAATCCCCACGCAAGCATTGTGAGTAACTAACCGGCAACCCGACTGTGGTCAGTGCAACCAAGTCTTTTGTGGAACTGACTCAGCTGGTGAAAGTTTAATGCCCTTTCACTGAACTTCTTGCACCTGTCAGAATTAAGACCTTTGATATGAGCTGACAAACTTCAAAACAAACTCTTCAGACAGATGTGTGACTGAGAAAGAATAACCTCCCACTACCTGAGGTAGCCATTAAAGGGCAGGGTGTCAGTGAAGGACTTGTCAGGAAGCTGCACAGGGCCTGCTCTGTGTCCACCAAATGTGAGAGTT
The DNA here is from genome assembly GCA_016785285.1 of Brachirus orientalis. Classification (NCBI taxonomy): domain Eukaryota; kingdom Metazoa; phylum Chordata; class Actinopteri; order Pleuronectiformes; family Soleidae; genus Brachirus; species Brachirus orientalis. The sequence goes on from JAFBJR010000425.1 coordinate 5,300,455, forward strand.
AACAGAAGCAAAACTCTTGGTTTGAACCCTGCTCTGCTTCTCCTGTATGCTGTCTAAATCTCAGAAAATATGGGTTATGTGTTTGGAATATGTTATGTGTTTGGACTACCTGAAAAATTCCAGTGCAGCACATAGGAAAACACTAAGTCTCTCTGTGTTAGACCTGCTTCCCCTCTCCACCTTTTATTCCCAGCACTGCTTTGTTTGTGTGTTTATGTCAGCTCTCAATTACATATGATGCATTAGTGCTGAGGGGCAACATCCCACTTAAACAAATACATAGATGAATGTGCTGTTTGGCCATGACTATAATCAAACCGGCACCGATAATTTGCAAGTTATATACTGCTTACAACAGTTGTACTGTTCTTTCTCTCTAACGCATGTTTTTCTCTTTTTTACTCCATGCCTTCTTTATTTATTTAAGTGATAAACATAAAGAGGTATTATTACAAAAATAAAGAGCTTCAGAAGGGCAGACATTTCCTATGCTGGAGTTCACCATCTGACTCAGCAGTGTGCTGACCTGTCTGAGAGCCTCTTCTTCCCCCAAAAACACATTTACACACACTACAGGCATATTTGACAGACTCATTGGTCAGCCTCAACCTTGACAAACCACAGGGTAGCAAGAAAGTTCTACTATCTTTGTTTTTCTCTCCTTCTCTCCAATTTTCTCTTCATGTACAGTACAGCAGTACTCACCATGTACAGACCAAACAATGCCCTCATGTTTCGGTTGTTCAGCCTCAGCGCCTGGGCAAAATACTTTCTGGACAGCTCCAGGTTTTCCAGCCCCCCCTGAGTGTACTTCACCTGTTAGAGGAAGCATTAAATTGTGTTAAATGGCAGCACAAGCAATGACAGCATGACATCTGAATAAGCAATACATGACAACCACATGTGAACACATCTCCTTTCATAGGCCTGTGCTCCCAGTGACATTAAGTGTTTTCTGGTGTTTCCCTCTGTTACAAAGAGAGGCGCCATTCACGGAGAGCTAACATTTATTCCATAGTCTCCCACATGCTTGATGACGGACATCCAGGCGTGTACCTACCTCTGCGTATTGCTCACAGTACAAATGATTGTGAGGATTGGTCATCATCAGCTCCTCCAGACAAAACGCAGCTTTTCCATAGCTGTGGAAATGACAAGGGAAACAGTAAGCCAATTGATGCAGCTGTAGGTATGTCATCCTTTAGCTTATTCAACTGTGAAGCACAACATGTATGCCCAATAAATTTACAGGTATAAATCTGTATTGAAAACTACATGGGGTACAAGTACGACAGACTTATAGCCTCCTGAATGTTGCAGAGCTCCATAAAGATCTACAATGTGTCATGAAGTTTATTTAAAGGTTTACAGTAAAGGTTCCTTAGTCCAGACAGCTGGAAAAGGTAAAAACCAATCTAGTATGGTGATTCTCCCTCCTTTGGGACATTGTGGATCAATCTTCTCCATGTGTGTTTTCTCAGCCTTTTAATGTGTAGTTAATTACCTTCCTGAGGTCAGCACTACAGTAAGAGCTGGCACACTGTGCCTATACTCAGATGAGATCACTTCTCAGCATCAGACTGCTGGGCTGTTGACCTCACACTAATCTGCTGCCACTCCATTTCTAATACACAGTTTCCCCTTCACTGTAACAGGCCAAGTTGAGCTAAGATACAATATATCACTGGAACGCAAAGCCATAAAATATCTGCACACCTAACAAAACACAAGTCAACACAAGCAGACCAAGACATGAACAGACCTCCCAACAGAAAATGGCTGTCTTTCAATACATTTAAAATTAAGATCATATTTGTAACCACGTTTTCACTTCATGGCCAGTTTTTTATTTTTATTTTTTTCATTTGGAAAGACAAATCTTATCAGTTAAAGGAAAAACCAAAACACTCCTGCTTCCTACACCAGGATTCTGAAGATTGGGACATTTTTCAACACTGGGGAGAAATCAGGTAAATGCAACCTTTTGACTGAGACCAAATGATCAAAATTTTGTCTTCCACAAAATGAAGAAGCATACTATACAGCTTAGGAGGGGAAAGGAAGGTGCCGGCAGAGAAAGAAATAAACAGTAGGAAGGGATTGAGTGGAGGGGGAGATCAGAGGGGTTGGGTGGTTGGGGGCTGCTTACAATTACCACTTCCTCTCCATAAAGTCTTTCAGATGTGCTCACGCAGTGGCCATGGCCTGCAACAGAGCCTGCTCCATCAGCCATCAACCAGAGTCTTGTACCAGAGCCAGACCCCCACCTCTGAAGCTCTTCCTTGAATCATCCAACCCCACCAACAACGAGCTACTCTGTAAGGCTGCAGCTAAGCTCACTCTTTACCACAGCGCTTGAGTAAGTTTGTAGCTGCCATCATGTGCGAGACTGCAAGAATCGTATTTGTTTCTTTTGGAAGTTAGTAAAACCATCAGCAGCGGCTTTCCCCTACTTCAATACCACATTCTGACTGCATATAAGACAAAAATGGATTCAGACTGCCTAAAGTATGCTTGAAAAAATTATTACTATTTATACTGTAATTTTGGATGACCAGTCCAATTTTGCTGAACAGTCTTATGAGTTGGGTCCAAATGAACGCCAACGACTGTGGCTCCAAGCAATACTTGCAAACTAAATAATCTGCAGTCTAAACACTGTTGGCATAAGGATTCTTTTAGCAGTGTCAACACAAAAGCTAATAATTACATATTTAATGTGTTAACACTTATGTTTGCTGCAACCTAAACAACCCTTCAACTGCTGTTCAGAGACACACTGCTTTATTCATTTTTCACCCCAGGGTGTTGTGCAGTCAGGAGAGCAGAGTTTATGAAAAGTGCCACCACCTTCTCCTGGGAATTTCACAGCAAGTGCTCTCTCTTTCTCTCCCTCTCTGCCTCTTGCTCCATCCCTCTGGAAAGAGTGGCGATAATTCCGCACCATCCGGAAGAGGAGGCGGAGGGGAAACAGAGTTTGTAACCCAAAATAAAGAAAACAAAGAAAAGAAATTGACACGCCTTTAGATAAGGGGCTGTGGGAGTGATTGGTGTGATATTACAAGTTTGGGAATAAGCTGAGAGATAATCCGCTCACCCCTGGATTTCCTCTGACTACTACAACAATAAAGCCTCTCAGACAAAAGCATGAAATATCCAATAAGTAGCCTTCTCACCCTGCTATACATTCCTGCACTCACTGCTTTCAAACCAGAGCAACCAAGCAACTGGAGCCAGTTGCCCACACATACAAACCTGCATGTTTAACTAAAGACACTGCTTCAACTGCTTCTGAGCCTCAGACAATTAAGCAGGGATAAAGGGGGACACAAACAAAATGATAATTCTTTCAATGCTCTAGTCTGTCTGGCTCTAAGATATCAGTGAAAGGCCAGGGAGTCTTTCTGCTTTCATATGAAGGGGAGCAGACCGACTGCTGAAATCCTATTAAACTACTCTTATATGACTAATAAGAGCAGGGGTCCATTCAAACCCCTGGCTGTGTCAGGCATCTCACTCCCTTCCATTGTGGTCATCCACCAAACTTCTGGAGATCAAGCCATCAGTCTGAAGTATAGCCCTATTAAACCGATATATTTACCCCAAACATATGGTGGACTTACTGGAAACAAATGTTTTAGGAACCTTTTAAGTGCTAAACATTTGTTATTAAATAAATAGTTCACACAATATTAACAAAAGCACATACAGAAGCATATATGAGATAGACCTCAAACATTCCCCCACATTATGGGTTTTACCGAGCAGGGTGTCTGTTAGCAGGATAATACAAAATCTACTGACTTGATTTCCATGAAATTGTGTGCAGACATGATCCAAAAGAAGAATCCACTAGAATTCAACATTTTTATAATTTTCTCAAAAATAATGAAGCGATTTTTTAAAAAACTATTAGGCATATGAGGAATGTCAATATGTACGGTATGAGCTGGTAATATTTGGTGGTCTGCATGTTAACAGATTACATGGAAAAGCAGAGTTGGGGGATAAAAAGAGTCTACAGTTATTTATAGCACGGAAATTTGGTGGAGGTATGTGCTCTTGGAGTATTTTCTAGTTCATAAATCAACAGATTCATCAGTAAAGTCCAGGAGATTTAGATTAAATGGACTTGAGCAAATTCTTGTGTTAACTATTTAAATAATTGAGTGTGAAGACAAACTTTTACACTAGCTGGTCTTAATGCTAACCTCCTACATTTCCTGACATTTCAAGAAAAATCGGCCCAATTGTTTATTCAGTGGTCCTTACAATTACAGAGATAATTTGTGCTGTAAAACCTTCCCAGATGGTCTGTATATGGACAAATATAGGTGACAATAATAATAGTAAGAGTGAGAAATTTGGCAAGCAGAAAATAATAAATATAATTTAGAATTTGCAATAACCCAGTATCTACGCATTAGTACAAAAGGATGACTGATGTTTTCTCTAAATATTTCACTAACATTTTAACGTTTGATAATGCAACTAGAATTTAAATATAATATATATTAAAAAAATGTCTTTACTCGTGTTCATTGATGTAGAGTTCGGACAACTCATGCCATGCCTCTTGGTCCCCAACAAACCTATAAACACAGAAAGTCAATAAATACTCATGCTTAAACACAGTGCCATACATCACATCATAACAGTAATTTCAAAGCAGGGAGTGGATTTGTAACATAGTAAAGTCAAAATGTAAGTATAATGTTACTCATTACAATACCAATAATATCCAACCTTCGAAGAAGGGGAACAGATTCTATTTTTTTAATGCACAAGTCGTGTCAGCTCAATTGAAAGCAGACTTGGGTTTTTAATTAAAATAAAAGCCACTGAAGGTTGAGAGGAGGGAGTGCCTGAACCTCTCTCCATCTTAAAGAAACACTCACTGCTCCAGATACTCATTGAGCTCCCGGATGGCTTCAGTGCTCTTCCCCTGGGCCTTTAGTATGGAGATCTTACGCTTCCTTGCTGCCTGTAGAGCAGAAAATAAACAGGATTAGGAATTCAGCACGAGAGTTGAAGAGGAGTTGGAGGAGAGAGTGCAGAAAGCTGTGAGATTCAATGTCTGCATTAGTGTAATTTAACTGAATTTTAATCCACAAAGTTCTGCTATGCAACAAAAAACAATGATTTATTTTATAATCTTTGTAAACGCTAAAGCAATTTAGCACTTCAGGCTTACAAGAGCAAAGACACAAAGACATTAACTTTGTCAAGTTCAATTGCACTATAATATCACTTGTGATATGAAATGAATGTGAGCTCACCAAGACCTAAATGGCCAACAGGAGATGGGCACACACACACATACGAGTCAAAAATTTGGCTGACAAGTGGTGAGTCATAGCCACACCAAGTGGGGTAAATGGCACACTCCCCCAAACCCCAACACCCATCTTCCTGCCAACATAGCACGCAGCTAGAGCTGCAACAGCCCAACTTACATCAGCTAAAAAATTACTTTCCACTTTGTTTTGATGTTAAAATGACCGTAAGGTGGATTACATTCTCATCAATCTGAATTACATGGTATTACTCTGACTGCAAACATTTCACTCATCCCCCTCCTCCACCCTCTTTTGGTAGAGGATGAAAATCTCAACAGGAGGAGGCTGCCACTCCATTAGAACTACACTGCCCTGAAACAGCCTACTTTATTTATGGACTGGCACTTGATTGAGCTGGGCTTCCTTTTCTATAGTCGAAGCTATTGATGACTGTGTATGAGTCATGTCTCAGGGTTGTAAACTTAGGCCTCCTCTGACACTTCCGTCATCTTAAATCCACTTATCCATCAAGCTGAGACAGTGGCCCACAGAGACACTACAATCTAACCGCTAAGTGAAAAACATAAATGATGAACTAAATGTAGCTTATTATACTTTTTAAAAATATGTTTTGAAGTTACCGAGCAACAATAAGAAGCAGCGAAAGGTCAAACCAGTATTTCATTGTTCACGTCCTGTGACTATAAATCGGGACGCTATGTAAGATACAGGAATTTATACTCACTTGGGACTAAATTATAAGCATGTGGGGTATTTTCTCTTCCAATTCCAAAAAAAAAAAGAGAGAGAGCAGAAAAAAGAAAACAAAATCTACAGTGATGTTGAATGGAGATCTGCACTTGTACGCTCCCACCATCACCACACCCACCTCTTTCCCAACTTTTTTTTTTTTATCCCAGATAAAGAACCACTTGGGGCTCAAAGGAGCATATGGAAGTTGGTAGCCCAGAGAGTCACACAGCACTTTATTAAATGAGAAGCAATTCCAAACCACCTCTCCTCCTTTCTCCAACTAATGATCCAGAAAAACCTGGCAGTGGGTCTGAGCTCTCTGTTGTTGTGATTCTTTTTTAATTAGCACTCTGAGAAGGTCTTAGGAGCGAGGAGAAAGTTATTTACACCACCCCTGGCTTCTCACTGTGACCTACCTCAACGTTCCTCTATAATAAGAAACATCACAAAAAGGGTGGTATACCTAGAGGTACCTGAAGGAGGACTGAACCAACATAAAATAAAGTCTAGTCTTGTGTACTCTGTGACAACAACGTATAGATAAACTGATTTTCAATACTGATCATTTAAGAAACAAAAATATATTTTTAAGTTGAACTCACTACTTTGTGTATAGATTTTGCATTTGTGCTTGAAAAATTCTTAATTGAGGCATTAAATATGAAATAACCCAATCATAATCTTCAACCTCAGGAGTCATACATGTGGCCTGAATGGCTTATTTTAGAAATACTATCTATTTATATTGAACTACTGGGGTGAAATAAAAGCATTGGAATGCAATACTGATGCAATCATAGGGTCCATCTAAAGTTATAGTAATTATAAAGTGGTAGAGCCATGCATGAAAATGTTGTGGGCAAAAGGTAAAAAAATGCATTTACGCACAAAGACAAAAATTTTGCCAGATCATTGCTGTAGGTACTGGAACATAGCAAGCAATGGAAGGGCTAAGAGTTTGAAACATTTTTTGGACACCACCATGGCAAAAAAAAAAAAAAAAAAAAAAAAGGCAATTTTTGTTGATTCAACAATTTTGGTTAATGGGTACCACATCTATTCCGCAGCCTGTAATTACAACAGCTCAGTTTCCAATCTCTGCTTCGCATTCTGGGATGCCTCGCAAGTCTTCTTTGTGGTCGCCAATTTTCCGCCATTTCTCAAGCCCATCCCTTGCCCTATCCTTAAAAGCATGTTGGACAACATGCAAGGAGGAGATAGGTCTCACTGCAAAACAGGTGACCTGAACAGTGTCACTGTGTCATCACACCGATGCTACACCCAAGTCACTTGTGACATGGATTGTGGGAAAAAGGGTTTAAGGTTAACATCTCATGAACAGAGAACCTATTAGTCTGTGTTGTTCCATTCCCAGCCCTATGTTTGAATGACAGCCTACAATAGCTAGGGTGGCAGGACCCAGCATCCAGAGACCAGGAAACCGACCATTCCCTTTCCGAGGATGTCTCTGGAAACCTCAGAGGACCCGTGATGTGTTAGGGAGGTACCCTGTGATTCAGTGAATTAAAACTCCCTTTATCAAAACAGATGATTAATGCAAATGAATTTGCCGTTGACTACGGCAATGAATTCAACATACATTTTCTGGCATTAAAACCTCTTTTGTATATGAAAATGACAGTGGTATATAAAAATATCATGACATGTGGCTTTCCCTTCAACTTCGTCTTAGACTGAACGAGTGGGAGAAAATCTTTTCAGATAATTTACTGCAATCATCCAAATGTTATTTTCTTGTCAGGCATGGCATGGAACAATCCTCCAGCATAATTCAGGAAAGGAGACAATCACTAAACACAAATGTTTTTGGAAGCTGAGGCTGTTGTTAATATCACAAGTGGAGCATACCCCATGAGACTGAGAAATTCTGCAAAATCATTTGGGTTGGTGTTTTCTGTATGGCATTTGTTTTAAGTAGCATCAGCATGAATGGAAATGTAAATACTTGCTGAACAAAATCAAAAATAACAACAGAATTTATATTGAGATCAAAATGATGCACAGTCTTGTACAATCTAATACAATATCTTGTATTTAAAAATAAATACAAATGTCCCTGACCTGGGCACTGTTTCAAATATAAATATCTGAGGGGATCAGCCCATGAAAACAGCCCTGTTCATGCTTTAAGGTCTGACATAACAAACCAACTAGCTAACTTCCAATAGCAACAGAAGCATTAAGTAAATAAAGTGAAGGTGTGTGGTGGGAGGCAGCAGTAGCTGTGGGTGGGAGGTGGTGGGAGGCAATTACTTAAAGATGAGGAGATGAGGCTACACATTTATGCCAGAGAGGATGCAGAGTGTGTAAGTGCAAGGTAGATATTGTTATTTTTCAGTATGGCTTCTGTTTAATTAAAGCAGACAGGTGAAGATATGAAAAGTTGTCAGATTGCATTCAAAGTACAAATGTCTGTGTTTTTGTTTCTAGCACTGCAAGCTAAAGGAAAATGTTTCACACATCTAAAGCAATCCATGTCAGCACAGTACAGGAAACTTGTTGAACATCTTTGGGGTGATAGGGATGGGTACAGCCAAAATAAATAAGCCGTGGTTTCTTTTAAAAACCCTTGAAAAGATGTGTTTTTTTAACATGGCCACATGTCCTTATGGAAACTATCTACAGCAGGTACATTATGTTTTGAGTTGGTGGTGTGGGATTGGCTAGACATGCTTCTCCAAGTCATTTCAGAGATGAATAGTAAAATGAGAAGAGAAGGTAGCACAGAGACCTTAGGAGAATTTAGGGTTATTCAGGGGTTGTTTGCATTAACCCATTAGCCTAGCTTATAGCAAACTTTACGCTTAAAGCCAGTGATGAAGAAGGTGAGAGGGGAGATCAGTCCTGTTCGCTCAGGGGGTCTGAAAAGTCCAGTCTTCAAAGGCCAGACTTATTTACAACCAGACCCTTATTTACAATTTACTTCCATCAAACATGTCTGCCACTGAGTAAGATCATGAATCACCCACCCAGCACCAACACTCCCACCCTGCCCCCTCTCTAAAACTCTATTCAGCTCTGTGGGTGATAGGGTGATCAGCACTGTAGTTAAGGTCAGGAAGGCCAAAAAGTTCAACTAGGCAAACTCACACCACTAACACACAAGTGCTTTGGCAGATTTAAAGCCCACCAAAAAGCTGAGACCACAGAGGGAAGCAAGGTAGAACATGAAGCAGAAGGACTTTTCCCTTCCCTCCCTGACTCCTTGTGCATACCGTGTTGGTGGGGTCATCTTGAAGAATGCTGTCATAATACTTGTTGGCCTCTTCGTACCTTTAGAGAGAAGAAAAAATACAAAGTTGTTTTTTAACCAATCCCAGACCCAAGTTGGCTAAAATTAGGTGGTGGGAAAATCAAACAGGGTTTGAGTTTCTGTATACAGCAAAGTAGCTTCTTATGATTACAGTAAACCAATGCAAAAATCAGTGATGCTCTAAAGAAGGCTGTAAACTCTCATTTAAGTTTAGGCTGCTGGACACACCACCATCATTGTGAGGAACTTACAGCATATCACTTCCCACAGCCTCATGAAATCAATACAAACAAAGTACACTGTTTTGAAGACTTTATTTTCATTTGATTGGATCCGGTTTGCTTCACCTTTAAACAAACTTGAATAGTTAATTTAACATTTGCCCAAATCCACAGCTGAGTTGTAGCTTCGGTTGTCTGTCTCTTAGCCCATACATAATATAATACACATATGAACTTGATAAGCAGAAATTTCCAACACAGCCTAGCCTTAACTGTTGGACTGAGCCCACATGATTTTGTTTAAAAGGGGAAATTTATGAGCTGTAAATATTAAATCATACAGTAAAGAAATCTGGGAACAGAATGTATGCACTTCACTTGTCAAGTCACATCATCCACTGAAGGATGATTTTTCAACTCTCTTCTTATTACAGGCAATGCGCAATGCTAACATTTAAGCAGCCAAGGGTGGGGTTCAGTGATCAGAAACTGTCCCGCCCACAGACAGAAGCAACTCTGGTTTCCATTAGCACTGAGCAGCCCCACTTCCAACAATGCTGCTTCCCTCACATTCACTTTATTACTCAGCCACACTTTGGGAGATTTCAGATGGCATCAGGCAACCATTCACGAGCCACTGTGATTTGCTTTATTTATTTAGGAAGCGCCTGTGTGTGTGTGTGTGTGTGTGTGTGTAGGGGAAGGCCCTCGCTGTTTGAAGCTGTGTAATTCATGTGTAGCTCTGTCTGCTGCCAATTAGATCCCAGTGTGCCGTTTATTTAATCTGACAGTGCTGAAGCAATCACTCTCAATTATCACGTAAACTGTGACATAACCGATAAACCAGCAAGGGTGATCCTGGTGGGGAATGCAAGTGAAAAAGTGCACAGATTGTATTACGCTTACTTCAACTAAGTGCAGACTAAAATATCCCATTGTTTATGTTTTTTCTCTCCATATTATTGAGGGTGGAGGAGGAGGAGGAGGAATGGGGTAGGAACAAAGTTGAAACACTGTTGACATAATAGTTATAATAGACATAATAGAGATGCTTGTGGCCCACATATAAAGCGGGGTGAAAAAAAGCAATTAATTATTAAAGGAAGGAAATGAGAGTGAAAAATACAGAGAAAATTAGCAACAAATTAAGGAAAACAGTGAATAAACTGAAATGAGAAGATTAAGAGACCCCCAGAATAATAGTGGGATACAACCTTCCCGGGAATCCCTAACTCAGGCTAAAGGGCCACAGGACTACCGCCTTTGAACCTTTCCTTTCTCTGTTTCCCTCTTCCCCAAAGTGTCCGTTAATGTTGGTGATCCATACCACACAGACATGCAATACTTACTTACACACACCCAGACCATTGTAACACTAAGGATGTGTTAACAGTTTCTTGCCCCAAGTCTCCTAAAATACCATACCTGATAATATGGCAATACTTTTAGCCACCACTCTTTCTATTGCTCTCAAATGACCTGAAGTTTACCTTTCTAAGGCTTCCAGCCTCATGCCTGATAATCGCTTCACTCTGTGGCTATCTGGAAACTGCTTCTTCAGTTCCTGCAGACAGGTCTGTAAGGGTGTAGGCAGAGAAGAGAGAGCAATTATAGTTGGCTGTAACAAAACTATGTTTCATTCTTGCACTAACACTTACTTTACAGATACTCAAGATTATCTGCAGCCATATGTATGATTAAATAAAGGGGGACATTGTTCTTCCACTTCTATGCAGAGTTTGATTTGTTTGATCGCAGAATAGCGTAAAAGGTGAGTAGGGGTTGTAATCACATTCAGCATTATCCTGAATTTGATGGAAATGTCTGCAGCGTGATCTGAATCATTTGCGCAATTCATCAGCTGAAGTCTGGTCCTTCTTTTTTAAGTCTGGCAGCAGGTCTGTAAGGATAGCCAACAGACAACTATTTCTAATGACTGAGTTCTGCCTTCTCTGTACTCAGTGAGTCATTCTTTTTTGCCAGAGGATTTGTCACTTCCATACTGATTACAGATGAACCATTTCAATTACTATGACCTCCAGTCTTTTTTATCCAATGCAGATTTAACTATTTTCACAGTTATGAATATTGCAGAACAAGAACTCAGAAGCATCACATTAAGCTTTAGGAGGGCAAATAAATCCAGGGGGAAAAAGCAATAAACGATGGCCAAGTTCAGCTAACACTTGAAGCATGCTTCTCCACTCATTTGCTGCACCCTCTAATTTCAAGTCTCAGCAAATTGTTTTTCCAAAGTACAGACAGAGAAATACCGTATGGCCAAATAAAAATCAGATTTTCACATTTGGCAGAGAAGGTGCTGCAAAATAGGAATGGCTGTGAGAGAGCAAATGATTGCTTCTTGAGCTCCTGGGTGTGTGAGGAAGCACGGTAAAAACATACCAGAGCCAAGTCATCTCGACTGCAGTCCAGCGCCGCAATCATCACCTGCTCATAAATAATCCATACTGAGGAAAGAGAAAGACATAGAGGACTGCATTAACATTCTTTCCATTCCACTGTCTAGTGTAACATGAAAATAATGACGTATTAAACTATATACTTAATTTCTGTCCATATTTACTGTTTTCTGCATGCCACAAACCATATGTTCATTTCAAGCTTGGACAGCATTGCAGTATAAACGCAAGAACGTTAAATATGAAGATCTTTGCATTAGCTTAGCTTCATAGGCAAGGGTGTTCATTTTTCCAGGAATGACTGTAATAAATAACAAATTAATTTTAAGCAATTACATTACATTCAAGGAAAGTAAGCTGTAGTAATAATAATAGTATTTAATAACATAATAAGTAAAATATGTTTTATGTATGGTATGATAACCTCTAATGTGAGAGCAGATGGTTGTTTGTCCCTACTTGGCCCTGCGATGGACTGGCATCCTGTCAAGGGTGTACCCCGCCTTTTGCCCTATGCCAGCTGGGATTGGTACCAGCATCACCCGGAATTCTCGTGGAGGTTAAAGCAATACAAGATGAGTATGAGTGTGAGATGATAACCTTACAACTGAGGATAAACTGAAAATAGGTATCCATAATTAAAGAAAAAGGGCTCATCCTAAGAAGGCGCAAAGCCAGTCTAGGTTTGAGACAATTGCAGAATGAGGTACAGTATGTAGAAACACCTGGCAAAGTTGAACATTCTGACCATTGTGATAAGTGACATGCCATTCAAGTGTTTCTACCTGTACTGTTGTGGCAGGTGAAGCAGCAAAAGAGGGTCAGGATGAGAATGTTGTAGGAAAGAAGGAAAGGCCAGTTAAAGTAGACACAACAGATGAGATTGATAGTTGGTCTGTTTGGATAGGGGCCAACTCAACTGTAACTTTTTAACATACTAGCTACATGTAAGGCCCTGTCCACACAGAAAATAAACAAAAAATAAACAATCTTTTTCTTTTTCAAAAAGTTATTCATCAACACTGCATTGTTTCAGGAAATGTCTTCATCAATGCTATAGTACATATACCAGGCCTGTACACCTAAAACAGAGAAGATGACGTTGAGCATGTGCGTAAAGCATGCCAGCTGTGTGCTATTTTTTTTTTTCCAGATAAAGCTTTGATCAAACAAGTATATGTTACAGTGTCTACCATCACATAAAAAGAGACAGAATGAGCCAAGTCAAGGCAAAGGAAGGAAAGTTATCATAAAGCAAACAGACCAAACAATCTCCAAACACAAGAGGAGGATGACAAAAAAGGCGAAGATAGTGACAGTGAATGCCAGTGCAAGACAGAGGTGGGACTATGATATAATCTTTTTCCCTAAGTAACGTAGTGGCTGTCTACACGCAAATGTAAGGGTGGCGTTTAGAGACTTTCCCACTCTGCGACCCATTTCCAAAAGACCATTTCAGGGATCCCAAAACCCTGTTTCCATGTGGATGAAATACTGATATGATAAAAAAAACTGGCGGATTCGCCTAGACTCCATCTTGTGTGGACAGCCCCTAAAAGCTTGGCAACAGAAGCCTGTTAATGGAATAAACAAAGGTAGGTTTAACAGACTGCTCTGACAAGTGAACTGCGTTTGTTCAGCCAAATGAACATCCTATGTTATTTGAAAAGAAAAATAAAACCCAACTCCACCCAAAAACTGGTGGATTATGCCAAAATAAAAAATATATAAAGTTTCTCTTCACTTTAATGATGCCAATTCTTGTTGTGATAATTGCAATCCCATTCCATTGCCAATTTAAGAGTTAGTTTCACTAAACCCATAGCATGTTAAGTTTTTATCTGCCTGTTCTCAGGAATGTTTGAATCATAATAACTGAGGAAAGGGGAAATGTATATGGGATAATGTAACAGGGCAGCACCATTTAATAGGACATGTTATGTTAATTGTAGACAAATCAAACTGTTGCTCCACAAAAGTGGTACGGTGTAAGCATATAAAGTATGGTATGATATATAATATGATATGATATGTATATAATAGTATGGTATGGTATGTATATATAGTATGGTATATAATAAATGGATATATTCATGTTTCCTCTAGGATTTTTTTCAGCAGTATTTTGGCCATAAAAGCCCTAATTTGGTGACTTCTTTTAGATTTTTATGCCAATAAACCATCATATACTCTGATCTTAAATATGTAAATATTATCGAATAATCCTTAAACATGATTGCAGCATTTTAAGATTAAGATTAAGACTACAAATGCATTTGACTGTGCAGATGCTAAACATAAATGTGTAATTTTCACAGATGCAGGACTATTGTATATTGTGGAATCTTTATTTTTTTTATAAAAAGAGGTATCAGAGAAAAACGAATTAGGTTAAAAATCTGACCAAACTTCAATTTAATCAAAACTAGATCACCATTTTAATCCAAGTCCATCAATTCTGGTTGTGCCTTTAACATTCACAAGAACTGGGTTCATGAACATCACCTTATTCAACCCCCCATACATCCCCACACACAGTAAGATGTGGTAAAATATTGTGATTATAGTATAAAGTAAGATATTGGAGGAAGATCCATTACATCAAGTGTTATTTGAAAAACACTGACTGACTAAATACTGTCTCCAAAGCAGCTATAGTTAAGTTACTTTTAACACAATAAACTCTTTTTCCCACTGATTTCCCACAGTTAACCTGCTCATCATCCTGTTCATATGTGGAACTACTTCCCCACTATGACTGTAAACGTGTGTCACCATGTTAAAAATGTATTTAGGGAAAACATTCTTCATGAAAAAAAAGAGTGCATCTCATGACAAAGCAACATATATGAAATAAAAAAAAATGTCTGTAAATTTCAAACACACCTGAAGTCTATACTTAACTCTTCGTCAAAAAATGACATGGAAAATAGGGAAATGCTTTTAATTGTGATTTTACCAACACAGTGATCTTGACCTTGCTTCAAATGACCTCTAATATAGTTTCACCTGATTCATGCAAAACACTCTTGTACTTATCCTGTAATTGTCTTGTTGACAACCACAGCCATACTAATGTTGTGTATTCAGTATAATTAAACACTATTGCAGGTTTATCAAGCTTTTTAACTGGTAGATGAATCATATTTTTGATGTTCTATGACAAAAGCCTCTGTGTGTTTACTTCCAAAGACTTTCAAAGAAATAATAGAATTATACTCTACCACTTACTGTCATCTCCCAGTTTTGATGAATGTTCACTGATTAGTTCTTCACCAACATCCACAATTTGTTCACTATTTCTGCTGTTATCTTCCCTCCATTTGCGCAGCTTGTCTCTCATCTCTGTAGACAAAGATATTGAACTATAAGAACAATTCTAACATATATCAACGCTGTAACATAGTCATTCCCAGAGATAAGACTGAAACCGTCAGATGGGTTGGGGGATTTTTAATGAAATTATTGATGATTTATTTACGTTTATATTAAAAAAAAAAAATCTGAAATTGGGTCCCCATATAAAAAGTTAAGTAAACACTACTGTAACAAGAGTGGTGCCACTAACGTACAAGGATGCCTACTCAATCAATGAACTTCTTGCATGTCTTGAGGAGATTAAAGCTTGGATGGCCCTGAACTTTTTAAGGTTCAATGAAAGGAAGACGGAAGTGATGGTGTTTGGACCAAATAGCTCCTGTGAGTCCCCTCCTGTTGACCTGGGCCCATTGGAACTGTATGTTAAGCCTACAGTCACAAATCTGGGCTTTAAAATGGACAGCAATTTTAAGTTGGACAATCAAATTGGTGCTGTAGTAAAGTCCAGCTTTTTTCACTTGAGAAAGTTATCGAAGGTTAAACATAATTCTTTCAAAACAGCACTTTGAGTCAGTAATCCATGCCTTTATTACATCTCGCCCGGATTACCGCAATGCACTTTACTTTGGAGTCAGCCAGTTGTCCCTGTCACGTCTTGAGCTTGTTCAAAATGCTGCTGCACGTCTTTTAAGTGGAACACGAAACCCATTTTAGCCTCACTTCACTGGCTGCCTGTGCACTTTAGAGTTCATTTTAAAATTCTTCTATTTGCTTTTAAATCCTTATATGGTATTGCCCCACCATACCTCACAGAGCTACTTCATCCGTACACATCTGTCCGGTCTTTGAGGTCAGCTGATCAGCTGCTCCTACAGATACCTAAGTCTAAACAGAAGCTCAGAGGGGACAAAGCTTTTTCTGTTGCTGCGCCTAGATTGTGGAACAATCTTCCTTTACATATTAAACAGGCCCCTTCTCTGTCTGTATTTAAAAAGCATCTTAAAACCCATTTTTACCCTTTGGCTTTCAACCCAGTATAAGGCATTGATTTTACCAGTTTTTATTGTTTTTACGTTTGTTTGTGTATATATGTAGGTGTGTGTGAGAGAGAGAGAGAGAGAGAGAGAGAGAGAGAGAGAGAGAGTGTGTGTATGTGTGAGTATATGTATATATGTATATCTATATATGTATGTATACATGCATGTTTGTGTGCATATGTATATGTATATAGTAAATAGTATGTATATAGTTCACCTGCTGCACGGATGTGCTGTATATGTGTGTACATATCTGCACTCTACAGTGTTTTACTGTTTTGTCTATCTTTTAGTATTTTTCAGTAGTTTATTTATCTCTAATGTACAGCATTTTGGGTGTGTGTGAGAGAGAGAGAGAGAGAGAGAGAGAGAGAGAGAGAGAGTGTGTATGTGTGAGTATATGTATATATGTATATCTATATATGTATGTATACATGCATGTTTGTGTGCATATGTATATGTATATAGTATATAGTATGTATATAGTTCACCTGCTGCACGGATGTGCTGTATATGTGTGTACATATCTGCACTCTACAGTGTTTTACTGTTTTGTCTATCTTTTAGTATTTTTCAGTAGTTTATTTATCTCTAATGTACAGCATTTTGCTTCAGCTGTTGTTTTTAAAGTGGTTTATAAATAAAGTTGGGTTGGACTGGATTGGTGAAGTGGCCACCACTGAAGTGTGAATATATGTAAGCACAGTAGTTTTAGACGATATGATGACTTGGCACAACTTCTTACCTCGTTTATAATATATATATGATATAATAATAATAATAATGTAATTATGACCCCTTTTCATACATTTAAGGCACAACATTCACATTAAACATCAACACGTATAAAAGCCAGTTAGCGACTAGCGAACAGATTGCTAACATTGGTCACTGCAAAACAAACAAAACCTCGATCGCTACGTGGAATTACTTCATTGCCACAGACAAGTACATTTGCATGACCACAATTTTAGACAACGTTCGGTCTTTTTTAGAGCCGGAATGACCGTATGGATGAAAACATCGAGTTAGCTGACAACGCTAACTAGCATCAGCTAAGCACTTCATGTTGACTGATTAGCTTATAATTAACTCAGTCTGGGACAATGACGACTCTCGCATGAACTTACACAGACCCTAATACGTCTGGAAAGAGAAATCCATGTGTCTCAACGTCAGAAACAATTGCGAATAGGCTGTTTTGCCTTACCTTCCCAACCCACATCGTACAATTCTGACACCGACGCCATCTTTTTTTCTTTGACAACATACGTCGTCCGTCTACGTCACGGACTTTTGGCAAGCGGCTTTAATATTTAATCGGTAAACAGGATATTCACTACATTCTTACAGGTCAAAAATACACTGACAGCTAGCTGCAATTTAAGTTTTTACTATTCAAAATTACGTCACTGATATTCGTAATTCAGTTTTTTTTTTATCTTGGGTTATCTTATGTCAAAATGAAGTAGATATCTGAAACTGGAATTAGAGATGTGCCGTCATTCTGACAAGTAAAAACTGAATTACAGATATCTGTGTCCCTTTGACTAATAAAACTGAATTGCAGATACCTGAAACTGTAGCTTTGACTAGTAAGCATGACGTCAGAGATATCTACAACTAGAATTCATTCTAGTCACGATGAAATTATGACTTGTCAAAATGACGTCACATATATCTGTAATGGTAAGTGCAGATAATCAAATCTGGTGGTTAAACGTTAAAAAGGTACCTGCTATGGGAGGTGCCAATTAGAAAAAAGGAAAAATAATAATAATCTGTGTTCTATTTTATTAGGTTAAGATAGAAATGATCATTAAAAATAAAATAAAAATAAATACTGATAGAATTAGAATCACTTTATTCGTCAGGTATGTGAACAGGAATTTGAATATCACAGCCATGTACCACATACAAACATCAATTAGTCCACAATTATTACTGGTTGAACGTAATAATGGCACACGTCAGAATTATACAAACAGTACATAAATATTTGATTGTATATGTACCATAAACTTTGAACAGTTCGTCATCCGAACAGAGGCATAGTGGGTGTGTGACATTGCAGAGGTCTGCGCCGCCAGCAACATTTTGTTTTTAATTCCAGCTTTAATGCCTGCTGTGACATACAGCAGGCATTTACAATCCATATGAAAATGTGAAATCCATATGAAAATATGAAATCCATATGAAAATATGAAATGTGTCAGTTAATCCCTTAACACATTGGACACCTGTTGAGGTAGACTCAGCATACATTTGCTTACAGAGGCATTTCAGAGATCTGGTGCAATACCCAGTGCTGCTCACTGCACATAGCCTATACTTATGCTGGCTTTGTCAATGTTATGTGTAAAACAACAAGAAGGGGATGCTTGTTTCTATCTACAATACACATATTGTGAAACAGCGGCAGTTTAACTTACACTCAACTTTGAGAATTTGCGCACTAGTAATCTTCAAGTCGACTCTGTCAGTTGATATGTGGCCGAGTTTTTGCTGGAACCCTGAATACCAGAGAAACTGCACACACAAAAAATCCTGCACTCTCATCCAAGGTAGAGGGTTTCCTCTGTCCATAAAGGTGCTGCTGAAGACCAGGGACTTAATGGTGACCTGCAATAAACACTATGTTGTGGGTGTGACTCTTGGGAGGTTTAGGACATGATGGTAAATGTGCTCAGTGAACAATAACTCTGTGATGCAGCTATATGTGGTGAGAGTGAAAAATACCTCCTGACACATCTGTTTAAGTTGGAGTAGCTCTCTGAGACAGAAATGTCACAATATAGGAGATCAATTGCACCCGCCCAAAAACAAATATTATGCTCTCTTGTTGCACATGGGACAATTATACAGAATGTATACTGTACATGTTTTCCTTCTCACTCTTCATGTATGAAGAAAAAAAAAGTTCCAGCAGAAACACTTCAGAGCCATTATAGTCTGATTTCTGACAGAAGCAATCAGAGTTGGCAATCTCGAAAATGAACAGTTATGAGCAAAAAAACTTGAGGTGAGGTTGAGGTGCTCTTTGTGGT
The DNA here is from genome assembly GCA_016785285.1 of Brachirus orientalis. NCBI lineage: Eukaryota > Metazoa > Chordata > Actinopteri > Pleuronectiformes > Soleidae > Brachirus > Brachirus orientalis. Next base: position 5,319,804 of record JAFBJR010000425.1, read on the forward strand.
TTTGAAACAGTTCCTCTTCCAACTAGATTTCTTTTTTGTTGGTGTTGCACAGAAAGTTGTGGAAAATGAAGACAGATGCAATTAGCAGCAACTTTTGGACTCAGCCCTATGGAGCCAGTGACACTGTGTTTACTTTGAAATGTGATTAGGTCCCATGTCTGACCAAACTGCTTTCACCTCACTGCAAATAAGTGTTCAGATGACTTTGGCATGATTCGCCTCTGATGTACTCCCTCTGTTGCACATTTGACCTCATCCATATCCTAATAGAGAGGCCCAGGGTGGGAAATTATGACACATCACAATTAGACTTTAACACTCTTGCTCTTCGCCATCTTGGATTGGGTGTCAAGAACAATATTTAGGCCCTTGTCAGAGCAGCTCTATGGCGGGAGGTGACATTGTAATTACATGGTATGAAACCTAGGATGTACTGCTCCCGCAACACTTCATGTAGCATAATTGTTTATTGAGGATCAGAGAATTGCCACATGTTGTATATTATGAGTTAGAGTATATCACATCATCTTCGTTCAGCTGGTGGACCATTTAGTCATTCCAGCAGCATTTATTGTATTGGTCCAACCTGAAATATAAAGCACCTGTACACAATTTCAGAGGGTCTATGTTGAGATTTGACATTATTAGTCATGGCTATAGTTCACTGGTTTTACTTTCTTTCCTTTATTTCAATAGTGATTTTATTCAGAGGTCTCCAACTAACTGTATAAATGCATGCAATAGCAATTATAACAGAAATGTTAAAGCTATAGGAGGAGAGATATTCAATGCAGAGGAAGCCTGTAACTCATCAGCATAATCTAGAGTTATCAGATTTTCCCTTTTTCCCTGGTTAGAATGAGCATGACCACAAATGTGGGAAAAGTACCATGTTCTCTGTCATGTTTTCAAAGAAAATTGCAGAGGTAGAGTGAAGTTATACATAATGAGGGGAGGGAGCGTGGGAGCAGAACTCTTGAGAAAAGGATTAGCAGGGTCAAATATTGATTGACTTCACTGTGTGCCTTTTGGGATGTTGCTTATGTGTGTGAGTACAAGTCACTCCCTGTGTGTGCGGTGGACATATGTTGTGCACATGTTCTGTTGTGCTCTATGTTATTGGGTCTACTCAGTTAATATAGAATATAGGCCCTGTGATGGACTGGCGACCTGTCCAGGGTGTACCCTGCCTCTCGCCCCATGTCATGGCACCAGCGCCCCCCGCGACCGTTAATGGATAAAGTAGTAGAAAACCTAGTAACCATCCTATCACACCCGAGTGCTGAAGTCAGCCACTGATTTATTACATTACATACACACGAAAAGAGGTGATGCAAAACAAAAGAGTTATTACATTTTAGAGCTTAAGAGTTGCAACATCCAACACTGAGACATTTGTCTTTAGATCCCATTGATTTCTATTTTGACAGATATTAGAAAGGTCTGTGCTCAATGTCTTTGGCAGTGTCACCTCCGCTCCCCCTCTGAATCATTTGTTGACTAAGTAAGCTTTCAGGGAACTGGAGAACTGAGGTTTTTCTTGGAATATTTGGCCCATCATTCTTGCACCCTTATCCCATTAAGGCAAAGGGGTTACTTTCAACAACACAAGCATGATGGATAAGTCATATTTGGGCTAAACTGTTTATTTTTCAGGTCCTTTTGACTACCTGTCGGTGAAAACAAGACTTCCCAAAGCCAGTCAACAAATATTCAGTGCACACAGTCTCCTTTAAATCAGTGACTTGTTGTGTTTCAAAATCATATATTTTTTTAAAGCATAGTATAGTAATAACCTTACTTCTCTACAAACTCCCACACAATTCTTTAACAGGTGATACTCTTAGTTTGTTTGCTCTAATCACTTAAACATTTTCCATCCATTTTCATGTTAATTAAATCTAATTGCTGTATGGTATAGTGTATCATACAGTATCTGTCACAGCATCTGTCACGGCTTCTGTCCCATCACCTGCTCCTTCTTGAAGTTTATTAATCATATTTGACACTGAGGACAGCAGTCAAAATTATCTTGTGTCAAGAATCTGCCTGGATCCATCCACCAACTTTTTCAAGCATGCTGGAACTGTTTTAAAGAGACTAGGTTGAACTTAATTCAGGTCCCAATATCACTGACTGGTTGGCATTGATTGAACTGCAAGTTTCAGTCAATCTACTAATTTTTACAAGTGTTAATATTGATCAAATGTTTGTTTTAAGCAGGTGGATAAATTGATTTAACATGTCTATTTTGTGAGCTCGACATAAAAATATTTGTGTGCTTGAACAAATTAAACAAAAGAATAATAATGGTGGAAAGAGAATTTTCCCGCAATTTCAAACCCCTTTTGTTTCAAGAAAAAAGTAGATTGTTTTTTTGAAACAAGAGTAACCAATGCAAATCTGGCCTTCATATCAATGTTTGAACAAATTATTTCATGTCATTTTCAATTTACCTTATGGTTTTTTAACTCACCTGAAAGTGCTTACTGGCTTTGTCAGCACCACTGCATCATGATTCACTATTACACTATTGTCATCTGCAGATAAAATGCAAACATAAACCGACATTGCAATTTTTTTTTACACTTACTGGGTTTGATGAAGGAACCATTTCTGGACAATGGAAAACAACCTCTCTGCAACATTTCAGAATAATATTCATATATAATATGCTGTGAAAGAACCATAAGTAACACATACCTGTATTGTTGGATAGGGCTCCTATAGAAGCACCAGTGGTGTGTGTAACTGACCTACAAAATAATGGTAACAGTAACAAACACATTGTGTATGATGTAGAAGGGTCATGGGTTGGTCCAGTTAAAGGACAAAAACAACTTGCTTAGTTTTAGAAAGAAAATATTGTGGTCTATGTTAAAATAAATATGTCTTTAAGGTAAGAGGGACCTTTGTTGTCATGGTTACAACAGCAAACACAAGTGTAGGTTTGTGAAAAGGTCATGGATTAAGGAATGCTGGGAAACACACTGTGGTTTTCTGTGTGAAAGTCCTCTGTTTTGTCCAACCATCCATCTGTCACAACCTCCTATTGCAGACTTTGTTGGTGCTTATGTTACATCACCCGGTTCCTTTTGCTACCATCTTAATCACTTTTGTTACAGTTGTTAGAGGTCGCGTAACAAGCTGCGGGCACAGAAGCTAGTCTGTCTTTCACAGAACAGTCTCATTTCTAACCTGAAGACCTTACTGTGTTACACTTAGCAAATGTGCACCACCAATTACACGATGATGAAACCCTTATACATAGACACAGAATAGTTTGCTATGGTGAAACATTTACTTTTTATGGGAAATGATGTATGTGAATTTGTTTTTGATGTAGACACATAACAACGTTATGTTTGCTATTCGTTTGTCAAAACTCTTTTACTCAAGGCGACTTATAACAGCATTTAAATTTAACAAAATAAGAGACCTTGAGGTAAGACCTAAATGCTGAAACTGTTACAACTGATGGACAGTACTACAAATTTAGCAAACAGGAGGCCTAGAAGTAAGAACTAAATGCCAGAACTGTTCAGTCGGATAAAGTGTAGAAGAGCAGGTAAAGAGTTGTACCATTTGGCATGTTTAGGTGTTTGGAGGTGTTGTTCTTGGAAGAGATGAGACTTCAAGACGTTCTACTCTGATAGCAGTTGGTAACTTGTTCCACCATTGAGGAACCACAAATGAGAACCATCTGGACTGTGAGTGCTTTGTGTGCAGGGATGGCAATACCACAAGAGGTTCATTGGAGTAACATAGTTACTATAGCTATAAAAACTATATTGCAAAATAAAGGGCGGGGGGGCCGAAATAAAATAGGATTAATTTACAACAACCAATAAAATAAAATAAAGTACCCTCACCCTCACTCCCCATGTCCACCAAATAATATAATACGTCAGAAAAAGTGACAAACATACAGCACTAAGCACTAATAATGACATAAGAACATCATAACACAGAATCTCCTCATGACCTGGTACAGTAAAAGCAAATTAGCACCAGCAAACGTGACAAAAACATTAAAGAAGTTAAAATCTATTTATGATATAATTTATGTGCATGTTTCCCTTTAAGTTACAAAAAGACACATGGGAGGATTTAGGCGGATTTTTTCTTTTTCTCTCTCTCACTTTTTTATTTTAAAGTGTGCTGCCACTGAGCCAGAGCTGAGTGTGTCAGAAGCACCCAGTAAAACAGCATCTGGCCATGGTGAGTGGTGTCTGTTTATGACTCATTTCTACCTGCTGTCAGGCAGCAGGGAGAAATGAGAGTGGAGGGGAGCGAGCCCACTGGTTAACAAGGGCAGAATTGTGAGAGGAAACAAGACAGTGCCCTGTGGTTGTCAAGAAAACAAGGTAGCAGTGAAATCTGTTAGAGATGGGTCATTTAGTAACTGATATTAGCTGTTGTCAGATGGGTTTGGTCGACACATGGGCATCTTTACGAGGCAGCTGAGCTGCTGAAATGAAGAAGAAAGAAAGTGCATGGTTCATACGCACAGTGAAGACATTCTAACCTTGTGGAAAAGTCAAATGATTGGAAATGATCTGGTTGTTTTTCATTCAAATTTAGCTGGCTGGTAAGTGCGGGTTCATCATGACTACATTTGCCCTCAAATAGGTTTAGTCTCATAAAGAAGTCACACAAATTTTAGGAGAAATATCTGTGGTGCCTGGAGAAAAGCCCATGTTTTCACATTCAACAAAACGTTCACATGGATCCCTCTCATAAAAGATTTTTTTTTCACTGTATCAACAGCACACGGAAATTATGAGAATTCTGAGAGGTTTACAAGTCACAGTCATGCATCCTTCTCAGACCCCCCCCCCCCCCCCCCCCCCCCCACCCCAAAAACCCCCCCCACACACACAAAAAAAAAAAAAAGTTTTAATACTTTTAGGTGTTCAGGTTTTTCATCTATTGAACAATACCAACATTCAGCAACATTCAGCCAGTTATAAAGAATATACTCAGAAACTGTATGATGTTGGTCTCAACATCATACAGTCAGTCTGGTATGTATATGACGGATCAGAAGACAGAGACAGGCAAGTTCTGTAAGATGGTTAGAATGACTTAAAAATGCGTATCAGAGAAGAATATTGGACATTTGGCACTAATTTTTTAAAATGATGGTTGCAGCAGGCATTGATTTGATAGACAAACTGCCTACAGTTTCCCCTTACCTCTACTGCCTAAATCCCACAGTGAGATTGCCAACTACACTCACTCATTTTCTACCGCTTTATCCACTAAGGGTCGCGGGGGACGCTGGTGCCTATCTCCAGCTAACATAGGGCGAGAGGCAGGGTACACCCTGGACAGGTCGCCAGTCCACCACAGGGCCACATAGAGACAGACAACAATTCACTCTCACATTCATACCTACAGGCAATTTAGAGTGTCCAATTAACCTTGCCAATTACACGTCACACAAAATTTAGACTCCGGACCTTTTTATAAAATGCTTTATTAAGTATCATTGTGTGTACATATACATTAATGAAGCCAATCTAAAAATAAATAAACATTTTAGAATTAAACAATATAATAAAGACCAGTTCAAAGGTATACACCATGCAAGGGACATGAAAATGTATACATAAAATTAATGTCTTTAATTCAGAGCACAAATTTACTCTTTTTATTGCCAACAACGTATTTCCACTCACACTTTTATTCATTTATTCACTTCTATTCATTGTGGTCACAATAACGCTTCAACCACCTCCTGAAGTGGTTTGGCACATCAGATAACAATCCGTCCTCAATGCATCCTTGGGTGTTTTAACACCTCTACTAACAAGTGGTCAGGTGCTATCCAAGTGCAAGCCAATCACAGAAAAAACATTTTTACTGCCAGCTGCATATTAATGCACTGTAATGTTGCTATAGACCGAGACTGCTGGCAGAACTCCTATGGTGCACACACACTCACTTCGTCACACTCAGTGACTTAATGACAGTATTACGTGTCATTAATCTTGTTCTTTCTCTCCCTAGTTTGTGTCTTTCCCTCCTATTATTATAATTTATCAGTGGATGCACATCAAAGTCTTCATAGATATTATCCAAAACAGTGACGGATGCCTTGCCAAATTATCAATTGTGTTTCTAAGTCCAAAATAGATACATGCCACATCAATGTCTCTTTTCATTATAATTGTATCAGTGTCGTCGTTGTAATAGCGGTGTAAGATCAGCAAGTTATTTTCATGTATTTCAAATGAGGATCCTGGCATTGTCACCGATTGGTCCGTCCCTCTGTATACAAGTGTATCACACTTCCGCTTCCCTTTCCCCGGAGCAAAGATGGCTGAATACGACCTCACGACCAAAATTGCACACTTTTTAGACCGTCATCTTGTTTTTCCTCTGCTGGAGTTTCTGTCTGTTAAAGAGGTACGAAACTTATACACATATGAACACTCGCGGCATGTTTTCATGTGGTTTGTAGCAGCTGTTTGGGGTTTTAAAGTTGTTGTAAAAGCCACGCGCGCTAAAGAGTCACGTTTTCTACAGCTGTGTCAAGTAAATGAATCTCCGCAGAAGGAAATGTAGCTGACTGCTTTCAAAATAAAAGCACCACCTATAAAACATTACTACTACTTTGGAGAACAGATTATGTGAAATTACAGAAAAAACATTAGGTGACTGTGCAAAAATATGTGAAGCAAAGTGAAGCATAAGGAACTACTTCTTTACATAATTATGTGCAGAAAAGTCACACACCGGAAAATATTCTTTTAGGTTTGAAAAGTACTTAACCGGAATACGCACAGTCTCACTGAATTCTGCTTTACAGTAGTTACACGACACGGCGTATGTGACTCAACCCAACGACTTTCAGATTATTAAAAGTGTCCCTCTTTCTAAAGTCTGAGTATTAAAATGTGTTCATTCGCTGGCCTGGGCTACCTAACATTAAATTTTTGTTACTACTATGTAGATCGATGTGCCCTATTATAGCACATGATGGGGCTTTTTAAAACAGTGCTAATACTCAGAATCAAGGACAAGGAGGTATATTTAGACAGCAGCCGGTAAACATTATTTAATACAATTTAAAACAAATCAACACAACCATCAAATGTTTTAGGTAATGTTAGCTTTGTTTCACGTAGCAAGCTAACAAAGGTAGCATTGTAATGCTAACATGCGCCATAGTCGGCATGTATGTACAATGCATACCATGAGACAAGGTTAGTTAAGACACCATAATATACTATACTAAACTTCTTATCTATTTTATAATATGTGTCTTGTGAAATTAATAATTTGGATATAAAGTGTATCAATCATTGTAATGTAAAAGGGATGGTTCAATACTACTTTTTCTGTTACTGTATGATACTTGATATCACAACATTGAATATTTACTCAGCTAATATCAGTCCAATGCAGCTGTTTTACGTAAAAAAATAAGCTGTTTATAACAAATCTGTGCTGATGCATTTAGTATCTTTTACCTGTAACCAACCATTTGGAAAAATATAGTACTCCAACAGTGGTACAAATAATCTGGTACACCACTCTTTGAAGCCTGTGCTCAGTCTAATCTAATTTAATTTTTTTTTATCACATTTTATTGTAGTTAGAATTTTTTTCTGATCCATGCAGTTTTGAATTGTATGAGTAGTTTATTGACTCGTCCCTACAATTAAGTCATGATCATTTGGTCAAATAGGAAAACCCTCCTCACTTCTGTTTTTTGTCACTGACGCTGTTTCCTAGATCTACAATGAGGATGAGCTGCTTCATGGAAAACTGGATCTCCTCAGTGATACAAACATGGTGGACTTTGCTATGGATGTGTACAGAAGTCTTTTCTCTGAGAAGGAAATCCCCCATAGTAAGGCTTGGTGCATACACAATTGCCATCCCCATTTCTCTTGTAATAGCACACTTCACAACAGACATCATAAAGGGGTGCTGCACTGCACCACTTACTCCACGCAGAATTGATTTAACAGAACATTTGAACAGCATTTTCAGTTTAGGATCACAGAGATGCACGTGTTGCTATAGCTAATACATTTCTTTACACTTCCTTTGTCAGCTCTGAGGGAAAAGAGGACTGAAGTGGTGGCCCAGCTCAAGCAGCTGCAGTCAGAGACGGAACCCATTGTGAAAATGTTCGAGGACCCAGAGACAACAAGGCAGATGCAGTCCACCAGGTAAAGGCTGTTATGTTTTTTGGTTGTTTATTTTAAAATAAATAGTAGTTCTTACTCATAATTATTTATTATTATCCTAGAACTGGTTTCATGTAAAATGTGAGATTAGCCTTAACAAGGATCTGAAATGTGCATTTTGACTTTTATGCCATGATTCTTAGATTGGTGAAAATCTGATACTTAAAACTTTAGTAGACTCCATGTTACTGTGTTTTGAATGAAAAAGCCATTTGGCCTTTTCAACACATACTGTATGAAGTGCAAAGTCAGCAAGGACAGAAGTAAAGAGAGACAGATGCAAGAGGTTGTGGTTAACTTTATTAAGACTCTTTTTTTGTCTACAGTGATTAAAATAGTTTGGTCATATTTGGTCTTTCTCTTTTCCTTTGTTTCTTGGCGAGACTGTGTGTAGTTAATCAAAAGCATTTTCCATTTTCATCTCTTTTCAGTTTGTACTGCTTTATTATGTTGTTTTAGTTGGGCGGTAGACATTTGTTTATTTAAGCCATATATTTGTATGAACTGTTATGCAAGATCTGAAGACAGATAATAGCAACATTGACTTAGCACATGTCTGTGTTATTGTTAGTTTACTGTCACTGTGGAGTAAGGAGGAAATCTTCCTTTTGGATGATGAATCACAAGTCTGTCTTAAGTTATGTTATTTTTTCCTCATAGCATGGGATTTGTAAAACAATTGGGAACTCATCTGGGGTCGATAAAGAATTCTCTCTTAGGCCAGTGTACATGCAGCCGTTTTATTTCACCATTATGGCCTAAATTATACTTGATGTATTTGCTTGTTTTTAACATTGTGTCTGGATTATGGGATTATACAGTGCTAGAAATGAGACATGGGATATTTGAACCCATATTCCCTTTTCATTGGGTTTAATGCACATAGATCAACAAAGCATTTTACAAGGTAATAGAGCCTATTGTTCTTGCTGCTTTTATTGAGTGGTTAGCCAATAGGCCTGTATTCCTGACCAGGATTTATTTAGACAACTACTGAAGCCAGAAATCAAGCAAAGCTGACATAGTTGGCCTTGTTATATCATACATTATACACACTGTAATCATTTGTACACTATATGGATTTGGTCTTCATTAGGTAGAGCTATTATTTATTTTTCAACTTGTTTGCACTTGTTAAATCAATGAAATCACTTTTAGGTGTTTGAATCACTGTGGACTGGTATTTTCCTTGACTTTTTCAGTGCAGAAGGTGGCAGTCATGTTGCTTTTTCACAAGCACTTGCCACTTGTTGTACATCTCAGCATCTCATTGACATCTAAATATCATAACAAGTGGAAAGTTAAATTGAAAATATTTGTGAGTCTCTGTAGTTGTGATGTGTTTATTCTACTTTAGCATTGTATATGTAAATGTATTTTGTGGCATCTAAATTTATTTTGTTGTCATCCAAGTGTATCCAGAAAAGAGTATGCAAAAATGTCCATCGAGTTAATAACATCTTGTTTTTTGCATTGTGGCATAGATAAATGAATAAGACCTTCTACTGGTATTAATATTTTTATTATTCAAAAAGAACATGCAGAAAACATTCTAAATGATAGGATTATGAAAGAGGAAAAGGCTAATAAAGTGGAACTTGATGTCTGATGCTGAGTTGTTTTTGTCAAGTTTCACCTTCAGTTGACCCAGGTTGTATGGTAATGTTTGATTTCATAATTGTTTTAACAAGGAGTCTTCATATTATGATGTGGTTATATTTTTTTGTACCGATCATTTCCTGTTCTGGTGTATACCACAGCTGGTGCTAATAGTCAAAATCCAAGCAATAAATGTCACTCCTGACACAACACACAACAGGAAAGTAACACGAACGCTAATTTAGTCAGTTGTTAATCAGCCACCCGGCAGCAGACCGCTCTAAAGCAGAAGAGTGATCTACCATAGGCTCAATGAAATTCACTAAACTCACAGCACAAGTGCCAGCAAATGCATTTTTACATTCACATTCTAAAAGTACACATATCCTAAAATGACACAGTTTCAGTGTGGTGTCCACATAAATACCAAAATTTTAGGTCACAGGCAAAGTTGTTAAATGCCATTGGGATAAAACATTTGGAAATACTAGCGCATTCCTTCATTTTAACAAAGCCATAGAGAGCCTCAGAGGCTTTGCTGAGACATAATTTGTTAGACATGGCTAGTGTAGATTTGTAGTAGCCAAACCAAATGTAATAAACAGCCCATCACACTGTTTTAAAAGTGAAATGGTCTTCATTTATGTTTGGTCTTGATTTAGACCAGAAGAGGAAAATATACCTGAATGGCGCTCCAAACACAAGGATGTCAGCCAAATGGCGACTCAAGTTAAATGGCCTCTAACTACAGGAACTGTCTTGATTTTTTTCTTTTTTGCAGAGATGGACGTATGCTCTTTGACTATTTGGCAGAAAAACATAACGTAAGTTGCCCTGATTTGCTGACATCTCACTTCTTTACTGCAATTCCCATGGCTCTTTTGTGAACCCATGGTTGTTTTAGGGGCAAAGTGGGAGGGGCAGGCTGAGCAGGGAAATGCAGAATTACTTCCCAAAACCCTTAACTCATTTTCAGGGTTTGTACGGCTTGCACAAATTCTGTGGACATTTACATTCTGTGGTGTATTGTTAAGAATAAACGGAGTAGCTCGAGACTCATGGATAGAGCCGCAAGAATGCCGGAGGTTCTATATTTACTGTGATGTTTGGCTTCTTACCCTCCCCTCCATCGGTCCCCTCCCACTCCGGTATCCCGCTGACCTGCATGCTGTCCTCAGTGCACCTCCACACTGCCCAGGCTCAGGGCCCCATAGCCTGTTGTGGGAAAGGCTTGGGCGGCCCGGAGCACCCACTGCCTGTGACAGTTAAAGCGAACCTTAGTGAATGAGCCTGACGTCAGAGTACACTGCTCTGAGATACAGGACAACAGGAAGGACAGTTAAATATAGGAATAAACGTAGGCCCAAAATGATAGCCCTATATATACACACATATGTAGTGCTATATTAGTTCTCATGACCACTTTTTTGGCAGCTTTGTTACAAAAGTGAAATATTCCAATATACCAATGATATGAGAGCAGTGTTTATTCTAAGTTTCTTTAGTACTAGCCTGCCAGCACAGCAAGGAAATCTGAAAATAAAATTAGATTTGTACTTAAGTTATGGTGATTTTCCATTTGTTTGATGCAGCCCAGATTTTTTTATACATTTTTTTTAAAATGATTATATAACAGTACCCTCACCCATATGAAACATCAACAGATATGATACAAACTGAAAATATCCTGACCGCCAAATCTGCATCAAATTTCAGAACAAGCACAAATGTACTTGTATTTTGTTTGAGTTGTTCTGATGATTCACATTTTCTGTGTTTGTGACACTTGTGTTTCTCCTGAAGTTTCGTCAGGAGTATTTGGACACACTATACAGATATGCCAAATTCCAGTATGAGTGTGGAAACTACTCGGGTGCTGCGGAGTACCTCTACTTCTTCCGTGTCTTGGTAAGTTTTCCAATATTATCACTCGCCAACATTGTTTATCATAAACAGTGAAGTTTGCTGATAACTATGCACCTTACTTCACTTAACAGACTGCCTCTAGTGTATTACATTTTTATTTATTAACTGGCTTAAAGCAGTTCTCTCGCATATTAAAACTTTACATTATGATTGCCAGATTGTTTTAATTCCTCAAAAGGCCAAATGCTTGAATGGGAGAGGAAAAGAACACTTTAGAGTAATTGAATGTGAAAAGCTGACGTCATTGCCTATTCAATTCACTGCACGTCCTCTGTATTAGGAGGAGACTGCTGTTGGAGGACTTGAGTTGGATCTTTAACTTGGCCAAGTGATCAGTGGCGGACTGCATAATCTGTCTGTAGTCTCCTCAAGGGGCGGGCCTCAGTAGACAGCTTATTGATTAGAGTGCAGTGGCCAAAAGTCCCTTGTCACGACTTCTGAGCTTATAGTCTACTTAGTTATGCAAGGTATCTCTTATGTAGCAGGAAGAGGGTGCCACACACTTTGGAAGGTGTTACTGGATGGTGTGTGGGTACAGTGGCTTGTAGGGTGGGGAATTAAAATGAAGAGCTCTAAGAAGGAGACAAGTCTATACCATACAAATTAAAAAATTACACACATAAATGTTTTTTTAAAGCATATAATGCCAAAGTGTTTTGCAAAAGAAGATAATTATAGTTCATGGAGAGCCCTGGCAGAATACTTTGTTAGTGCACATGCACACTCCCAATTTCCTCTATAAACAAAAAGACTTGTTGCCTGGGTTCTGGAGTTTGTGGCTTTACTTTACCCTCAGAAATGGGTAAAATCTGTGTGAGGCTGTGAATGGGCTTGGTGCAGCTGGAATACAAGACCTGATGCTTCACGAAAGCCTTGAAAACCTCAAGAAGTTTGAGTGACTGAATAGATGTCGCATCGTAAATAATCTGATGTCTTTTTTGTGAGAGAGGTGGTAATTTTTAGAGTCTTTAAAAAAGTCTTTATTTGAACATATCTAGAACAATGGACATGTTGAGAAATTACTAGGTAGCTTTCAGGTGCTTTGATGCAAGATTGTTGAGCAGGTGCTGCTGATGTGGTTTTTATTGATGACAACCCATGACTTTTCACTCCATGTAAATTTTAAGCACATATATACCTGTAAATGATATAACATGGCGAGGATTCTATCAGCAACTCCACCTGTTCAGAAGTGTTAACTTGTATAAAAGATTTTAAAGATTTTGCTAATAGAAAAACAAAAACTGGGTCAACTGTATCAATACCTCATAACTGAATCAAGACAACTATAGAGTTTTGCATTGTGAAGGTGTTACATTTTGTAAACGGCTTAGTGATTACAGGATTTGTGCCCTGAGTTATTCTGTTTTTAGCCACACAAGCAGTAGTACCTGGTTTGTGTGCTAATGTAATTTAGCAAAGAGGTATACAGTATGAATGCATAATGTATACCTCTTTGCTTTCTTAGGTTATTGCTCTATTTGGGATAACACCAGCAAACCCCCATTTGCTGCAGAAACAACAGTGCTTTACTCTTTTGGTGTAATCTTGCATCAAGTGTTAGCAAGTTCAACTCAACTGAATAGCCTGTAATGACCAGTGGAATCAGCCTGCATAGTCAGTGGTTTCCCAGTGTCATTCACTTGTTCTCCTGCTTTTGTTTGTTTTTGGTTCAATATTTAGCTTTGTGGTAAAGCCAGGCCTCATGCCAAAACCAGCCCTGAAAGAATGGGCAAGAATAAGATCAACATTTTGTCTATTCATTAAAGAGAAAAACATTGAGTCCATCTTTGTTCCTACTCTAATTGGCATTTGATACTGCACTGTGTTGCCTCTTGTCTTTTGAATGTCACTGACTCTGGCTAGTCATGCTCATTCAGTACCCTGGAGTGTCCTCTCTTGACAAACTTGGCACTGGCTCTGCACAATGATGAACCTACTTGGCTACAAACAACCCTCTTAACCCAAAGCAGTTGGGTACTTCATTTGATCTGTTTTTCACTGATCTGTTCAAATATGTAGGAGTAAGAGATGCATCCGAAGCAACATGACAACTAATTCACCCAAGCTTTCCGCATCCACTCCCTCCCCCCAAAAGAAAAGCATTAAAGAAGTCATCAAAAGCATGCAACAGACATCTCTTACTGTCCCAACAGTTGTTTGTGGCTCTGCAGCTCAGTCTTAATAAAACAATATTGCTCTAATTGAGGTATATTGTTTGAAGCCTAGCATAGAGGGGCCTTTTTGTTTTCAACCCTCAAATTGTTAGACCCCTTATTTTAAGTTCCAACCAGACTGGGCTCTGTAACTAGATCTCTGATGCTTACTCTTGACAATGCAAGAGGCTTTTAGATTGGGGGGAAAAGGTAGAAATGGATTTCATTAGTGGGAACCTGTGTGCTGCCTTCCCCCCTCTCTTTTTGGTGTTTTGTGGACCTCCCATCCTCACAGGCCCCTTGTCTTTCTCTTCCTCCCCCGTATGGGAGAGGTGAAGCTCCATAAAGTCATTTAACGTGGGAAACCCAGTCAATTAAACGAAGGAAGCCAGCCTTGCAAAATCCATGCCTCAGGTCTTGTTACAGTGTGGCCTAGCCCGAAAAGAGCAACTTATTCATATCATCACTTAATGCAGGGATTGAATGTTAAGAATAAAGATTGAGTATCCGGTCAGATCCCCAGCACAGTAAATTTATTGTTGCTGGTCAGTCAGCGAAATGTGCCCATTCCACAAACCAATGGAAACTTAAGGTAACTGCTGGAAAAACCCAGGTACTGAAACTTTTCTAGCGTGGCCACCAGTGAAAGCCAGACTGTGTGTGTGTAGAAAGCTACCATAATGACCTGGAGGTCAGCCAAACGTAGCAGGCTGGGACTTCCAAGAGAGGAAAAAACGAACAAACAAAATAAAACACTAAAGCAGATGAAAACCTTTATCTGTGCAGTTAAGACATTTTTTCCTCTAGAAGTTAGTGTTGAAATCCCTTGTAACTTTTGAACTTGTATTAAAACATTTATAATGGAGCTGAGTTAGCCCATGTAATCAAAGAAACACTGCTGCTCAAACTGAATGGATGAACACACCGTCCTGCTGTGTTCTCTTTTGGGGTAATATCATAAGAGATTTTCCAAACCTTGTCCTCTGATCTGCCACCTTCATATGTCAAAGCACTTAACTGAAATGTTATCAGACTGTAACTGGTCTTTGCGAAGTTGAAAAAAAAAAACTTTTATATCTAAATAATTTTAACCAATTTGTGGGGTTCCAGAGGAAACCTGTTCTTTTTTTAGTGTTTCCTCTACTTGTACATCTGTCGTGTCTCACAGTCCACTTTAGCGTCTGTCCG
The DNA here is from genome assembly GCA_016785285.1 of Brachirus orientalis. Classification (NCBI taxonomy): domain Eukaryota; kingdom Metazoa; phylum Chordata; class Actinopteri; order Pleuronectiformes; family Soleidae; genus Brachirus; species Brachirus orientalis. Next base: position 5,334,880 of record JAFBJR010000425.1, read on the forward strand.
CTGGTGTATGGGGGTGTGTGGTTAGCATCTAGGTTTCTCTGGCCGCTCAGCAGACACCCACCCCAACTTCCTGCTTGACTCATGTCACTGTGTCTGGTGTTATCATGAACTATTCTGGCACATAGGTTCCCATGAGCTCTAGGGTGTAGTCCAATTGTCTACGACAGGGGGATTGCATTGCTGAGGTTCAGAGGCATTATTAGTCTGCATTATTTACATAGTTTCTTCACAAAGATGCGTCTTGTTTGTGTCAGTTCATATTTCAACCTAATTACCTTGTTATAGCACTTGAGTTGTCTACACTTACTGATGTAAGGTGATTATTGCATTATCATTCCCATGGTAAAAATCAAATGTATTGTAGGCTTTTTATTTTTTGGATGGTTAACTGATGCCGTGCAACATTTTCTAAGCATTGCATGTATCATGTATGAAGTCCTGATACAGTCCTGGGAATTGGGTCCCGAATTTCTCCAGTTTGCAGTTCGCACAAGACCAGCATGGTAGGAGGTTGAAATAGAGATGCATTCACAACAGCAGGAGCATCTCTGGAGCATCCAGAAGAGGGTGGTGCCTGGCTTGAGCATAATGGAGGCGGGAGACGAGCCTATTCATTATTTGGAGTTTAGCCTGCTGTCTCATCACATGATTTCAAACACACGGAATTCAGAGATTAGACTGGGGCGATGCTGTGGTCTGTCAATTGCACAATAAATGAATTGTGTTTTCATGCATTTAGTTCTTAGTCTGCAAAATAAACAAATTGGTATAATGACTAACTACCGTCACATGGTATTGGATAACTTTTTGATCAGCCCAGATGTTCAAAATGCAGAAGTTCGAGATTCAGTGTAAAAGTACCACATTTCATCACATGTTGTATCCAAAACGTTTGTCAAAGTTGCTATTTTGTCACATCAGGACAGATTCAGACAGTGTCTCCTGTCACTGCCTGAATGGAGGTGCCAAGTGTGTCTACTCCAGCCTTTAGTTAAATTTTTTTTCTACAAATTTATGTTGGTTGTGCAGCTCATTTTTCATTTAATTTCAGTCAGTGACACTTTTTGGCATGTAGGTAAAACCAAATATCTGATTTAGAATTATTTTTGTCAGCAATACAAGTACACTGTTTAAATATAAATACAGATGGATTTGACCTCTGCTATGCAAGAATGGGGCAATTTCAAAGAACCTTTGGCATCATGAATAGGAAAGAGATGTCATGATATCTGGACCTCAGCTACATCAGTTTTGGCCATTGTGGGACCATGATACTAAATCACTGGCTTATTTGTAGCTGCAGACAATTTCAATGCCATTTAAAATGTGTGCTCTGACTAGGCCTCAATCATAACTGGCATTGATTACAAGTCTGTCATTGCTGATATCCACTTAGATTTGAGGACCTTCAGCATTACAGAACCAAGTAAGCTCCACTGCTATTAAGGGCGCTTTCTCACCAGGAAAGTCCAGAAGACTCACTTAGGCGGGGAATGCCAAAAACTTTCACACTTTCATTTGGTTTGGTTGTTTTTCATACTGCACTTTTGTAAGCACCTAAAAGTGCCTTACATGTGATTTAAAAAAAAAAAGTTAAACAGTTTTTATGATCCATTTTCCCCTTTAATATGAAGTGTCATTCCCTCAGGACAAAAGATAATCAGGTTATTTAGGATAAATGAAAAAGCAAACTGCCCTATGCAGCACTGCCATTGAAAGGGGGAAGGATGTAGATAAATGTTAATATATGGTCCACCTTTATCTTAATTTATTCTCTCTAAAGATATGGCAAATATGTACACTGAAATGTCATGTGTTGATTTTATTTACCAAGTGTCCCATATTTTCTTTTCTGCAAGGTTCCATCCACAGACAGGAATGCCCTGAACTCTCTCTGGGGTAAGCTGGCCTCTGAGATCCTGATGCAGAACTGGGAGGCAGCCATGGAGGACCTCACCCGCCTGAGAGAGACTATCGATAACAACGTAAATGCCCCACTTCTCAGAATTTGATACCTCATCTAGATTCCCTTACATAGACTTCATATTGACATTTCACTTTCAGCACAGCTCTGCTGTGGCATTTTATTCCTTACCCACACACACTCATCTGACTACTTAGGTGCTTGGAAATGAGTATAAAGTGATTGTCTGTGTTTGATTGATGAACATCAGGAGTCAAGATCTCTTGCTGTTATGGTTGAATAACTGTCTCTAAACAAATTTTCTATTTATTTTAAATTATTTTTCATAATTGTATGTCTGTCTCTTATTGTCTCCTGTTGTGCATCTGTCCCTCCTACCTGCATTTTCTGTCTTTGTCCCATCCCGTCCAGTCCGTCAGCTCTCCTCTCCAGTCTCTCCAGCAGAGGACATGGCTCATTCACTGGTCACTCTTTGTTTTCTTCAACCACCCTAAGGGCAGAGACAATATCATTGAGCTCTTTCTGTATCAGCCACAGTAAGTACATTTATAATACAATGCCACTTTTCACTTTCTTGGTTTCACTTGCCCTTTTATGTCCGGTGAATTAGAAACGTGTGTTTTTCCTTAGTTTTTGTGGAAGAGATACATTTCCTCTATATAAGGACAACAGTCTATGTGAAGTTGCATAGATAAATTGAACCTTAAATACAGTAAAACATGCTTATTGTGATTAGAGCTGCAACTAACTATTATTTTAATTGTTTAATCTGTCGATTATTTTCTTGATTAAGCAATTTCGTTTTAGTCTGTAAAATGTCATAAAATCTTGAAAGTTTTTGATCAATGTTTCTAAAACTTGCAAAGGATGATGTCCCTGAATGTTTTGAACACAAAACAAATTTATTCATTTTCAATGATTTCTTTGTTATATGGAGCAGATAAGCCAGAAAATATTCCAATTAACAAGCTGAAAAGTCAGAGCTTGTTTCAGTCATAAAAAAAAACGATTAAATAACTTAAATCTTTTTTTAAATTAACAACAAAAATGATTAATTGCTTATAAAAAATAGTTGACTGTTAATTTAGTAATCAATTAATAATCAGCTGACCTACAGTTTACAGTTTGTTTTAGACTTTTTTATTCTCCAGCTGTTAAATTTGTGTTTCTGATATGTTGTGCAATAGATAATGTTTGCATGTGGTGAAAGTATTGTCTCCGAAGTAATTCTTGATCCTGTAAGGATTTGGAGAAACGGTCGGTCTTTTATGCATGAACTTGATCTACAGAAAACTATTTGCTTTAATTACACAATTTTGGGTGGTGGGCTTCTAGATGAACCCTGCTGGTATTTTTTTAAGTGGTTTCAGAAGTGTGTGTTTTTGTGTGGTCTGTTTACTCTCCAAGTTGAGAATGAGACCATGTGTATTGCAGATTGGAAACTTTATACACTCTGTTAAAATTTGCACACCACCTATTTTGATGTTTTTGCTCCCTCCCCACGTTGTGATTGCAGGCTTTTATAATTGTACTGATGATTGGGTTCCACAGACAGTATGACAGGCGACCACAACACAGCACACTCAAATGTCTGGTTCCCTGAATTTTACTCAGTTTTTAATTTTATTGTGGATGATTAAGGAGGCCTGCCCAATAATTACTCATGAAAAGCTCACCCAACCATCTGTGTGGATAAACTGAGGTAGTTTTGTGTGCTTTGCAGTTTCACAGTCTCAAAACCTCATGTTTTCCCCACTGAGGCTTGGCTCAGCTCTTGTTTCCCATCTCTTGACCAGTACTTCCTTTGGCTGAAGTCAGTGACCAATGGCTGGCCTTCATCTCCACAATTGACCTCCGTTACCCCTGCAGTCAGCAGATGTTGGTCCAAGGCCTTGTTTGTGTACTATTGACGGACTTTACTGGCCTCAGAGGAAGAAAGGGCTCACTAATTATGTTGCAGGTGCAACCTGGTGAAAGAGAACTGCAGTGGTACACGCTAAGCCTCCTTATTGTCAATATTATTTGTTCAACATCTTTTTCATTCACTTGTTCAGCATAATTTATTTTCTAGGTGATGTCTGAGGTGTAAAATTGTTTCCCTGTCCCTTTTTTTAGGTTCCTCCACAGTATTCCCTTAAAAACCTGAAATTTGAACTTGCACTTGATTTTTTGGCTGCATGCCTCAGTAGCATCTTCAGTAAACCAGGGTGGCGATAACTGTTGCCTCAAAAAAAAGAAGAAAGAGAGAAAATAAATGAAATCTCATAAGTGAAGTAGGGTGAATGTCCCCCAGATATGGTACAGTGACTCATATATATACAACTGCTTGCTATTGGAGCCCCCACTGGAGAATGAGTAGGTGTAAGATAATCAGGAACACAGTGTGGAGCATTGCGGTCTTCCATGGGAGTCAAGCAGCCACAAAGGGAGGGAGAGAGAGAGAGAGAGAGAGAGCGAGAGCAGCCCACTTCTGTATTTAGACCCACCATCACAACTACCACAGGTCCCCTGTCCCTTTAATTGTTTCAGCTAATTAATCTGGCACTAATTAACCTGGCACTCTTTTCCTGAATATGTGTTCCTCCTGATTCAGTTGTATGAAACCGGAAAGAACCCACATGACTTCCTCTTTTGTTATTTAATTTGGTCTTGACAAGGAAAGTGATTTATATTTGTATTTGTGTGTGTGCATGCACGGATGCCACACTGTTTTTACAGAACACCATCTCCAGAGCTGGTGTGGAATTAGAATCAAGCTGTAACAGCTCTGTGTCTATTGTGTCCAGCCCTTAACCAGTTGACCTGTGGTTGAAACATCAGTCCCTGATGGATTGGGTTTCAGCTACTGGGCAGGTCCCTGCTCACTAATCTGTATCTTCTTGTCAGGGTTCCCCTTTCCTCCTCCCTCTCATAATGAAAGAGATGGCTTAAATTTGGGACCCACTTCCAGCAGTGAGGGAGTCCTGTCAGGACATTTATCTGTTCAGCTGCAAAGGCTTTTCTCTCATCTTAATGCCAGGAGACCAATAAGCAGCCAAAATGTTATATGATGTGTCCTTGTAAAGAGCATGTCTTTGCTCTGATAAGTGATTACTTTTATCCTCTCTTATTCCAGATACCTCAATGCTATCCAGACTATGTGCCCCCACATCTTGCGTTACCTGACCACAGCGGTCATTACAAACAAGGATGTCCGTAAGCGTCGGCAAGTTCTGAAAGATTTGGTGAAGGTCATACAGCAGGTAACATATGTCCTTTTCACAGTTATCAGGGAATTACTAATAGGCTATGCATGCCTTCAAGGATGAGTTACAGACTGTGCAACCCTGTGGCATTGCTAACACTTCTTTTAAGAACTGTAAGTGTATTGTAGAGTTTGGAACTAAGCTTGAAAATTGATAAATGGTTATTGACAGACTGAATGTAATGTGCCAAAGCCGTGGCCACATTAAATACAGTTGAAATAAAGTTGTTACATCATTTTTGTAAATAAATGTGTTGATGCCACAACCATTAGTATGCTATTTTTATAATTGTGTCAAATTTACATATACACTTTGCTGTGTATGTAAATACATTTTATTTTCATTGTATATGCCTGCTTTATTTACGTCTGAACTGAGCTAAACCTATACTTTTTTCAGGAATCCTACACATACAAAGACCCAATAACAGAGTTTGTGGAGTGCCTGTATGTGAACTTTGATTTTGACAGTGCTCAGAAGAAACTCCGGGAGTGTGAGTCGGTGAGTAGTGACCTCAACAGCATTCATTTCATGCTATTATTATAAAACTATGAGAAGGAAGTTCATTGTGCTTCTCTGTGACCATACAGATGTCTGCTGCAGACCTCGGATTTGTATGAGTGACTCCCAAACTTTCACACAGAACGTAGTAGTAAACATGGTTAATAATCATGTGATCTCCTCCCTGTTCACTCATTGATCTCTGGCTGGACTTCTTTGTGTGCCCAGTCAGTGCTGACAGAACAGTGATAGCTGGTGCCTTGTATCACACTGTCAGGAATAGGGGTCTTTGACACTGTATGACTCAGAGTGCACTCAGATTTTACTATGGCCTGTAATTGACCCATCAGGTCAGTAGTTAACAGTAAAAGCTTCATAAGCAGAATGGTCCTCACAGAAGCGTGCAGACTTATGTTTCACATTTCAGTCACAGATCAGTCATATCAGTGTTATCACAAAATGCAACTGTAGCCCTTGATGTGAGAATAGAACAGTGGTGGAATACTGTCAAAGCCATCTTTCTATGTTGATTACAATACTGAGCACAGAGGATGCTGTGATTTAATTAAGTCAATTTAGATATTTACAGCTCAGTGGAGAATGAAACAAGACTGACATGTTGCAATTTTATTTCATCATTTGTCTCCATACACATTTCTGTTGTTTTGTCAGAATCCCCTTTTATGATAGTGTTACCTTTTACATTTTTCCCAGTAACTGTTTCGTAAAAAAAACAGAACTCAAGGTAAATGTGTCACTAAAATACATAATCAATCTCTTGAATATGAACTGTTTTCTTAATTGTTAGGTCCATAAATATATGGACCAAAAAAAAAAAATTATACAGTTTTAAGGACTTCTTTGTCATATAGAGCAAATAGAGCATATAGGGGCGGGGCTGTTGAAAGGGTGTTTGGCTGTACCCAACAAGGTTGAATTTAACTGATTGAATGTTTTTTTTTATCTTGTAAGTTTTAGTGTATATTTTTAAAGAATGCAACATAATACAACAGTATACCACAGTCCACCACGAAGAGATGAACCGCAGACTTAAATGCTACGTTTATATTGTAGCATTTATGCATAGCCCAGATTAACATCTATGTTTATGGATGTAATCTAATTTGCTGATAACTGTCAAACAAGGTCCTGATAATGATATACAAGTGATAAATGTTTTGCATTTTATGGTCAAATAGCTGACCATAAAATAAGGGTGTGTGTCGGACATACTGCCACAACCTTTCTTTGTATTCAAGATAATGCAATGCAAGTGTTGCATTTTCCCTTAGTTATATAAAAAGGAAACAATAACAATACAATGTAGCTGCAGAGATTAATTGATTACTAATTAATTGTCAACTATTTTTTATTAACAATAAATCAGTTACCTTGTTTTTTTTTTTAAAATAACTATAGTAAGCTTCTCATAAGTCAATATTTTGTGGTTTCTTTGCTTTTAATTAACAAAGAAATCTTTAAAAAAGAATTTGCTTGAGGAGAAAACTAGCCATTTGACAACATCTTCATTTTGAGGTTTGACAAACTCTGGCCAACATTTTTCAACATTTTCGGACTTCAGGTAACGCCCATACTTGGCCATAAATAGTCAGAAAAACACCCCTGATTAATATTCATTGATAGAGGGTGACCGCAAATGCAGAGAGAAGAAAAGGAATGTGTGCACACATGGGTCAGCGTGCTCGTGAATGACTGCACGTTTCCCATCAAGTTTGTTGTAGAATGCAGCATACGCCTTCTTTGTTATGGCCTTAGGTGTCCTAGCTGGTGTGCTATATGTATTTTTTGAAAAAATTGATCTACCATTGCATTCTTTGCATACACACTGTAATCTGCATACACACTGTAATCAAGCTTAAAGGTAGGTTACTTTCCTAAATGACTTGATAATTTAGACCTGCAGAAGAATAAAAAAAAGGGTTCTTTGGCCCATTTTTCATCTTTTGTCTCACAACGATAAACTTTCAGAATGAAAAACATCTGGCCTGATCAAATGGTTCTTTCCCAGGAGTAAATGTTTAGAAATCATGTCAGCGGTTTACTGAAGGTTCCGTTTCATTTTAGCCTGCATTCAAGCTAATACAAAGCGTCTTGAGCTTCAGAATTATTTAACAAACTCATCTGGGCAGATGTATTTTTAGTCATACTCTAGAAATATCTATGCATGTTAGCAGAAACTACACAGCATGCTCCAGGAGAAAATTACATTTTTTTCCTGTACAGAGGCCTGCAGGATCACCTCCAAATTACATGTACTATCAACAATATTATAATTGTATCCAATTTCAGTGAAGACATGACATGACATGTGCCCCTAATCACTTGCTTTTTAAATGTGCACTTTTGTGCAACTCTCTGGATGAGGTTTGACCTTGCCTCATAGGGTTCTGTTTACAGAGGCTCCTCAGTGGTTGAAACAGATGCTCAATCCCAACTAACACTGAGGTCAGAGCCCAAGTTGTTACAGGTGCTTTTAACACTGGCCTACCTGTCAGTCTTATCAGAGCATGTCCAGTAGGCGCAAAAGCCCTCTATTGACCTTGTTTGGTTCACAAGCAGGTCTAGCGAAGTGGGTGGTTCCCAAAATGTTTAACAGCACCTCCTAATGCATTGCCTGTGATGGTCTGAAAACATTTCCCAAAATGGTCCTGTTTGAAGTCAGTGCTGTTTTTTTCCCTGCTAAAATTTGCACTCAAGACTTAGAAATGGGACATTATTTCAAAGGTAAAAAGGTTATGGAGTGATTACAGTAAACGGATACCCCATAGCGATGGGCTGTTGTCTTGACGAGCATTTCCAATGCAGCAAATTTGAGCCTTTTATTTTGTGATTGCCTTAACAGGAAAATATGGGTATTGCATAGCATGGGACAAAAGAGGGTGGTTTAAATTGTCCTGTAACAGCTGCATACTTTTTTTGGTTTATTTCTTGCCCACTCCACTTGAATCTGGAATCAGTGTCAGATGTTAGGTGCTTAAATGTCAAAAAATGAAAAGTATAGGCCCACCTATATTCAGGGCTTTCACATATAGGGGTATATATGCCCCTTTCAGAATTTTGTGTAAACTTTGTGGTCTGAATCCCAGGTGACAGTAATTAAGCCACTTAATTCTTCAAAGTTTTATCAGCCTTAGATAAGCCTTGTCATAGCTGAAATGTTCGTTTTCTGATAGTGCCATGTAGTTGGGATTTATTCAAGTAGAACTATGGGCAGATGGCAGCATTCTAAGTTTAAGCAAATCGAGAACTAGTAATTCTTTGTGAACTTCAAAAGATGGAGTTGTGTGATGTGAAATAGTACTCATTGTAGAGTTGGAATGCAGGAAACGCCGAGAAAAGTGAACACTTCGCACACTGGTACATTAAGGGCCATACCTGGGTCATGAACATTTACAATAGATGAATGAGCCATATGCAATAGTGTCAGAGGACAAAGAAGGCTATATTTCTTACTGGTATCCAGGAAAAGGTGATGCCCTGTGTAGCTGGATGGCATTGTTTGGGCTGGTTCTGCTGTCACTGGATGGCTGTAACTCTGAAATTTTGGGTCCCTGCACAAGAGACCTACTACTGAAGCACTAGGCCAGAAGACCAATAACAAGTTGCAGACAATGTGGTTATCTGTGTGGTCATCTTTGTACTTTTTGTATTGTCTAATGTGGTAGCCAAAGAATTCAAACATCTGTGGTTAATTTGAAGCACCTTGCATGGTGAGATCTGACTTTGCTTCCACCTGACTGTTATGTAGCCAGTATGGGCCTCTTATTGATACTCTTAATATGTCTCCATCAAAATGAACTGGACATTTTGGTTTTAGTGTATAGATTTCTGTTTCAACTGACTAAGACATAAATTCATAGAAGCTGGCATACTTAAACATGATGTATCTAATCAAACATATGACTCCTTTGCATATTCAAATGCTATGTCTAACTTTAACTGATATAAGAAAAGTTTTGAAGTAGCCCCAAGAACAGGCAGAAATATTCATGTTTATACTGCTGTTAAGTAGTGTGTTTCTGTTTCTCAGGTTCTTGTGAATGACTTCTTCCTGGTTGCTTGCCTGGAGGACTTTATTGAGAATGCCCGCCTCTTCATCTTTGAGACCTTCTGCAGGATTCACCAGTGCATTAGCATCGGGTTAGTCAATATTCACAAACCAAACTAAATGAAACATTTTAACATTTATAAAACAGTAGTGAGAAGCAGTAGTATTGATATTGATGCTGTCTGAGGATGCTATGGTCATTTTTAAGTCCTGAACGTACTGCTCTGCAGAATTCCCCAAACGCTAACAGGAAATCATGTTTGCTCTCTCTAGGCTTTGTAAGCAGGATCTAAGAACATTGGCTTTGTGATTAGCAGAATTTAACTTGCAGATAAGTGTTTATTGCCCCATCCACACACACAGCCAAGCGGACTGCACACATCTTGAGGATTAAACATTGTGAGATTTAAGAGCTTCCAGGTTTCCATAGGGTACTCAGTGGATACCTTTAAGACCACATCTCTGAGGGCAATTCATGGACACCTTTCTCCCACGTAGAAGCCAGGATTTCAATGACTTTCTAACTTCCTAGCTAATCTTAATACACGGGAAAGTTTGATCTCACTTTCTTCAGGGTGATGAAGGTCAGAGGGTTATGTGTAGGTCTTTATTGACTCCTATTTTGAAATTACGTTGGTTACATTATAATAAAATTGACTTTGGATGCCTCCCCAAAACCATGACATTTACTCACTGCTAATTATAGTGAGCATTAGCAGAGAGGAAAAAAAAAGATTAGAGTAATTGTCTGCAATTAGAGAGATTACAGGATTTGGCTGCCTCTTTACATCAGTTTTAGAGAGTGACAAATATAAAGGCAATAGCACTCATCGACAGCCATCAATTCTGACCTTTGTAAGGGTAGATTTTTGCTTACTACTTTATGTAATCTCTGACTTTAAGTAAGGCATATGTTATTTTCATGTTTATCCTGTTCTTTGTCAATTTGCTTCACAAACTTCTGATTGTTTTCAGAGGGCTACATTCACAATGCACTGCCCCACAGGCGAATTGTTTAAAGCAAGGTCTGCATTTCAGATATGCTCCCTTAACACATGATGTTCAGTGGAAAGAGTGAATGAATTACTTCTGTTGACACAGAAATGATTGCACTGACTGTTATATGGGGCTGTGGAGGTTTGTATTCAAGGTTGAACCGTGGAATATGATCAGGCCCTGTCGAAATCTCTAGTTGCAGATTGTCTGGAATTGATTAGGAGTCCTGGTTCTTTTTGGCAGACTTATTGCAATTGGATCCATTTACTTGTTAAGTACCACAAAGGTTAGTGGTAACAGTGAAAGAGGAAGTTGAACAGTGATTTTTCTACTTTTCACCTTTTTTTCTGTGCCCCCTGCTCTGTTTGTCAAGGTTTGTAACATAGGAACACACATCAGGGGCAGGTTCAGGGATTTCCATGTTTATTTGTGGTTGTGTTACGACGATTCACAGAAAATTTTATTTCTGACACACACACCCGATTCCATGTCATTAGTACTCTGTCCAGAAGACCTCTGTACTCAAGTATGTGTACTCCAATGAATTTGATGGCTATTTTTTATGGGGACATTTTTAAAGCATTTGGCTATGACGCTTTCACAGATTTTTTTTTTTTACCTTTTGCCCACAGCTTATGACACAGAAGTTGGCATAATTTAGTTATTTTATGTCATAAAGGCTTATGTAAAATGTACTGTAGAGAGTGAAACTGTGATTCAGCTTGAGTTCATGATTGCACACACACACATGCACATGCTTTTGTCTAGACTTTTCAGTGTCCCGAGTGTGTTTCCAATTTAGCTTTGTTTTCCCTGTTTGATTTACAGGGTTTATTTCCTTAGTCCTTCCTTAAGTGTTTCAGTGGCAAGACCCTCCTTTGACCTCAAATACACACTTGTCCTTTGACATTTTGAGTAAATGCTGAAGATGTGATCATTTGGGTATCACCTCACCCCATCAGTAGATTGTATTTGTACACAACAGCTCACTGGTAGTTGGAAGGGGTGTCTTGTGTATTTGGATGTAACACTGAGGATCTTTCCACCTCACAATTGAGTCATTAAAAAGACCACACGATCATTTCGGTTTCCCCGAAAAATCAATTTTACCTCAAGCTGAAGGGGAGGTTGCTCCAAATGGCTTGGAGTCTCCCAAATGCTATCATATGTTAGTGTTTAACAAAGGATTCATCTCAGGCCAGCCATGTTAAGAAGGGGGCTACTTTTAAGAAGGATCCCCCATCCTCCTTCCTCCTCTAAAAGCGTTAGACCCCAATCCATGACCCCTCTATTCGAGTGTGAGGTTGGCATTTAGACCCAAAGGAGTACACTAGCCTGAAGTCGAAAACTCAGGAGCCAGAGTGTGGAAGGGGTCGAAATGAAAGTGATCCCCTCTCCCCCAAGGAACAGGATCATGGTTGTGTAAAATAAAACCAGTCATGGAGGCTGTCTGCTCGGCTTAAGGGCCAAAGGATGTCAATAGTGGAAGGGGTTGTTTGAATCTGACCAATTCCTGACTCCCTTCTTTCCTCTTTTTTCCTTCCTTTTTTTTTTTTTTTTTAAACTTCACTTTGAGTTTTAAGTAGTTTTAGGTGCTGTAGACCTCTCTCAAAGACAATGAGATGAAGTAACCTTGCTCTGATATGCATGCCCTTCCTGGGAGGAAAGCGTTGCCAGACTTTCTTTTACAAATTAGATTAGAGGACTTTGACTGGTACAGGCTAAGGCCCTGGGTCTTTTGGGGGTGCTCGCTATTCCTGTGTTATGCTGCACAAACCATGAGGGGTGAGGGGTTAGCTTAACTCCCAGGTGAGGAAACCAGATTGTGTTTGTTTTGATCATCATATCGGACCTGGACTTGAGTGACATGTGCCCCCACTTTACTGAATTGTCAAACCAAACACCCAGTTCCCCTGTGCAGCAATCACATAATCACATTGGTCAAATAGGAATAAATAACAAATTCCTTCAAATTTGCATGAGATTGTTAGATAAATAAGTGAAGGGTGACTCTTAAGTACCAGCGAGTTAGATGGAGCACTGCTCGTAATAAGCAGCGACTGTCACACTGTGGTAGAACAAGATACAGGGGTATACTTTACACACCAGTGTCATTCAGTGCTAATTTAACATATAATTACCTTTTGTAAATCTGCAATTTTTGATGATAATTTTGAAAAAATTTTCAAGTAATTTTTTTTTTTCAGTCAGTCTGAGTTGCATTTGCTAGAAATCTTTCACAATATTTCGTTCAGATTTTAAACAGGGCATTTGTGTGAAAATGGCTTTCTATTTAAGCTTTTATGAACTTTCATTCACACTTGCATTTGTCTTGTAAAATATCTATACATGTTATAGATGTTTTACCCCTACCCCCCAAAACCTTCTTCTACCCAGTTGCAATAAGCATTTATCCTGTTAAACAGCTCTATGGGCAGCATTTTTTTAGCAGGAGATTCCACTTATGAAACTTTCTGCTGGTGATCTTTAGTGTTTTCAGCCATACATAACCTTTTTACATGGAGCAGATCATCTTAGTCATCATTGTGTTACTTCATTTGGCACTGGCCCGAATGTAAAGGCCATTCATTGATATTTAACTTACACAGGGTCTGTCTAGGCCTCTCGCCCTATGTTAGCTGGAGATAGGCACCAGCGCCCCCCGTGACCCCTAGTGGATAAAGCGGTAGAAAATGAGTGAGTGAGTGAGGGTCTGTCTAGTTTTGCACACCCACAATTTCCAAAAGTACTGCCCAAGATCCTTGTGCAAAACAAGCTGCACCCGAATATTTATCTATATCACAATATCTAGTCCAATAAATACTGTACTGTCTCGGCTAATAATGTGTGCCTGTGCATGACTGTGCATCTGCAGTTTAAGCTCAGACTTTGGATTGCTGTCCCATTTCAAATCACTGCTCAAAACACATTTACACATTTTGCTTTTTGCTCATTTGTATCCTTATATGTTTTCCTTGCTAAGTGACACTGTCTTTTTTTTCTTTCTCTTTTTTACATTTGTGGGGGTTTTGTGTGCTCTCCTTTTAATTAATTAGTTCTGTTTAATTGAACTGTATTATCATTGTTGGTAACAATTCACCACTTGATCAATTTTAGTCTACAAACTACAAAGTTTTATATAAAATTGTCACCCTGATTGCTGACATATGTTATCCATCACAGGCCAAACTTCCGTCATTAGACAGCTGATGCTTTTCTTAACTTGTAAGGTTCCTAATAATGATCCATTGGAGCAATTTTGTTGTCATGCACCATTTTCTCCAGGTTTTGATGACCTAAGGTGTAGTCAGATGTCCATCATAGCTTGTGCTACAAGTTTGTTGATGTGGTTGACAGGGCGATCTGCAGCACTCATGAATCCCCTCACAGCTAGCTAGCTAGTGTTTTTCTAACTCACTATCCACATCTTCCATCACTTCACAGTAGTGGAAGTGTTGAGAGAGATGTACTGTCACTGTTGGCTCATTGTGCTGATGTAATGCTCTTTGTTTGTTGTTTATGCTTTCAGTGAACCATCCAGACACTGACATCATTTCACTTCCCCTCTTTATGTGGTTCTGCCACCATTTGAACACGTGCTAGTCTTTTTTTCAGTTTTTTATCCTTGAGGTAAGACAGACATTATCACAAATAAGATTACTTTCCACCAAAAAAATGGCTTGAATAAGTCAAGAGTGATGTTGAAATCAGTAATGATGATGTTGGTGGGATCTGTTTGTAGAACCATTGCGTGAGAAGTGGTGTGGTCTTTGCATATCTAAGCTTACTCGTTGAAAGAGTCTCTCAAAATATGATTAATGGACCAGGAAGTAATTATTAGTTGTGTAAATTTTTTTTATAGACCTTATAACCCCTATCATATTGTGCATATTAACAGGGACCATACACAATGACAAATTTAGGTTTTTTGAATGGGGAGGAGTTTGGTGTCATGCCTATTGAGGAAGGGTTGCTGTAGTAATTGTGACCGCTGCACAGATGGGTTGAGGGTATTTATTGGGGCCCTTATATGAAATGGGGGGGGGGGTCGGAGGGGAAGGGAGGGAGCAGGAAATGTGTGATGGGGGCTCTAGATGGGGATATTGAGGGGGTCTTGCTATTTTGAAAGCCACAAGGGAAGCCAGCTGCACTGGGTAAAGCTTTGGATCAAAGAATGCCAGCCACCCTACTACCTCCTTCCCTCTGCTGTGACACATTCATTTCTACTAGTATCAACGGGCAGCCCAGTCTCCAACCTTGCTTTTATTGTGAGGGACATTTGCAGTGTGTCTTCATCTGACCAGGCAGAGAGAGAGAGAGTGTCTGGGACATAGGTACAAAATATAGAAGGTTGTCTAATCACAGAGCCTCACAACATGGGGCAATCCTAGCAGTTCTAATTGAGTTATTCGTACTAGTCTGTAAATCAAGCTTTCATTAGCAGAGAACCATTAGAAGTCTTTTTGGCGTGTGTTTCATATTATAAACACCTTTTGCCTGAAGCTTAACATGTAGGCATACGAAAGTAAGGACTAGTCCTATGGCAGCTAATGAACAACATCCATCGTAATGTGGTGTTGACTAAGACTCATTTGGTGCTATTATACATTTTATGTAGCCTATACATTGCTACCAGACAGCAGCCCAGATTAAGTGAAGTCACAGTTTTACAGAAGACTAGTTTTACCCAGGACTAGTAATTACTTACAAAGATAAGCCACATGTTTTCTTAAAGTCTGAGAAAGCTGAGTAGCATTAGTAGTAGTTACCTTTGATGAAGTAGCTGTGTTAGGTTGTATTTAATGCAATCACCATGGTGTGCACTAATTTGTCAAACTTGATAATACCTTGCATGTTTTATCTTTATTGCTGCAATAACTGTAGTTGTAATAATAAACACTAGCTGCATTGAGTTTCTCTGCTGCATGGTCAAAGCTCGGTTTTCTTTAACAGACATTTGCAGTGGAATTTTAGCTTCACTAGATAATTTGAAGGGAGCTTGGTGCCATCAGATGCCATCAGCAGGTTAACCTGTCTGCTGAGCTCACAGCAGTGCCTGACTTGGACAAAAAAACAAAACTGTCTTTTATAAGTGATGGATTATTATCTGCAAGTATCACTGCAAATCAGGATAAGGCATGTAGAGCAACTATTTACTGTGATAAACCAATGCACTGCCAGCATCTCCCTTGAGAGTGCTTCTGACCTTTTTATAAATGTATTAATTTATTCATTTCTATTTTGTGCAGTAATGCAGTTGTGAGCTTGACTCTGCAGTGGGCATGACAAAATGGCATAACTGCAGTATTGTCCAACAACAGCCCTGCAGCTCAGACAGAACTGTTGTTTGCTTTTTCATAGATCATAATTCTAAGTATGGCCACACAGTTGTTGTAGCGGTTAGCACACTTACTTTTGCAGCAAGAAGACTAGGGTTCGCGATCAGGTTGGAATAAGGGCCTTTCTGCATGGACCTTGCATGTTCTCCCCATGTGTGCATAAGTGTGCCGGTTTCCTCCCATAGTCCAAAAACATGCAGATTTGGGGATTAGGCTAATTGGACACTCTAAATTGCCCATATGTGTCAATATGAGAGTGGATGGAGAGGCACCATTAGGCATCACTGTGACAAACTACACTAGTTTCTGTCGCTTTACACCCAGACCTAGGTTTGAGCCCAAAATGTGTCTTAACATTTCTCTGTTTTCCCAACAGCATGCTGGCAGACAAACTTAATATGTCACCTGAGGAAGCCGAGAGATGGATTGTGAACCTCATCCGCAACGCCAGGCTGGATGCCAAGATAGACTCCAAACTGGTGAGACGACCTTTCTTCTTACTCAGTCGGCATCCATGCTGTACTAATTACTAAAGCTTTTAAAATAAACCTTAGCAATATGGTGGTGGTTGTTTTTGTCACATGTCTCCTTAAGAAACTTCTAAACTACTGTATGTCTTGTGGAGAATAAATGTCTTGTACTGTATGTGTTCTGATTTGCAATTGCAACAGGGTAAAGACTGCTGAAAGAGATATGCACCCACAAGATTTCACCCTTGATAGGTCCCTGTTGTGAGGCTTCATGTTTAACCTGGATGTTTTGGCTTACACATCACAGCAGCTCTCTGTAATCTGCAAATCATAGCCATCTTTCAAAATGATATGAAATTATCTGGATATGAGATGGGACCATATGCAAACTCTAATGGGTGTGTCTGCAAGAGCAAGTCCAATTTGGCTTTTTGTGTTAGTCAGTTTTTGTCATTATTTTCAGGGCCATGTGGTCATGGGGAACAACGCTGTATCTCCATACCAGCAGGTGATCGAGAAGACCAAGAGCCTGTCATTCCGCAGCCAAATGTTGACAATGAACATTGAGAAGAAGCAGGCAAACAGCAACAGGAATGAGGTGACAAAGACACATACAGTACATACAAAACACGTAAACCACTACTTTTTTCTGAAAACAACAGTCCTGACATTTACCAATCAAATTGTCACAAGGTCAACATGAAGCCGGGCAGTTCAAAGCATCTGAAATGATCAGCTCAGAAGAACAGGGCTAAAGAATGTTGATGAACAACCATCAACAAAAGCTCTCTTTACACGAAATGAGCCAGTAAGAGCAAGTTTAACAGAGCTAAGGCTTTCATCCCTCCATTGCTCTTTAAAGGCCTAATGACAAGGTAGATTCCAAACAACCATAAAATGAGGCCTGAGCTCAGTGACTCAGCTCAGCAACTAAAATAAGGTGGACCCTCACAGTGGCTTTTGGTGAACATTACTCAAAGCCTGGTGTTCCCTGCACTTAGGACCTGTTGCAGATGTCTGGTTCAGGGTCCAGTCATCCCATTTAAGTTTGTTTTTGATGTTGACTTTGTGCGTTTTAGTGGCATTTAGACTGCTCAAGTGCTTCCACTACACAGACTGTCATAATCACACACATATTCTCAACGGCTGCTGCAAGTGGTTGCTTCACGCGACTCTGCAAACCATAAAGACGTGCAGGTCTGTCAAAGGAAATTGATGAGTAGATTCACTCACCAAGCACCTACAGCACCAAGGTCACAGAGTTACAACAGACATGTTAAATATTCACTCCTTAATTGTGCTTCTCTCAGTGGCTGTGTTTTGATGTGCTCAATTACTCTCCATCCCATTGTTTGAATATTTGCGGGAGACCTGCCATAACTGTGTCCTGTAAGAAAGCAAAGGTTTCCCTCATTAAGGAGTATTTGTAATTAAACAAAAGAGGCTGCAAACGGCTCACAGAGCACCACTACATCCTGCTGTCCCCAAGGCTACAAATCACTTACATATAGAGAACATTTACTGCCTACCATCTGGGCCAGCTGCTTAGAGTCCCTATCAGCTCTCACAGCCACCCAGTATTCACCAGCAGAACACACACATTACACACTCCTGACAAAGAAAATGTCAGTGCTTAACTGCTTGCATGTTTATCTTACTTTTTCACATATCCCACAATCAACAATAAAATTTAATTTTGATTGGTTGCAGTTGTCCACAAATGGTCTAACTTTACTTTTTGTTCTTTTGCTTCTTTCAGACACCAAGCTGGGCAGGTCAGGAAACTGGATTTTAGAGACACAGCAGAGATGGATGGATTCATCCAAATCATTGTTACACATCTCTTTTCCCCACACTTGTGTCTCATAAAGCTCTGTACTGCTCTGGACTTGGTTCTAGTCATCATCAGTTCAATAAAAGTGACCAAGAAAACCATTTTCACCCCTGATTGCCTTATTTCTGAACATTACAAATGGCGGTTGAGGTTTGAGTGGTGAGACCTTTTTGTATCACTGATACTTGATGAAGTTTTAATGTGCACATTGAGTCACTGAGTGGGACAGTTAAGACTGCTGTGTGTGATGCGGCTCGTGTGTGCTGTAATGATGAATGGCTGTTTAGTCTGTTGGTTTTATGGTGTTTTAGTGGTTCGCTTCACCGTGGCAGGGAGTCTTACTGAGTGGGACGTCAGCTGAAGGGGGCAAACAGAGGTGATGTAAAGTTACTAGTGGTCACACTCTCTGCCAGTCATCCTGCCCATCTTGGAACATGAGGGACCCATAAAGAACCATTAGCCAGACGGACACAATCTTTTTAATGTCCCACCCTACCCCCCCCATTTCTCTGCTTTCGACCTTCTCATAACTCAGTCATCTGACTCTCCCTCCCTCCCCCCTTTATTGCAGTTGGTCACAAACAGACCCTCTTTCTCTAATGTCTTTAATCTTTTTTCCTACATGTAATTTAAGTTTTTTTTGTCAAAATACACCTGCTGTATTTGCCTAAAAGAAATTCTTGAAAATGCAAAAAAAAAAGAGAGAAATGCTTTATCACATGATGTGCTTGACATTCGTAACACAAGTACCACACTGTATCATTCAGAGAAGAAGCTGGACAGAGTGAAGAGAGAAAATTTCCTTCTCTTCAAGTTCTGGCCAATTACAGGTTGATCATTTTCATTTGGGTGTCCAGGTTTACATGCTGTACATTATTTATTTTCAGTCTGTTTCAAACACTCACTTTTAACTCTAAGCCTGTCTCCCAGAAAACACAATCTGCTCCGACTGATAAATTGGTTGTATGTTATGTGACTGGTCAACTACTCAGAGACACTTGCAGGAAAAAACAGTTATGCAAAAAAAGGCAGGCTCTACATGTGCAGTTTTTTTTTTCTGCCACAACAAAAGTTAACTGGTGTTAATGTGGCTGATCAATGTGTTTTAATTTAATCAAGCCATGAAGCCATGGAGAATAATTGAAAGGTCATTAAGCATATTGTCCCTTCTCCACAGTCTATTGGTGCACAAAAGACAATAAATGTGTGTGGGTTTTTTCCAGGTTCTCTGGGTTCTCCGGTTTCCTCCCACAGTCCAAAAAATAAGGATGAATACATGGATGTTTGTCTCTATATGGCCCTGTGATGGACTGGTGACCTGTCCAGGGCGTACCCCTCCTTTTGCCCTATGTCAGCCGGGATTGGCACCAACGACCCTCATGTGAAGGATAAAGCAGTAGAAGATGAGTGAGTGAGGTGGAACAGCTAATGAAAATGTTCGCCATGCACAACATTCAACACTTAAAATGAGTCATGACTGATATGAGCCATTTAGGAAGAGAATATCACTGCCTGTGTCATCGATCCAAGTGTCTCAGTGCGTTCCCTCCCACAATTAAACCTTTCAAAATAGAAAGCAGCATTTTCTAGTCAAACTCTGGAATAGTGTGGATGGTAAATGTAGCGACAGTGATAAGATTTCATTTTAAAACCTATTTGTGCGGACGGTAGCAAAGTGTGCGACACCCATCGAAGCAGTGAGACAAGCACAGAAGCAAACTGAGAAATCTCGAGTGAAGCCCTTAGAACAGTTTTGGCTTTGGTGAAGTTTGTGTTCATCCTGTGACCCTATGATTTATTTAAGAGGCTGGTTTTGAAAATATGTGGTCATGACCTGTTATAGGAGCAAATACATTTTAATTTCAGCATCTCTCATCTGTTGGTATCATAAGTTATAGCAGTTTTTATGAATGTTTTGACATGTTTTTTCCCACTTAGAAATCATGGAATCTGTTGTTACTGTGGTGGATCCAACCTTGACCACAGCCTCTGTTCTTTGTAAACAAACTTTTTAAAGTCACATTTGAAGCATACTGAGCTGAAAGTTTCACCATTTCATATTCAAAAAATGGATGGGCATGCTTTTAATTATAAAAATTATATAAACTTTCAGTTGTTTTTGCATGACTTACCTACTGACAGGACATACTTTATCATATTAACATTTTTTTGTGACTCGTGTTCCGGAAAACCTTTTTTCAACTCAAATCTATGAAATTGTGTCTGTTCATCTGGTCAAAAGTGTTTCATCTTTGTTTGTCAAAATCATGTTGGATCAATTCTGACTTTCCATTTGGAGCCACGAACATGGAAAGTTGCTTCATATAACCTGAACTTTCTCAGTATGCCTCACTTGTCCTGCCCTTGACATTTTTAGATTCTGTCCAGTCAAATGACCGATCTGGCCTTTTTTTTTTTTAATCTTCTACCTTATATTAAACTGTGACAGCAGCTCATGCTGAAGACCATCCTGTCTGGAGCGCCGATGAACAGTGTGTATAACACTCCTCTCATTGCTGTTATGGCATTGAGGGCCCAGAGCCAGACCATCCAAATGCTGATGTCACCCCCCACCCCTTCACACCACCCTTGCTTCTTTGCACTGCAATGAGGAAAGGAGGGAGAGAAGGAGAGAATTAAGTGATTGGTTTACCGGCCTCCTTCCCCATGACACATCATGAACATAAAAGTGCCTGGGGCCTAAATTATCACATTCACCTTAACCGTGCACTTTAAGATGTTGTTTTAGAGACAAATCCAAACCAGCGGCACAGCCTGTGGCCAACAGCCGTCCTGACCACGATCTCTGTCACTGCTCTCTGGATAGATAAATAAATAAACAAAGCCAGGACAAAGGTCACTACAAGTTTTGGCAAGGAAACATCCACAATTCCTTTTTGTTTTAAACCCCCAGCCCTCACGCCGTTCTAAATATATATACAGTATATGTAATTTCGAAATCAGTTCCACTGATGAAATGGAAACTTCAGTTGTGTGTGTGTTTTAGTGAACTGAATGTGTGTGTTTTACTGTCTGGGGCAGAAATGTCCTTTTCACTGGTTTTCTCTTTATTTAAAGCATAAAGCCAGATTTGAAATGAACTTTTGCCGCTCAGACATGGGAGGTCTGTGTGATCTGAGGTCAGCCACACTGGAGGTTAAAATAGTAAGGATTTTATTTGACACAGGAAATGCTTCAATCTGTTGTGATATGTGACGAATTAGTCATATTATAGGTGGCTGTCCATGATAATGGACTGCACATTAAAATAAACTGCTCTGACATAAAAATTATTTTCCAGAAATAAATAAAAGATTAAGTGCCACACCTAGTGGCTGAAGGGGGTAGAGCATTCACATCTTGTGTTTTAACAGTCAGTGGACGTGGAGCAGTGGCTGAAAATGACAGACTGGCACTAGAGTATTTGTGGGAAAAGGGACCTGTATTGTTGATTCACCTGCATATGGATGGAATCATCTGCCACTTATTCTGCTGTGTCATGTAATCTCAGCTTTTGTTTCTCCCTTATTATTATTAATGTATATTTGTCTCTAATTATTCCCTGCATTCTGTCTGCAGTGTTAACGAGCTGCCAGCGTTTGAATGTCACGGCGCAGTGGACTTCTGCCAGCCTCATTTGTTTGAGTTATTCGTGACCGAAAGGGGGAAACTTCTGCGCTTCACGCGTGCTCGGTCGATGAGGTCGCACGGGTCAGTGAGTGTAAAAGGCCGCGTCTAATAATAATAATAATAATAATAATAGTAACAAAACCCTCTGAATTAACTGAATGATTTATTCCTCTTCCACAATTACAGCCTCTCCAACGATTATCATTGATTTCACAGGAAAGGGGGGGGGGGGGGGGGCAAAGAGGCGTGACGAGATGGTTGACTTGCGGGCCCACCTCATTACGCACATTACGCAGATAATTGCTTTTTTGGCGAACCTCTAATTATTCAGTAAGGGTATCGTCAGTGGAATAAAACTGAGATAGTAACTAGATTGTCTGTGTAGCAATTTACTCGGCTTACGTCTGATTTCCAAATGAGAGTGGCCTCTTGAGTTTTAATTTCAAACTCGGGATGTCACTTCATCCATAAGAACTTATTATGCGTGCTCATTTCACTATGAATTCCAATGAAGAGCATGAGGTTTAAAGTACTTACTTTTGCCAGCAAAGACTCTCTGTAGTCGACTGAGTTTATAACAACTTTCTTCTTCTTTCTTACTTGCCTTGAAGAATATTTCCACCTTTTTCCGCTCACTAGGACCCAGAGGCAACCTCGTACCAGTGAGGGTGTGTGCGCGGGGGAGGGTGTGTGTGTGTGTGTGTGTGTGTGTGTGGGGGGGGGGGGGGGGGGGGGGGCGACTACACGAAATGTCATCTCCAACATCTTAAATAGGAGGAAAACACAAAAGTGGAAATGTCCACACGTGACGGTGGCGCGGCGCTATATGAGGAAAAAGGCAGCAAGCATCAGGACCAGTTTGGAGTCGAGCGCCGCGCAACCTCAGCACCGCGCAAAAACGCAGAGTCGCTCTGTACTCACCGGCCCTCGTTTTCCGCTTTAGAGAGAGCAACACATGTGAGTTTGGTTTCTGTGCTGCGCTACAGGACGCGGATGGGAAGAGTGTGAGCGAGGAAAACGCAGGTAGACGGAATCTAAAAGCGTGTACAGAGAGAAGGAAGGGAAATCCCCCTCTACAGCCACCACCACCTTTTTCCTCCTCCTCGACCTCTGTGCTCTTGTGGGGGACACAAGTTTCTCACACAAAAAGGGATGCTGCATGTTCCCGAGCCACACTTGCACTCAGAGGGAACCTAAAGTGGACTGGAGCGGAATTAGCCCACACTTCATCTGATGCAAGGTAGAGGCTTCGCCAACACGTTATCACACTGACGGAGCGTTTTTGGCTACTATTACGCACGGCTGCGCTCTTTTTTGGAGGGGGGCGTTTGAGCAGTACGCATTATTGCATTTGCTTCTACGATTGTTCCAACACATTAACACACAGACGGGCTTTCCGTTTTTTTTCTTCTTCATCTTCTAATCCACCTTATATCACCTTTACGCATCACTGTTTAGAAAGGTGTTGATTTCGTTACACTGTTATCACAGTAACCTCCTTTGTCATTCTCCCCGCAGCGCCAAACCCAAACAGACACTTTTGAGTGAGTAGAGGATCAACGCGCCCCATAAAATGATCCCAGTCGGCGACTTGATACCATGTCGCATCTCGTCTGATGTTTGACATATTTGAGGAGCGTCTAAGGAAACTGGGGGAGGACATTACAAACTCTGAGAATTCATTCCAAGCCCCGCTGCTGCTGGCACCTTTTTGCTGGAGTCCGGACAACAGATCGCCGTCCAGATGCAGTTTCGGCTCTTTTCATTTGCCCTGATCATATTGAACTGTATGGAGTACAGCAACTGTCAGGCGCCGTCGCAACGCTGGAGGAGAAACAAAAGAGGTAACGCGCACACACTCACACAGCGCGCGCGCAGCCGACAGGTCGAACAGCAGTATCCAAGCAGCGGCTTTCGCGTACAGAGAGTTTGTGTAGGTCACGGTAGGCAACGGAACGCTCCTAAACAGAGTTTCCTCACCCGTCTCCCCTCGTATTGGCACGCGTACACGCATTCTTGATCACATCGCGCGTGGAAGAGTCAAAATTAAATAGTATCAAGTATTTATAACTGTCCTCGTTTGCATATTGAAATCATACAGGTGAGACCTGTCCTCAAAAACTGCTACTTAGGGGCAATCTTGGCTTAGACGTTTTAAATCTGAGCCACAATTTAATCTTTCAACATCTGGTGTGACTTATTAACTTCCCAAAGAACATTTTCCACATTATGTAACGATGCGGAGCCGGTAGCTAATGCGTAAAATGTGCGCAAAATTGGCCACACGCGTGGCTGAACAAGATTAATATTAAAACAAGTTGCGTAGACAGTCTCTAAAGCGCCACTTCCAGACGCTGTGGCCCCAACAATATAATTTACATGCGAATCTAGTAAAAATCTGCCGCTGCGGGACGAGAGCAGCGGGTTATAGAAGGGTTGGGAGGGTCGCATTGTAGGAGTTATTTAATGAATAGTTACGGAATCCCATTCCCTGACTTATGAATTGCACATCTCCACTCCAGCCCCTTAAGCTGGTTTTAATTGATCTCATAACCACTTTGAACAGTTGGTAGGAAGCCCGCATAACAATCGCTCAGCGGAGGCGAAGGAGTTGAGGAGGGGATCAGCCCCTTTGTAAATACTTCTCTCTACACTGAATGAATGAGGAGACAGTGGGATTAGGAAAGTGGCCCCCGTCGACTCCTCCTCAGACCTGTGACATAACACGTCGCCAAGAACCTCAGGGTGAGAGTGAGACCAGATGAGAGAGGACGGGTAACGGACCTTTGGCCAGAGCCAACACTCGGTCAGTGTGAAGTACAGTGCAGAAACTCTAGAGTCAAGGGGGAGCGAGAGGAAATAGAGGGGGGTCTTGCAAATTTTAAGGCAATCACAGATTTAATCATATGTCCTGCGTGCCAAGGGGGAACCTCCACACTATGTAAGGCCTCCACTGCCCATCTGCAAATCATCAGGCAATCACTGCGGGGCACTGGCACACACACGTTTTTCAGCTCCTCTGCGCGTTTCTCTCCCTGTGGACTGCGTGATCTTAGATAGTGTGCAGGAGGTGGAATGCAGTTTTCTGGCTATGATCAGTCCTTTATTAGAGCAAATGATGGAGGGTATTTTGGCTGGTCAAGCAGCAAATCACAGCCTTTTCATTTGCCCTCTGGGTCTGTTTATTTATGTAGCGTGTATGTCTGTGTGAGAGAGGGAAAGAGAGAGAGAGAGAGCGAGAGGGAGGGGTGGTAACCGGTGGGGATGAGATCAAGAGGTTAACTTACACATTTGACCTCAAGATCAGCTTTAGGCCAAGCACTATAAACTATACATTGTTACCGCTCACTCCTGGAGAGGATGTTACACTTGTCGAATTAATCCCATGCAAATATGTACAGGTTGTAGCTTTGGATTTATGGTAATGCTGAAAGACTAAGTGTGTCTGCGGGCATGTGTGCATTTGCACGTGTGTGTTCAGGAGAGAACAGCACTGTGTGTCAAAAGTGCCATTCTAGCAAGCAGTGGCAGCTGGCCAAGTTTTCTGTATTTGCTACCTTCCTTTATGTATCACGATTATAGAAAGAAGCATGTATAAGAGATCTTTGTCCAATAGGCCCAGAAATGCTTGAATATTTTTCTAACCCTCAAGGTTCTTGTGACAGCTTTATATACAGCCTGTGTGGCATGCACGGGGAGCTATCCAAACCATTCAAGAGTGTTGAGACCCAGACACGTTCAAAACTCAATTTGGCCACACGCCTCTCCCCAGACACAACTATTTTATGCTTTAACAAAAAACATCCTGCATAATTGAACAAATGTCTTTTTTCATTTTTACATACATGTAAAAAAAAAAAAAAAAAAAAAAGAAAGAAAAAGGTTTTGCTCTTGATATACTGTGCACAAGTAGCCGCATGACAGAGTGAGGTGTCAGGGATAGAGCTGCCATTATAATTAGGGGACGTCAAGGAGAAAAACAGCCATTGCGAATGACTGGAGCCCACTGAAATGTACCAGCACAGTCGAGATTGGGATCTTTGTGTGGTTTCAGGGCTGATCTTGTCTTGCTCACACACTGCATGGCATGACCCGACCCAACCTACCATTTGGCTTCAGTAATAGTACATACACACTTTATTCATGTAAAACAGATGGCAAAACATATTAAATTTACACCTTCTTACCCCCAATCCTGCCCACTAGAAACAGGGATATGATGCCATTGAGCCCTGCTATGATATCATAGTTAGACACAAGGGTATTACATTTCATTTTTTATTCTCTGGCTAATGATGCCACCTGCTGACTACATAAAAACAGGCTGGAGTAGCAGTGCTGCTTGAAGGAACGGAGACACACAGTGGGGGCCTACGATGTTTAAACAGGTAATGAATAGGTAATGGCACTTGAGACTGGTGAAAAGTTGCCATATGATACTGTTAACCCTTCCTCGTCTGCCCAGAAATGCCAAATTTGAATTCCCAGCAGGCCACAGCATGCTTCACATCACATTCTGCTGTGTAATCTGTTACTCAACTCCCCTCTCTTATGTTTTTGAAGGACAAAAATGATTAGCTGAGACCAGGGTGGAGGCAGTGAGGTCAAAAAT
This sequence comes from Brachirus orientalis, assembly GCA_016785285.1. Lineage (NCBI taxonomy): Eukaryota > Metazoa > Chordata > Actinopteri > Pleuronectiformes > Soleidae > Brachirus > Brachirus orientalis. The sequence continues at coordinate 5,361,500 of JAFBJR010000425.1, forward strand.
GCATTACATTTGTTTGTACTTCAGTGACAGTCTGCAACAAGGGTGTGTGAAGTGAGCTTTTGATGCCAAAGTACAGAGAAAATAGAGCCAACAGTCATAATTTGTGGCTAAAATTGCCCCTTCTTTCAACACAGTGTGTGTGAATTGGTTTTGGTTTGTTAACAATATGGCAAAAAAAGAGATAATTTTAAATTACTTTGAAGCCAAATCTAGCCTTTGGCTGTATAAATAATAAAGTCAAGCATCTTTGGACACAGATAAGTGATTCTAAACAAAATGACATCTTAATTCTCAGCTCTGTAAATAAGGCCTCTGTGTGCTAAAAGCTTATACTAAGTCCCAGGTTTGTGGGTGTAAGTGTTAATGTTGGAACCTGGTACTTCAGAGCAATATAATATGTTGATTAAGTGCCTGACTGGAACGAGAGGGAGCCAAAAGGCTGCTTTGAAACCGACTGTGCCACTGTTTGGGAAAATTTAAAAACGCTCTGAAGATGAATTGTCTGCTCGCAAGGTTTTCTCACAATATCCCCCCACTCTAATGCAGGTAAATTTTAACCCTTCCCCAATCCTGTGTTGTGGAATCCTTCTCTTCCACAACACATTAAGAGTTTCTTTTATTCGCACCAAGCACCAAGTCACCTTCACAACAGCAGAAAACTCTCCTCTCATCTTATCTTGTCTCCTCTACCAGGTCCATTTGAGGGTAGAATATTTTTATTATGCAATGAAAATTCGGGAATTTATTCACATGTGGGCTGTCGGTGGGGTTTAATGCTTTGTGGGGCTAAATAGAGAGTTACCTGTTAGTTTTTGAACGCTGTTTTGTTTGGTAATGATGGTCTGACACAAATCTGTTTTTGAAATTGGTCAATAAAAAGATTTTTAAAACCTCTCCTCTCCTCAGAGGTTGTCCTAGTTTATGAGAGGTGGGGGTTTTTAGGGGATGAGGAAGGCATATTTAAGCAGATCAGCTGGAAATGGCTGAATGTGAACAGCATCACCTGAGAGGGATTACAGTGAGCTGAGTCTTGACCTGAGCCTGAGATCTGGCATCAACGAACACAGCTTTGTCTTTTCTCTCCCAGGCCCCATCGGCCAAGCTTCGATAAGTGTAAATCTGTGTGTGTGTTTTTGTGTGTATAGGAATATGGACACCCACCTACAGGTCCATGTTTCTGATGCTCTAATCAAGACATCAAGTAATCCCTCCAGCTTCAGCCACCCCCAGTGCTTCCACCAATAACATCCTCCGTCTGTCCAGAGGATTATAGTGGCCATTACATACAATGATTCACTTATGTGGAGTATTGATAAATCACATTAGTCTGACCTAGCCCTCAAACTCAGTCGAAAGACTAGCTCCTTGTTTGACCTACTAACCCATGCATGTCGATCCTGGCCCACAACGCAGCTCCTGCTCGGAGTCACAGCAGTATCAGATGAAGCTGGTGAAAGGCTTCTCAGTGCACTCATGCCATGCTACACTGCCGATAAACCCCAGCAGAAGAAAAAAACATGCAGTGGCATGAACTTTTTACTGGAGAGAAAGACAGAGGGAGATTCATTTGGACACCATATGATGAAGTGTGGATGATCAGTTTCCCTTTTTCTTTGTTTGCCCTTGTTTCCTTTTAAAAAAAATCTGTTTTTTTAATAATCATGTAAAAATAATTGAAACCTTGTTAAATTTACTGGACAAATGAAGTGTTAGGTCACTTTTCTGCTGTAAGTTTGTAAATGATTGAGGCAAGGAGATGGGTGAAGCGATTGATTCCCATCTGTCAGCACTTTGGTTGTTTGGAATGGATGAGAAACATTTTGTAACTCTTCTGCACACCTCCATCCATCACATTACAAGGAAAAAAACAAAATTCACTGTGCACAGATTTGCTCCCTCCTTTCTCTTTTTCCTTTAAGCACAAATACTCATGGGGATCTTCGCTTCCTCCCTCAATCATTATCATCATAGGATCCCATATGCTGGCAAAGCAAAATGTCAAACAGATGTTTTTATTGGAAGCCACTTTTTTTTTTGTTTTTTTAACCACACTGTAAACGTTAATTTTCTCCGGAAATATGAAATTAACAAAAAAACGTATTTTATAAAATCTTATAACGCGCCCTTCATTTCCTCATGGTGATGGGAAACTCCCAAGCTGCAGACAAAAACTGCAGTGTCCCCTCCAGAGCTCGAGGCTGATTGTGTTACCCTCACCTATTCTCTCAGTTGTACACTTCCCTGAAGCAATTAGACCTTAATACATTTCCTTATAAAGCTACTAAGTATGACTCGCCAATTTGGTCCGATGCGCTCAAGTTTATTGGGCCGTTAAAAAAAAAAAATCTAATGTGGGAATCATTTCTATGTGCCACACATAAACCAACAACACAAAAGGAGATTTTTTTTTTAAATGACTCATGCAACGACTTCATAGGTAGGAGAGCTGCCCAGAGCCAGGGATGGAGCCCCTCAGGCGTACGCTGAAGTACACTTCCAGACTTACTGCTCACATTACTAATACACACCTCTAAAAGATTTCAATGAAGAGCAGTTTAGAGGTAATGACACGGACACAATGGGCATCTATTGTTTTTTTGTTTTTTTTTCTCTTCCCCTTGGGGAAGTGATTATGGGGAATTGTTAAAAATGACCAATTTCCTTTTTTTGTTGTTTACGGAATGTAAGCAACTAAATCCCACTTTACCTAAAAATAGGATCCGCTACGAAAGTCAACGCATCACAGTTTTATTCGAGAGTTAAACAAGAAGGTTGATTCCAGTCTTATGTGCAGCCAGCAGTCTGAGCTTGGCATGAAGACTGGAAACGACTGAAGCTGGCTGAAAGTAAGAAAAGCCCCATAACAGCACCTCTAAAGCTCATTAATTAATGGATTTTAGCTGGTTTGGGTAATCTGACAAAAATCATAGCGTAAACATGAAACATTATTTTTTATTACTCCTTGTCTTAAAGCATTTGATGGGCGGCTCGCAAAGACCAAACAAAGTTACTGCTTCAGGGGCCAAAAAATAACTTACAACCTTCCATAATGCAGTAAATTGTTGTTTTCACACTTCAGTATTTATATGGATTATACAGGTATAATGTGTTAAAAAGACGTATTTGTTTCCTTCGGACAGATCATGGCTCGGCTCTTCTTTGTTTACGGTCTTTATGCTAAACCGTGCTACTTGGCCTCTGGCTCCAGCCATATATTTAACACACAGATGTGAAAGTTTTATCATGTCATCTGATTAGAAGAAGTTCCCAAAATGTCAAACGACTTGATGGCGTGCAACTTTTTGGAAAAGCCTGTTTGACATGGTGTGAATTTGATCCCCACCTTCCCAAAAATGTGTTGGAGAGTTTTAGGGTTTGAGTGATCCAAGAGCATTTGGAAGGAATCTTCAATGGCCGATGTTTCTTAAACCAGCAACACTCTGTATCTGCTCTTGTTTGCCTTGTCAGTGTGTTTTTTCCCTGTGCGTGCCGACCAGTACCTACTTTGCATCGATCTGCAAGGCCTGGAAATCTGAAACTCAAGGAGGCCCCTTGAGAAAATACACCGGCGTGTGCAGAAACAAACACACACACGCTTACTCTAGCTTTAAGGCCGTTTGTACCAGGGCCTGTTCGAATGGCTGCCATTCGACAAAGCAGACAGGAGTGGGGCTCAGATCGCTTGCTACCCCAGCGCTCACCCCCTAACGCTCGACAGATGGAGTCCTTTTTCACCCCCTCTTGCTGTTTTTATGGGACCTCTAATTATGCTTACACGCCACATCAAAATAAACCTCAGCATGCGATGTGCTTGGTATGGGGAGGAAGTAAGCTGGTCAGATGCAATAAAGCGTCTCTCTGTGGAGCTCTCCTGTAATTTGGTGTCCTAAGTATTGACGTGGAGAGGTAAAGGTGCAGCAGCCCCCACTGTCACCTACCGACTGCACAATTACTGTGTCTGTGTCTTTCTGGAATTACAACAAACCTGCTGCATGGATGTTCTTCAGTAATTGAATACTTAATAAAACAGAGAGCACCTGAGTTGTTTGCCAGTTTACTTATGATGTTGTTAAAAAGGTAAACTCAGCACCAGTTAAAAGACGTGCAAATGGCAGGTTATATTAGCCCCACTGTTGATACATCCAGGCCCAGGACTGTACACAGCCTCTGTTTTTGTTATGGTTTTGGCTCTGGTTGAAGGTAATGTTTGCAATTGGGCAGCCTTAGACTAAATGAAGACTTGCCTGTGGAATTAGACTTGGACTAGTTGGGACAAGAGCTTTGAATGCTACAGCATCAAGGCTTACACAAGATTTCTTTTGTTGTGTATGACATGGAGCTGTGTTGGGGCCGTTTTGTGCTTCTTTCTCTGAGCTCTTGGGCCTTGCATTGTTACAAAGGGTAAGGCCTCATGGCTGCCTGCGGAGTGCAGAAGCACCCGGTGTGTTTTTAATCAGGAAGAAGGCTGGGAGTCATTACTGGGCCTCGATGCTGAACTTATTGTCTCCCTGACACCCGCTGTGGAGTGAGGAGTGGGGGCTTGTTTTGGGGGGCATGGGGGTGGGGGTGGGGTTGACACAGCGTGTATTTCAGATGTAAAGAGCTCTCTGAGGGTCATCCCCTGTAGATTTATATGGACAGAAGAGAAGGAGCAAAGAGGATGATAGTGCTGGGAATAGGGAAGTAGAGAACAATAGAGTAACGTGCATCAGATTGTTATGAGGTGATTGATCAATCTTTAAACTGTAGAACATAAAACTTTGCACTGGGGCAGGGACATTTTCTACTTATCCCACTAGAGAAATTCGGGCCCTTGATTGTCATTCATTCTGATGAGCTTTGCTACTATATTATAAGATGCATACAACTTTTTCCCACTGCCTAGAGTGCCAGTTCAAATCTTTTGACACTTCATTAAAATATGTTACTTTTCATTAAAATATGCTGAAATCCTGTCCTGGATATACCTGCCGTCATTTTTAATCTTTAAAAAAGGGTTTTGAAAATGCTTTTGTTTATAATCTCTGATGCTGCAATTAAGTCTGGACAGGCTGAAAAACTGATGATGCAGTTATCACATTCTCTTCCAGATTTGTTCTTATTGGCCACAATTTGACCATCAGCTGTGAAACACTTCCTCTCAGTTTTAATTTCATCTCATTCTTCCCTTACAACAGAAATCCTTTTTTTAACTTTTCACTTTTATCCATAGCTGCAGAGGGAATCAGCTTCTTTTTTTATACTGCCCATGCCCATGCCCATGCCCATGCCTATTGTAAATGAATTGTACGGATTATTTCTAATACATGATATAGCTCAAAAACTGCTGTTTTCTATAAAAAAATAGCTAACTCAATCAACTAAAAGACCGGAAAATACATCAGAGATAATTCACAAATGGTTCATCATTATGTGCAACAACTGCTTTAGGTTTAGGACTGTTGTTGTTTCATTGCTACAAATTAATCCAAAGGGGCTTGGCTTTTTTGTCATAGTTTGAGAACATCCAGACTAAATAGGGACATTGCTGAAGCCTTTCACAATCAGCCTTTTGTGGGTGGGTCCGACATCTTGTCAGTCTAATTTCAGATTGCAGTTTGCGTCCATGACTGTCGTAGTTCGGTTTTATATGAGACATGGTCGGTAGACACGTGACAAATTACAGGAAAGACATGAACAAATGAGCTGGGAAAAACAGATGCAGGAGACTTCGGTTTAGGGTCGCTGAATGTAGGGACTGAAGCTATTGTGAATCAGGATTCAATGGTCTTTTAATGCATCACCCTGTATTTTATGATGTGATGGGTTAATGACCTGTTGTGGGTGTGCATTGCCTCTGCCCAGTGTTAGCTATAACTGGCTCAATTGACTCAATGTTGAATGGAGGGTTTGATTGAAATTGTAGGCTCCAACTAGATGTATTCACAAGGAATACTGTGGAAAGTCGTGGTGTAATTGGTCTGCATTAAAACATTTTCACTCCTCCCAGGTCACAGTTTGAACTTTTGCCACCTGTCAGCCCAGCTTATGCTTCTCTTCACCTGTCACCGAATGCATATGAGCTGTAATTTGCTCCTCTAGGCCAAGATGTTTCTCCACCCCTGAGCCCAACCTCCACTAGAACGGGCCCAGCCCTGTGCCTGTTCATGTGGTTGTGATTTTTTGTTTTTGTTTATCTTCTTGTTGTCTGTGTTGTCTTAAGCCCATGTATGTTTTGTGTGTTTCCCCCAGCTACATGCCACACTGGCTCAGGACACACACACAAACACACCCACACACAGAGCGAGAGAGAGAAGAAGGGCTCTTTGTGGGGCAAATTTGTAAACTGTGTTATGATTTTGAACGCAGCGCATTTTTATGTTGCACTTTGTCAGCGAACACATCAATTGTGGTGACTGCTTTTGACTTTTCTTCGCCCATCAGGGTTTTCTCACTAACCTTGTTTCAGGATCCAGACAATGAAAGAAGACTGCGGTAGAGACAGAAAAGTATAAAGCTTTAAAAAGAAAAAAAAAGGAGTCCATTAACATTTCTCAGATTCCTTTACTCTTTCTTTCCCTCATGTTATGCACTTGTATTACATCTTGGCTGACTTCTCCTTAACTGGATATTATTTTATTTGGACTAGGGCCAGGACTCAGGAGCAGCGGCTTTAGCTGTGTAAACAGCTGTCACCAGCAGGAGTCATAACTAATAGGTATCTGTAGACAGGGGTCACATGTAGTTTACATGTTTACCAGCTAATGGCTTTCGAGATGGTACTGCCTTGTTGCAGTAATGGACAGTAGTGACATGTAATGGACAGTGTAGGGCTGGTTATCATCATCGATTATGGAAACTTGCGTACATATTCATGTGTTTAAGGAGTTATTTTTGGGAGAATAAGAGAATTTATCTCTTTCCTTACTGTTTCGAGAGGAAGGAACCACTCCTGTGGTTGAGTTAATGGCACATCTTGCACCTTGAGGCATCGTTGTAACAGCAGCCAATACATGACATGACAACCCAATTTGCTGCTCATTTGTTGCTGTAAACACTGTGGCGTGTAGGCACAAGACAAGTACATATACTGCATGCATCTGACTCTGTTGCAACCTTGTGCCACCCAGAAATCTTTGGATGTAATTCTCTATTTCTTCATCCAAAACATCTTTTTTTTTTTTTTTTTTTTATCACAACATCTAACACCTCTCTTAGACTCCAGCTCAGCTTCATACCAAGGCTCATTTCTCTGTGGCAACAGATTACATTTCACTGCCCAGAAGTGTCATGTTGTACATCAACAGAGAGGAAATTAATTTTGTGCCACACTTATTTACTTATACTGCAGATGTTCATTTTACTGCTCCATCTTGGCCCACATGCAGTCATCCTTCATACTTTATGAAAACATTTATTTCAGGTTTCTTTCAAAGGGCACTGTAGAGAGACGTGTCCTCCTGAGGGCTGACTCGGGCCTGTCAGACCCAACACAAGCCAGTTCCTGTTAAGAAGCTCAGGCAATGCCAGCATTCAGGCACAGGTTTGTGGTGGTATGAGAGCATGAGATGAACCTTGTCCCAAACCCCAGAGAGAGGAGGTGGCTGCTCTCATCTGGTTTTTCACAGACCTGCAGAAACATTTCAACTTCCCTTTCAAGTGGTTTTTTTGTGTGCTTGCCTTAGTAACCTTGACGTTATTGATCAAGACGTGGCCCCCTTCAAAGACAGCTGGATCAACATGATGGCTGTGTCAAAAACTCTCAGGTGTTATTCTAACAGTTAACCCTCTCATCGCGTCAATGGTTGGTCCTTTATCTAGTATAGAACAGACTTTATTTAGGGTAGAAAACAAGCAACGGTGTCTCCTTTTCTCATGGAAGACATGATGTAGATATTGGATCCAGCCTTGGGGGGTGGAATAAAGCTTTGATGTTAAGCAGTGTTTTTTGTGGCAGCCACCATGTGTGAAAGTGAGACCAGGTCGTTGCCAACTGTCCCCTGTGGTGCACTCCACTTTTGACCCTGGCGATCACCTCAGATCTCCCTGCTGGCCTCTGCGGGCGAGGAGCAGTCTGACGTTGTATCTTGTAAAAGGGTTAATGAGGTGAAACTTTGTGGCAGACGTTCACATCATGTCTCTCTGGGATTAGTATATGAGAATATCACAGTAATATCATGCATAATAAAGAGAGGTTGACCGATTTGTTTTGTTTTTTCCTTGGCTGATGCTGATCTTTAGAAATCTGGGCAGCCCCTGGCCAATATATGACGCAGATGGCTGATAGGTTCAGCCAATCCTTTTTGCCCTGCATCTAATAAAATGTACCAATTTAATAGTCACAAATTATACACAACAGTTCCAAACTTTAAATTAAGATTTATTAACCAATAATTATGTTCTGTCTCTCCAATCTCCATTGTAAGTCAGCACCGCAGTTTATACATTTTAAATAAAAATAGGCTACATGTTAAATTTATGGAACTGTTGGATGAAATCAAGTTTTAATACACTTGTACACAAATGTGTAAAATTACATAAATAATTGTCCAATTATTAAATAAAAAATTGCCTTTTTTACTTTTGATACTTTCATATTTCACTTTTGTAGTGTTGAACTGATGGAGCTTAACAAAAGCAAACAAACACTGTTTTCAGCTTCTCCCTTTAAGGGGCCGCCACAGCAGATAATCTGCCTTGACTCTACTTAATTTCCAAACTGTTCAACCTGAGCTGTCCCTCGAATATGCTCATTTCTAATCCTGTCCATCCTGGTCACTCCCAACAAAAAACTCTGCATCTTCAGCTCTGCCACTCGTCTTTTACACAATGCCACTGGCTCCAAGCCATACATCAGAGCAGGTCTCACCACCATCTCATGGACCTTCCCGTTAACTTTTGCTGCTATCCCTCTGTCACACATCAGCCCTGATACTCGTCTCCACCCACTTCACTCTGCCTGCACTCTCTTCTTCACCTCTCGTGTCACTGTCCATTGTTTCAGACCCCAGGTATATAGTACATACTGTAAATTTTAAGTAGCAGACTTAATTTGAGACTTTGAGAACCCACTGAAAGCTCAGGAAAAGCTAACAATGATCTTTATGAAATGTATGATCTTTTTTGAAATGTATTATATGGTTTTGGATATTCTCTTTCACTTCCTATCACTTTAATGTCATTGTTTAACTCATTTTAATGCACAACTTCACTCCCACTAATTTAATTGTCCATGCAACATTTTCTAAATTTAATTAAGTGAATGATTTGGCTACTTCTTGCGCTGTCAGTGACAGGAAGTCATAAAACACTTATTTGTTTGCAGATTGAAGATTTTACTTGTAGTTCTCTGATCTGATTATCACAAAAGGCGAGTGTCTTCCATCTGAAGCTGTATGAAGACTGTATGATGTGTTTTCTGGCAAGTCTGAAAATATCCAAATATCCACAGCCAACTCTTTTTTGAGCGTGCGAGAGAGCGATGCGGCAGTTCTACTTGCAGTGCAAAGATGCCAAGCATGCCTGCTGATGTTACTGATCCTTAACTGCCATGTCCTTGTCCCTTGGCCAAGTTCCCACCGAGCAGCTTCTCTCTGTGTGTGTGTGTGTGTGTGTAGATGAGTGAATTACCAGACTTCCAGCACATTGAGCTACAGGTGTGAAAATTAGGTGTGAGGTTTATGTGTGATAAATTACCAACATGTGAGCTAATCACAGCCACTCCACCTTTTCCTCTTTTCTCTTTTCCCCTCCTCTTCTTTCTGTTCTGAAGGGAAAACATATTTCTCCCACAGCTTGAGTGGATTTGAGGGGAGTGTAAATATTGAACAATTCAAAGTTCCCACCCTCTTCCTTTCTCCTGGGGCCAGTTTCTTGCTTTGAATTGCTTGTACTTCATCTGTAGGCTATAATTTGATTGGTTACAGTCATAAGCCTGTGGGAAACAACAGGGTCTTGGATACACTAAGATATTAGACTAATGGTTTCATTCACCTGTCACAACTCAGCCTTGTCTTCAGAAAGTTATATTTCCACAAAGCATATAGGAATTCTTGGAATAAAAAATGTTTTCTATAGAGTAAAATGCTCAATCTTAATGTCACGAACTTACTCTCACATTTCCATGTCTTTTTATTCATAAGATTTATACTGTATAATGTGGGCCATCCTCACATTTAGGTGCCTGCATGGTCCTTTTGAAAAATTAGTATCCAGGTTCTAAGGTTTTGCCTTTTTTCCTGTAAAAGTACATTTAAAAAAACCTACAACCCACAGCAATTGCATGTCATTTTAAAGAATTTTAAAGAATTATAGGCTCCACAGGTTTTATGTAGTTCCATGAAATTGTGCAATTTTGGCAAAAAAAACAAAAAAACAAAATTACAAACACCTACTGGATCATTGAACAAATAATTTCCAACTGTGGTGTGTATCACCCCTGGACTCTCACGACTTAAAGCCGATTTATTACACTCCAAATAGTTTTTAGTTTTACAGCTAAAGGCCAGCGTGTGTGTATGTGTGTTTGTTCTAGATAAACAAAGAGAACCATGATTTATTCAGTCCAGTCTTTAGAAACTGTACAGATGTCCTAATTAATGTTCATTGATCATGTTGACTAAATCTGCAAAGTGATTCGTTGGCCTATAGTTGCCATATTGCTTGGAATCTGCAGGTCTCAGTTTTAAGGGTGACTGTACTTTAACGTCTTAATTCGAAAACACATGATGTTAACCTGCTCAGTACAAGCTGAAGTCCATCCTCACATGTCATTGTTTATCTCCCCTGGTGCTTTCATGCCTGAGAGAATTCAAGAAAGTCCTGTTCACACTTGCTCTGGTCAACTGGAGAATAGAAAGTGAAAATCTACACAAAGTGACTGAAAGACAGATGCTTAGTGATGATCTGCAGGAAGTGTTAGGGTGAATTCTCTTTTTTAAAAAATGAAGATGAGAGAGACAATACTTATATTCTGTATTGTTTTAATCTTGTGGATGTGTGGAGGGAGAAGCCCTTTGCCTCATATGTAGGAAAATCCCACTTTGATATTCCAGTCATTATATTCTCATGAAGTGCTGCCATTTGCACTATATGTTGGTGTAACCACTTCAGAGCTGTGCCATAAACACAATAAAATAAAGCACCAAAAATAAAATGCACCAATAAATGCAGCCCCACTCAGTTATTTTTAAGTGTCCAAAGCCCTTTTCCGATGGACTCCTTTTTTCCCTGCCACTGAAGCAAACGTTCAAATGATTAGACGTTTGCGTTGTGCAAGTGCAATTTTATAAATAATGTTGACACTTTTGTTGTTTCCAGTGTCAGAGGCTGGACTGTAAAACAGTTTATGGGGCCGCAAGCCACAGTGAAGAGGCGCTGCTATTACTTGGCCACCACATCAAGGTCATTCTCTTGGTTTTCTTCCTTATGTGAACATTGGGCTTTCCTCAGTGGTCAAATGTCTGTTAGAGTCAACGGTCAACGTGTCCTTTAGTGTGACAGAGAGTGTGAAAGACTACACAACATACCGTGAGATCTGGTCAGCTCGGTCACCTTTTATTTCAAATTTTCCTCAGACAGGAATTACGAGGTCTCTTTCATAGCATGTGATCCAGATGTGGGATATGACAGAGGACATGGGATTTAAGTTATAATCCGTCATAAATAAGGATTAATAAGAAAGAGAACTAACCCAGACCCTTCAGTTAGACTCGGAAAAAGTGTGAAAAGGGTGATAACCAGGATGAGTTGAGCTCGACAAATGGGTAAAAAAAAAAAAAGGTGCACAGAGCATAGTTTGTCATTATCTTAGTGAGCATGAGTGAAGATAATTAGGACACACTCTGCGCGTTCCATTTTGGGGCCAGTTGACATTAGAGTAGCCTCAATCATTTCATCTATTTGCCAGAAGGAAAGCTGTCAAACTATTGCTTGAATGTCTTACTCCTTGTTTTATGTGGTCTTCCAATGAGTCAAATTAAGTTTTCTCACCTGCATGCGACTCCTGTTGAGTCACACAAAAGTAAATTACCCCGCGCTTGCGTTTTATTGTGCACTAAAAAGTGTAGCTTTAAATTGGCTCCCATTTTCCAGTTGCCTGTGTGAACTGAGGCTGCCTGTTTTACCCATTCAGCGCTACATAAACCACTAGCCTTTCAAGTGAGGGTTCAATTCTCTGCACTGCCCGCTTTGCCCCCGTGGATCATTGTGGGTTTTGCTGGAGCGCACTGGTCGATCCAATATGTCTGACACCGAATGTGTTTGCTCAGTCTCGTGCAGCAAAACCATTATATGCAGCGGGACTGTCCTAAATTATAAACATGTGCTTTACAGTATGATCTGTTAAAGTAAACTGGGGGGAAAAAATGTAGATCCTAGAACCTGACCATTTCCAGCTGTAAAGGAGTCGGAGGCAAGTCCAACATATTTTCTGCTACATTGGAAGAGAGCTGTGCCCTCAGTGCACACCGGCCCGATGTACTGTATACCCTCCTGCCATTTACCTTATTTTCATAATTTTTCCACAGCTCTTGAGTGAAGAGCAACTTCCAGATCCATGACAAACAAAGTCACAAGTCCCAAAGTCATTTTCCACACACCTGCTTTTAAATGAACCTCAAAAATGTTGAGATGCAACAACAGTTGGCTGTCACTTTTTTTTTTTTTTAAGCTACACAGTGTAAACATGGATGTTCAGGTGGTTTTGATCACAGATCCACAAAGCTGCCGCTCCTTCTTGGCTCAGGCGATATGGCCAAAGAGTTATCATAGTGATAAAAATTCAATTTGGTCAAAATTGACCATTATCACAATAGATTTTAAGTAACTAACAACTGATTTTTATCAAGTGGGTGAACATAGGAACCAGTAAATCTTGGTTTGAAGGACAGAAAGCAACAGACACTTCCACATACTGCTTCCTCACAGTTGAGTCCGTCCCCAGTCGGCCTCTACATGGCTTCAGTGCCCCCCGTCCTGTGTCTGTCTTTCCTCTCTCCCAAGCTTTCTCTTTTTCCACAAAAGTGGAGCAGCAGTAAGCTTACACCACCATTTAGGGAGAACAAGGGACATGGACAATAAACAATAATTGTCTCAGTGCCACGAGGAAAGCATATAATTGTATTGCTGAGTGTGATGCTTTCCACATGAGAGCACACATCTTCTTGACCTGCTGGTGCTGTGTAACTTCCAAACTTCACCATATGACCTTTATACAGTAGTTAGTATAGATGTAGTGAATGAAGAGAATGACTTGACTTGACATGTTGCTTGATGACACCAAACTTTGTCATGTGTGTTCTACTGTACGAGCCTAACAATCAACAGTGTGCCTGCTGTGTTTATATAATTAGATTTACATACCAGGGGCCCATGGAGTAATGGAGCAGAGGTGTGGCAATAGAAACAGTTGTGTTTTAATAGAAGCTCTTGTTTAACTTTTGCTGCGTTTGTAATTCATTGCTTCATTATAATTCTACTGCTGCATTTCCAGATAATCTCAGCAGTAAATAAAGACACACGTTTGGTATTCTGCGCTATCGTTTCAGTTTAACATGGTGTTGAAATCGTACATGGTTACCAAAGACTATGGGTCTGATACATAGAGCAACCTCACAATAATCTATTAAATACATAGTCTCTTTTGTGCCTATGTCAATAGCTACTATAATGTGAATGAATTTCAGTTCATGTCTAACATTTAAATAAGGATGACACTCAAACAGTTTAATCTTAAAAGAGTTTCTGATTGAAGTAAGCAAAAAAAGAGAAGAAGAAAGAGGCACCCATCCACTTTTAAAAAAAATCACATAGGCTACATGAAAATAAAACTTAATAATTTTTCCCATTGAATGCTTTTGGAAATTGTATTAAAACAGAGCAGTATAATATGGTTTGCAATGATAATCTCTGCTATAGTGGCGGTAGTCTGTGTATATTTCATATTTATATGCTAAAATTTATTTTCTTAGTTAAGCTTTTTAATATTACAACAAAATAGTCACATTTAAAGACCCAAAAATGGCTGCAAAGTATTGGTTTTCAGCAAAACCAGCCTTTTTTTTTTTTATTGAAGTCAGTCTGCAAAACCTCCATGTCAGTGAAAGCCTATGTAAGAATGTTCTGTTGTTCTCAATGTTGAGTTTAGGGCTCTAAAAGAAACACAAAAATTATGTGCAATTTGCCTTGTTAGGGTTTCGGGTTGCAGAAAGTTGGAATGGGTCAGTATGAATGATTTCATGGGTAACAGTAGGTGAATAGAAAACAGGAAGTGAGCTGACTGTGGGTGGAACCCCCTGTATATGTGGAGGCTTTTGGCAGACCCGAGTGCAGTCTGTCACGCTCGTTTTGGACTCATAAAAACGTACCTGAGACAGAGTTTGGGTTTTCTGCTGGAGCTCACTGCGACACTAATTGCTCTTGAGCTGCGTTCAGAGCAAAACCAGGAAGCTCACAGCAGAAAGAAAAGCGCTGTGCTCCAAACATGCAATTGATCTTCATGTTGTGAGCATGGTTCAAGTTATGATCTGAACTTTGTGTTCGTGTGTGTGCATTTGTTACCTCTTTAATCTCCTTTTTGCTTCTGCCACAAACACTCAGTAATCAATCATCAGTCAATAATATAATTATTTATCATCCCCACAGAAAAAGGTGTGGCAGCATCCCAAAGCCCAGTAAGATACATATAATACACAGAATTTACATTCTACAATAGGTGTGACAGTACACACCACATAATGCAATAGCCTTGATAATTTAATAATTCTTACTCATGTGCAGACTAAATCGACTAAATTATAGTCAGCAGCCTGTGGATGTGGTCCTGAAACCCTTGATTATGATGGAGTCCAACGTCATTGACGGCCTTTTTTTATGCAGCATGGTGCTCTTTGTTCCACTTTGTAATCCAGGCTATTTTATAAAGGGCTGATAATAACAGTCAGCTCTAGGCTTATATTTCTATTTAGGTTCACGCTCACGCACTCGAAACAACAGGCAAAGTTTGCCCTACATTCGACAGGGAGCCATTATCACTGCCATCCACAGGAGACATGATTATCATTGTCTGCCGCTTTTATCCTCCACATGAGGGTGGCAGGGGCTTTCTGTCGAGGGTACTTCCTGGACATGAAAGCCCTTGTCCGAACGTGATTCGAATAATTAACCTGGCTGTGGGGCAACAGTGCTAGCCACTACGCCGCCATTTACTCTCGTTACATTTTTTTTGGCCTTTTCCATTAGGGATAGTACCTGTTATCTTGTGTTTTTATTAGTACATGTTCTGGAGAGGTTTCAAGTGAGCTGAGCCGAGACTAAAATGTGCCATCGAGAGACTACTGGCCACTGATTGGTCAGAGAGTGTCGTCGCTGGAGGTTGTGGGCGTGACATCCGTCACTAGAAGCAGTTAAAAAGACTTAAAAATTCTGAAAATGTGTGTTAATCCTCAACATTTAGCAAGGGACTTTCTAAAATCTCAATATTTTACAGAGGAGTCTGATGGATTTTGTGACAGCACTGCCGAAAGCTGGCGATCGTGAGCGACAACACATAACCTTCAAAGGACTCAAAGGAGCAACACTAATTTTGTTTTACATTTTGTTATATATCGTCCCTTTCAAACATATAGTACATGACCGGTAAATCTCTTCATGTACCTGCAAATTAAAGTGATTCCCACAAATTCTTCTCCATTTTCTTGTTACACAAGAATCGTCCTCAGTCTGCTTGTCATAACATATGGTTGATGAGTAAAGAAGGGAATATGTGAAGCATTATTCATGATTTATGTGTTTCCTTTGGCAGAGCAGCAGCTTCATACAGACAACACACTAAGGCCCTTATTAAGCCTTTGCATTGAACAGTCCATGCTGAGGCCTTTACACTGTTGCTCAAGGACCCTGTCTTTTTTAAAATACAATACTTATATATTATAAATATATATTATAGATATATTACAGAGAGGTCTTCATATAAGTGACAGAAGTGGGAACTTCTGACATATGAAGACCACCCCTAATTTCACAATACATAAGCTGTATGGCTTTTTTTCTGCACATGTGTCACTCAGGGTTTGTTGTGACCGACAGTTAAGACACGAGAAGAAACAAGGCTTATGGGAAAACGGGAAACGTAGAAGGCAGGGAGCACGTGTCCAACTACTTTTGAGATTGCAATAGGCTTGGATTGGAATTACCCGATGGTAAAGAACAGGGAGGGGATGCAGCATGTAAAACAAAAAAAACACATCTGTAACTGAGAACGCCATTAAATTTACAGTGTTATTTGGAATTTACAGTGTTAAATTAGGTTAAGCTGCAGTGATCTATAGAGACTTCTGAAGCCTATCGCTGTAGCCATTTTCTTTTGATTTACTCCTCTTTGAATCCACTTAAAACATGCCTGCAACTTGCAGTGTTAAACTGCTTTCAATTTCAAACCTAATAAAGCCGAGGTAGACCTTGTCCCTACAAACGCCTTCCAACTACTGTTAAGTTTTCTTGCTGCAGGCAGTCACTCTTATATTTGTTTTCATCTTAGAAATCAGATTCATCAGACTAATGGGTGTTTTCTAACAGAAAAAGAAAACAGAAAAGCAAGGATTTTCTCAAAATTCTTGGCAGTAAACAGAGTGATGTGGAAGTGTGTGAGACATTATGCTGGTATTGTAGGACGTGAGCTGGACAGCGCTGCTCCAGACTCTGAATTACAGCTCCCTTTCCTGACATACCTGTGGCCTGAACCTCCAAGCCTTTCCACACACACGCACACACGTTTTATCTCCTACGATCAGAACCAGAAGGTTTTCTCTCCACCATGTACAACTGTCTTGGCCCCACTGATTCCAGGATGTTGGAAATGCTTGCACTCAAAAGACATGTCCATTTCAAGATTAGCAACCAGTAAAACCAACAAAGAGTGAGTGTGATCTTGAGCTAGACTCATGAAAACCTCTTTTTTTTTTGTACTGTAATTTCTATGCTGATTGACTGGCCAGTGATCCAAGATGACCGCAACCCCATATTTTGTTTTTCTATTATAGTACCGTAAGCACACTGTTAATAGTCATGATGAGCTGGCGATATAAGCTGCCCAGGCTGACGGCTCTTTTGCCAAGTTAGTTGACCTTTACTTTCAGTGCTGCATTCAGGTTTGGTGAGGGCAGAGGGAGTAAATATGACCAAACTAATGTGGATGTCAGTTTGCTGTAAACACATTCAGAGTGTATACTCTACAGAAACATATGGTTAAGAACTGAGGTTTGGTTTAATGTTGCAGTTTTTAGTTGTTGGTGAATGGAAGGACTGACTGAATGAAATTCAAGATGTATGAGAAATTATGTCTGTGGTGTTACCTGATGGGAAAAAGAAACACTTAAATATAGTTGCCATAACTTTTTACTTTTTATTTCAAAGCAAAATCATTTTTATTACCGTAAATACCAGCTTGAAAATTATTTTGGTGGCCCACTGACTTGTAATATTGCACTTCTCTGTACCTAAACCTCTGGCCGTCCAAGTTTGGTGAGTGGGTAGGAACATTGTGAGAGAAGTGTTTAAATAATTAGTAGTCATAGATTCAAACTGCCAGAATCAGGCCCATGAACTGAATTCGGGTTAAAAGATAATTTATCAAAAATCTGCTCTCATCGTGGCATGTTTTCTACAGCCACAGCATTTCTGCCAAAAGTTACATGGTTTTGCTCTAAATACAAGTGGTATTGACTGTATTTTTGATGCCAGTGCTTTTATTGTATGCAGGTTTTCATAAGAGATTAATCTGTCAATTACTAAATGTCAGAAATCTTGCAAACACATTGATCGTTGTTTCCCAAATCTCTAAATGATGATATTCCACAAACCAAAATGAATCAGTTTTAATTATTTCTTTGTTATATGGAGCAAAGAAACCAAAAAAATGTTCACGTTTAGTTTGAACCAATAATTATCAGAATAGTTTGTGAATAATTTAGTAACTGATTCATGGAATAATCGTTGGAGCCCTACTAGACTAGACTAGACACAGCAAATGTGTTCGCCAGGTAGAGCCAACAATCTCTGATGATGCAATATTGAATGAAGAGACATCCTACACCACAGAGTTTAGAAGGTTTACACTGAATTGAACACAGGATGCAATATTCCATGTGAGAACTGGATGAGCCAATACTAGTCATACCTTGGGGCTTTCATTTTTACAGACGAGTCTTGACTAGAGGTGAACAATCACCAGCACGTGTGTGATGAGTTGTCTTGGAGTGCACATCCCAGTGCTGTTGATCACTGGAGTGTCGCTGTAAACCCCATCCCTAAAGACCGTCGGAGACATGTTCTGATTAGCACTTAATCTTAGTTTGTAGTTTTGCAGAGCCACATACTGAAGAGTGTTCCCAGGCATCCGGGCAGAAATGAATGAAAAAAGATCTGCTGACTGATTTCCTCGTGATTACAAACTGATGCTTCCACTGGACTCACTTAGTGCTCACTTTTAGCCTGCGTGAATCTGTTCAGAGAAATCTAATATGAAAATTCATGGCCAGTAATAAAGGCGTGCTCTGCTCCGTCTCTCAGGGTTTGTCCACTTTGTGTTTTATTAAGCATTGTGGTAGGTCGCTCCGTTTCAGCAGCACTGTTACCCGGTCCCTGCTTGTGATATTTAAGACTTTGCTTAGATCAATTGGAGTGTCTCTCGTTTGGAGAGATTGGATTCGCCCAAGGACATTTTCCTGTAAACGGGACGCTAAGGAGTTTACATTGAGAGTCACTTATTGTGGGATGGACTGTCTTTTTACTGGCTCCTTTGTCTTCCGCAGGCAACTCGAGCTGAGGCCAGAGCCGCTGAGGTTTTGGGGGCTTTCATCGTCTGTCTCAGTACAATGGTTCGGGAGGCCAGCTCCAACCAGAATTAATGCAATATTCACGTTTATGACCAATCAGCATTTGAATGTTCAGAGGGGAACTAGAGTTTGCATGAATGACAAACTGTTGAAACGGACGCATTTACTATGAATTAGAGAATATCTTCCTGATATATCTATTATGGTTGTTTTGGTTTTCTTCTTGCAGTTGGGTTGGATTCTCCTGGTCAGCCCTCCCACAGTTAAGTGTGTTTTGTCAAGTTCATCGCGTTCTTGTCATCGGGTGAAGTCGGGTTCATCCACAGATGAGTTATGATAAAAAGAATCCTACTTTCCTCTTCCTAGCACAGAATAAACAGCCTTCTGAACCACCATATTATGTGCATTCATGCTTCATTTGAAACTGCTACATTATCATACACATGATCAGTGTGAGCTATGGTTTAACAACAGCTACCCTAACTTGATATGATCTGCGTGTTTGTCATTTTTGAAACTACTGAATTAGCGAGTCCCGAAGGCTGCAGTTTAATTCAAATTTTGACTGTTCTATCTTCTGTGCAAATTGCAGAATGTCACTATCTTGAAGTTCTCATCCTAGCAATAGAATAAAGAGGGGTCGATGTTGTGATGTGGCAATTCTCCATCACTTTTTTTAAATGTTTTACAAACTGAACATTGAACTAAACCTTCACCCCCAATTCAGCTCCATCGTACATGTGGTAGCGGGATGAAGCCAAGACATTTGAGCCTTGTAATACCTGCTGATTTGAAACACAAAAGAAGGCACTGACAATTAGAGTAAATTGGTATGAATGTGACAATAAGTAGGGGTGGGTGGACTTCTCATTCTCTTCTGAAATGACTAGTTGCTTTTGTGTACATCTTGGATGATAAAAGTATAAGTACAGGCACACATGTGCAGTATTGTTTGAGGGCAGGTTTTTTTTAATTGTACACCATCTTTTGGGAAACAATGGCTCATCACAAAGCATTGTACACTATGTGAAGTGCTTAAATCTATATAAGGACCACACATGAGGGCCGCATTCAAGGTGGTGAAATACCTCCTTCACAGAGAGGCACAAGACCTGTTAATAAGACAAGACTTCATATTAAGCTACTTGTGCCTAATTTATAGTATTTTATGAATTGTGCATAAGAAAATGATAGATGTATTCATGTATTCCACACCTCCACACACCTGTTCAGCCAGTGTGTGAAGTTTGTGTGAAGTGAATGTCACAAGTGAATGTCCCAAAATGATGTGTGGAGGACTTCCAGATGTTTATTCAAGCACTTTGGTTGATTCATTCAAGCATTGTCAGTTTAATTCCATATCATTAATCATCTTTGCTGTTCTCTCATCTGTATTTGCCTCTGCAGCCAGCTATGGAGCGTACCCCATCTGTAAGGGCTGCTCGGTGTGCTCCAGGGACAACGGCTGTGTAAACTGCCAGCCCAAACTCTTCCTGTTTCTGCGGCGGGAGAGGATGAGACAGTATGGAGAGTGTCTGCACGACTGTCCAGCCGGATACTACGGCATGCGCAGCCCCGAACTCAACATGTGTTCCAGTAAGCCCTCTCATCTCATCAGTCTCTCAGACTTTCCCCCTCTGTTTCTCCCAACATTCACACACATACGCACTCTCCCCGCTTCCCCTGTCCCGCAATGAATGATTTAATGTCAATTATCCAGAGGAGACACACATGCCTCCCGATTTGAATTGCTCATCTGTTCATACAGGTTGATTTAAGTGGTGAGGCTTCTTCTTAGCAGTTGCTCCCCTTGGGATTTAACAGTTTTTTTCATGACCTACAGTGCACATTTAAAGGCAGAACATCCAGGTGCAAGTGATGCAATGAAGATTCAGCCAAACCGACTTTCACCACTAAGGCTTGTACCATCACATTAAAAGTAACACATAATACCCAACCATTTTCAGGGACCACTTCAACTATAGAGATCTTTATATGTTAGCATCAAGGCATGACGTGAACTTATTTTGTCAGCTGCCTACAGTAGCTGTCATTAATTGGCAGGCGAAGTATTTTTGTGTGTCCCGATCATCCGCCGTCAACTGTACCTTGATTAAAGTTAGATAAGGGGAAAATCATTAAATCATTAAGCATGAAGATAAGTTGTACAATGCTGTAGATTTATGAAGAAGACAAATACGTCATTTTACTTTTTCAGTGATTGTCTTGGTGTTACACGTCTCACGTACCATATAATTCCAAGATTAAATTAATTAGATGTTTCCCTCTCCGCCCCATGTAGCAGTCCATTTTATTCAAACTTGAAATACAGTATGAGTTAGAAAGAGAGAGAGAGCGGGAAAGAGAGTTACACAGTTTGAGGTGTTGGCTGAGTGTTTCATATGAAAACAGAGAAGAACTCGAACCTATTTCCTATTTCTGGGCCAAACTCCTGACAGATGCAGTTAAATCACCAAAATGAAGAAAGAAAAATAAAAAACATCCACTGACTCCATTTGATTATGAAAATGAAGATCAAGTTGAAGCTGCATCAGCCAACCGTTGATGCTGGTGCCCTGAGTAGTTGAGAAAATTAAAAACGTTCATTACTTACATCTGGTTAAGTGAAGTCAGGGCATGTTCATATTTACCTGGTCAGGCTGTGCTTAAGTATATACTGTATAAATTCTGCAACCAAGCAACCTAATGTAAATACACAATCTGGCACATTAATGCATTTTCAGATGGAGATTATTTTTGATATATCAGAACACTCATCTGTAAAGAAATTATTTTAATGTTCAAATGCTGCTCTAAAATTAAAATGTGGAGTGAGAAGGTAACCACATGTGATCAAACCTGGCTTCCCCACCTGCATTCTGATACAGGATGACATCATGTCTGTTTGTGAGATCAAAATGAGTCCAGTTGTGCAGATTTGCCTGATGTCAATGTGTTTGTGTGTTGCTGAGTGTGTGCAAGTGTCAAGGGAGAGAGGGAGAACAGAGAGGAGAGTAGCTCCAGTAAATTAAAGCTTTACTTCCACTGCTGTAACATGAAATAAGATGTTAAACGTTAGAAAAAGGAATTATGTGATGAGTGTTAATGGTGTAGCAGATTGCTTTCATGGATGGTCAGGAATGTGGCCACATGTGACCTCAAACCACCTCCCAGTGGCGTTTTTGTGATTAGATCTGTGGATGCATTCAAGATGAATTGGGTGCTTCAAGATCTGTATCGCAAATATTCTAGATTTTCTCGGTCTACATATGTTTCTGTTGGTCATTAGCACCTGTTAGATGCCATCTGTGGCATCAAATCTGAGGCTTGGAAGCTTTGGACGTATTATTGTCACTGTTTTTCATTTAAAAGAGGCCAAATACCTCAATAACTGATTGGTCAAGAGCATACCGCATCTTTACATATAGCCATAGTTCCTTTTCTGGTTGGTTGGACACATACTGAATGTCATTGTATCCTTCTCTTTCACCATCTACTGCAAGAAAAGCAGAAAAGCAAAAAAATAAAATCAAGTTGACACGGTTTGGATGGAGAGAAGGAAGAGGTTTCCCAACAGTGTCAGTACCAAACATCAGAGTTTGATTTGAGCCAGTCTATGAGATTTCCTGTCATCTTGTTCTCTGTAGCATCTCTCTGGAATTTAGACTAATGAGATCACAGGCAAATGTTCCAGAAAATCCGCGTCTCCTGCCAATTTAACCAGTAAAACTGTCTTTTAACATACTGATTGGATACCGACAAAAAGCGCCATATGCTCATGTACTCCTCATACCCATGTTTATCTGATCTCCCCTGAGTCATAGTGATTTCATCCTATTTTCATAAACCGGAGAAAAATTGAAAGAGAAA
Source organism: Brachirus orientalis (assembly GCA_016785285.1). Lineage (NCBI taxonomy): Eukaryota > Metazoa > Chordata > Actinopteri > Pleuronectiformes > Soleidae > Brachirus > Brachirus orientalis. The sequence continues at coordinate 5,384,182 of JAFBJR010000425.1, forward strand.
GACATCTTGTTCTCTGGTAGACAGCCCTTTTCCCCCTTTGACTTTAACTCTGCTATCCTAACCACTTTATCGCCATGCTGGGTAAATTTTGACTTAAACTGATCCTGATGTGTGGCAAGTTAATCTGAAAGCTTCTCCTAAACTGCTCATAGAGCAACATCATATATTGTCACATATTATCAAATCTCCGAGCAAGACCTACTTTGATGTGATTGCAGCTTCAGTCATGGCTCTCTTATCCAGTTTCCTTTTTGACCCTCATTCTCAGCTGTGCTCTGCATGCCATTTTCACCAAACCGCTCATGTCCGACCTCCATAAACAAATATTTTATTGGGTTGCAAGCTAATTGTCTCTGGTGAGTTGATAACTGTCAGTTGAAACAGTCCATCTGGTATGTAAGGGCTCAAAAGGCACAGAGGACAGATAATGGCCGTGGGCTCTGCTGACATGGTTATCTCTGCTGTGTGCTCCTGGTTTCCAAAGAAGCAGGAACATGGTATTACTCTGCAGTTTTCAAGAGTTTTTTAAACTCAAGCTCTGAAATCACTTAAGGGGCAACTGCTTATTATTACACCAGGGTTTTTTCTGTGTGATCTTATCTCGTTCTGTAGACTGCCTGGGTAAAGGAAAACATGGGTTAGACAAGCATAAGGCATATACGCTCTTGACTGAAACCTCTCTTTCAGTTTTTCTGAAGGAGCTCCATAGGAGTCACAGGCATGTGACAAAGTGAGAATGAGGGAAGTTACAGTAGCTGAATCCAGTTTTCACACAGTGGGTTGACAGGGTGATGCACTTTGCCACAGGTCAAGTCACCAGAACTACAGACTCTAAATTAAATAAAATTAGAATACATTTTGTCAAACAGACTTATATGAGTATTTCTTTTGCGCAGTGTCATGTATTTATCCTCACCATTTTTAATTATTATTTACTCTATGTTAAAAAGAAATGTCACATTAGCAAAAACAGTTTATTATTGTTATCAGTTACACCTTTTTTTTTTTAGTCATTATAGTTCAAATCCCTGGTCGTAAATACTTAATGGCTTAAAAACACCACAGGAAACACAAATTTATCTACCTTAATATACATATATAACAAAGAAATATAATATCTCAAAAGTACTTAGTAGCAATGAATGATTAAGTATTTTCAAATCAAAATTAAAACTAAACAAATAGCAAACACATAGTATACCGTATTTGTTATTATTCTATGCTCTATTACCATTATGTCTTAAAGTTCTGACACTTGCATTATTAATTTAATTTTAATGGTATCCTGTGTTACTGCTCTATCATGTTTTCAGTTTATCACATAGCGAATATTGAACTAAAGTTGTGAAAAAAATAATGATATTGCCAATCAAATCTCTAAAAATTGCAATTAGATATTTTCCCCAAATCCTTCTTTGTCATTCATCATACTTAGAACACTTAACTTTAACATGACAGAGGTTAAAAGTGAGGTTCACTCTTGTGATTTTGCGTGTGTGTGTGCGTGCAGGTGCATGCGTTACAGAAAGCAACGCCAAATTTAGGACAAGAACATAATACCTTCCTGTATAGCCATGCGTTAGGGTTAAAAATGGCAAAAATGATGATGTGGACCATACTTCCTATGATGTGTTACCCTCAGACTTTCTTATCAGTCACCCAGATGAGGCCCCACACCAGTGTCTGTGGGTGTCAACCCGCAGCACTGCAGGAAAGATTTGCTACAAGAGCCAGACAGCATATTGCGTTATGCACATTGAAATATGTGTGACTGCGGTGCAGTCATGCCATTGCCTCGGTCACATTTCATAATAATTTATTTTTTTTGTTGTTGTTGTTTTTAACATACATTCTCATGCCAAAGCATATTCTGTTCATTTGCATCACTAGAAAACCTTCTAGCTGAGAGAGTAAGAAGCTGAGAGGAGACTATCAAAGCTGTCTTTTGTATGAGAGAGAGTGTTGATAAGGTTAGTGTGTGAGCAATGCCACATTCAGCGCTTCCCCCCCTGCAGCATACACATTATTTAGCCACCAACTTAGTTGCCTTTACCCTCTGCAGCGGCTTGACAACATATAAAAAACCCAGATGTGTTTGCTGCCAACCAGCAACCAGTCGACAAGTCCTGAGATTGCCAATATCCTGGAAGCATGGTTTAAATATAACAGCGTAGTCAGTGCCAGTGTAATGTGCCACCAGTGATTCTTCTGTCTGAGGTAATTTTACCAAAAAAAAAAACAAAAGTTTATTGTTTTTTTTGTACTCCATTTCCCTGACTGTGCAAATCTGTTAACAAACACTATTGTTGTTTTTCAAACTACTTTGTCACATCAAATCAAGGCTGAAAGTTGAAGTCGATTGTGTGAAACTTTTCCAAGTTCATTCTAGTTTTAAAACACATCATGGAAACATGTAACGTTGGAGGTGGATAAGAGCTGTACATCATGGGACATCATGCCAAATGTTTACCAAGTCTGTGTAAAATAACCAATGGTTTCTACAATATTAACTTGGCCGTTCTCTCTCCTTCTCCTTCTCCTTCTCTTTCTCTCTGCCCCTCCACATCTCTCATTCAAGCTCTCTGTTACTTGCTCTAATTCTGAGCTTGTGGGTATTTCCATTGCACAGTTTAACCAACAAAAAGACCAGTTGCTTTTGGCCTTTGAGTTTTACCAAGGGACATTTAATCATCACAGCTTTAGTAACCGCATTTTCAGATTTGCCAGACAATACAATGGACCCACCAAACCAAGCCCTGCTCCCACGACAATGCAGCCAGATGCCGAGTTGAATCAGTTTTCCTCAAAACAGTGCATAATTGTGCAAAGTGTAGTGTGAGAGGTAGAGCTGTCTGTGCTTGATCTGTCTGTGTGTATACTGGAGCTGGCTGAGCATAGGCAGATCCAGGTACATCGTGGACTGTGTTCCTTGGAGTGAAGAGGCTTGGAGGACCGCTGACACATCTGTCATCCCTGGTCTTTGTGATGAAGGTGCTGATTGATAGGAACACCACCTTTGCTTTTACACCAGTGGGTGGAAAAGCGCCCGTGTGGAAAAAAACAGCCTGATGAGAGTTGGGAAGAACATGGCATCTCTGGCCTTTGCCACAAACTCCTACCATCCGTAGCTTCACATGACATGGCTGGGTGGCAGGGAGCAAGCCAAAGCTTCCATGACAGCCAAAGTCAGGGCCTACAGAGTAGGTCAGAGCTGTTTGACTCTGCTTGGAGGCAAAGCATGGAAAAAAAGGTATCGTTTTCCCTCTCACACTGCCAGGCCTTTTACGACATGGACACTCCTGCTGCGCAACATCAAGTCTGTTTAGCTTTCTGAAAGAGACTTGCACGCTAAATTGATGAGTTGTCTGACAACTCTCCTCTAGCTCGACTCACCTAAAAGCGCCTGTCTGGAACATGAGAATTTCATGAACTTTGAAAGTCATTTAGCAGTCTTTTCTTTACACAATCAATATTCATGTTGATAAAAGGAAAATCAGCCTGTGGAGGAACAGGAGTTGACCGGAGCGGCCTTAAGGGCTATGAATGTCCGTTTTCATTGTAGGCCTTTCTGTCAAGACCACACCTGAAGGATTGGCTTAAGCCATTAGCAAAGACTCTTTTCACTTTTTCACTAACCCAAGTACCAGCACGATTCCCATAAGAGCTTTAATTCCTACATTTTGTCTCATCTTACCATTGCATGTTCTCTGTTTTCTTTGCCACTTTCAATGATATGTTGACACTGATATTCAAAATATATTTGTTTTCAGTGTGAATGTGGCGGTCTGTTCAAAATTAGGTTTGGAAATTGGAACTGTGTTGATGTGAAATCCCTATCCGTGTCTCCTTTCTACATTTAAATTTTAATGGTTTTTTATTATTACTATTATTAAATTTTTGCTTTGATTGCTGAAACATACGGCTTTTCCTTGTCCTTTAATAATATAACACATCACAGCCAGAACCAGGCTGGGAGATAATGATGATAATGTGTTTAAGTTGCAGGAACACTGAGCTTTCAGTGGAATCTGATGATCTCATTATTTCTCATTAGTCTTCCCAAGGCACGTAGATGAAGACTTTAAAGGTGGTCCAGAGGTTAATCCTACAGGGAGAATGAACCCACAGCCCCGTGTCTGTTTCTGGAGTTGCAGGACAAGCTGCCCAACTGTTGACTTTGCAGAATGTACCAGTTTTCAGTGTGGGAGCTTCTTCTCTGTCACAGATAGCCTTCAATGTCCCAGATAGCCTTTTGCCTGATAACTGGACAGAGGGATGAATGTCTGTCATCGTTATCCCTTCCGACCCACATCGTTTTCTGATGACCCCTCACCCTTAAGCTTCCCCTCCCTGCATTTTAAATCCAATGGAGCCACATGTGTGTGTGTCATCCACCTCATCCATCTCTCAGAGACATTATTACTTATCTTTTATTTAGAAAACCACATCTTCATGCATTTTAGCAACTACATCTGAAAACCGCAAGCTAGAATAATGTTTAAATCAAAAGCCCCATCATGTGCTACCGCTGCTGCTGCTGCAGCAAATATACAGTATTTCACACATCTGCGTTGGTTGTATTTACTGTCAATAACTGAGAATTGCATAACAGCCTCAGTCCTTAAGAGTACTGCCAGATGTTCTCGCCCCCCCCCCTCCCCTGTACTTTTATTTTTGTGTTTGGGAGCTAAAAGTCCCACAGGTGATGACAAGCCTGGGAAGTGTGAAAGCTAAAAGACTGCTTTGTTCTTTCCAATTAGCTTTGTGATTTATTAGCCTGCTCCCTGTATTGGGATTGTCTTATATGACACCCAGGTTCAGTTTCATGCAGAAGCGAGTGGATGAGAGACTGAAAGCTAAAGGAAATGTATTTATACCTCCCTCAGACTCATGCATTCCACTCCAAAATCTCCTCAGCACTTCATAACGCCACAGATCCAAGTCATATGTTGAGATGTAAGATAAGAGGGAGCCACAGGAAAAAATAAATACCTACATAAGGTAAAAAGATGACTGAGTTAATAACATAAAAATGATGTGAATAAAGCTATAAATAATTGAGAAGATTAGTTATGTATGATCAGAATCACAATTTTAGAATGTGGACTTAGAGCCTCATTGCAGATTCAGTCGTCAGCCATATCTTGATTGGTATGTGGGTGTTTGTGAATATGTGTGTGTGTGTCAATGGTTTGTTTAGACTGGTCGGGAAAGCGTGAGACCAGAGTGAGTGGGCAGAGGCCATACTTTCGGGTTCAAAGTGAAGCGGGGAGGGACCCCCTCGTTTTGTAGGAATGTCGAGGAGGAGGCCTGATGGTTAGCTGAAGATGGTGTAATTAAGGGGTGTGATTGTGAGAACCTTCCCTTCCTCGGGCCTTGCAAGGGTCACAGATAAAAGAGCAGCCTCAGCCTCCGCTGCACTTACATGTGGAAAATCACAGTAACCCAGGTTCACGTGTCAAGAACTGTACACGCCTTAATGCCTGGTTTGTGTCCCCATGCAAAACACGATCAGACAAGAAGATGACACTCTACCTGGGAAGACCCCTTTAAGCACTGATAGTGGCTTCAGGCTATAGGTTGTGGTTCCCCAACACTGGGAGCCTATTGGCCAACCAGGCCACATAGAGCTTCTGAGGAGCGTTATAAATCAGACAGCACTCTGAGGCTCCTTCTAATCATGTGGGCCTGTGTGTCGCCCTGTTGGTGTGGCTGTTGTAATTTGGCCCTCTCTGGCTTGCTATTTGCAGAGTAAGAGCTTGATGACACATTGCTGGGCCTTTCTTTGCTAGCGCGGTGCTGTGTGTCTGTGTCTTGCGCAGCGGCAGGGTGTGGCGTGGGAGGATAAGAGTGCTGTTGTGTTTGCTGACTAAATGCATCAGCATTTGTTTGGCAGGGCACCGCAAAAATGTTGTTGTCCCCCACCCCCACCCCCCCATGCCTTCCCCTTCCAAACCCACCTTCCTTCCTTTATATTGTAGCCAAAACTGAAAGCATCCACACAGATGGCCAGCTTTGTGATCCTCAGCCATCATTCACACTTTAATGAAAACCTGACTTCTCAGTAAAGTAATCCTGTAATGGAAACAGATAAAGATTGGACTGGTGTGGCGTGATAAAACAGCATATTAGAGACACTAACGAGATGTATTCTTCTTGTTGCAGTATGTCACTAGTTCAAAATATGCGATTGGGTCTGTTTGAGTCAAGACTGTTACATGTTGGTGCAACCTGTTGAAAGAGGTGACATAATTCCTCACCATCTCTGTTTTTGTCATGTCAACTGCTGATTTGCTCACTCTAGACAACAATGGGAAGGTTAAAAAAAACTCTCAGGCAAAACAAGTTTTGTAAAATATACTTAAGCCTCTGGGAAAAATGATTCACAGGGCATCGTTGACTTTTTTTTATGTGGGAGAGACAGTATAATCCTTTCAAGAACCCCCTTCCCCAAACCCCTTAGCACTCGATCAACTCCAGATGAGAGGTTTGCTCAGATCCTGACGAATCTCCTCTTTCTTTCCTTCCTCCAGGGTGCAGGATAGAGAACTGTGAGTCCTGCTTCAGTAAAGACTTCTGTACCAAGTGCAAGTCAGGTTTTTACCTACACAAAGGGCGCTGCTTTGACAAGTGCCCCGAGGGCTTTGCTCCACTGGACGACACTATGGAGTGTGGAGGTACGCAAAACAACAGACATTTACAAAACATGAAACAATATAGCATTAAGGGTAAACAAACTCTATCATGTACATAGGGCTGGCATGCCAAAAACATTGTTCCAAAAAATAATTGATAACAATTATGGCAACATAATGTCAGACAATTAAAGATTAAGTTGTGTCTCTAAATAAAAATTGAAGAAAAACTGAAGAAACCAGTCAATTGTTTTATTATGCCACCTATCTGTGGTTTGATTGCACTTCTCTCCTTTTTTGTCTCTGCAGAAGGCTGCGAGGTGGGCCAGTGGAGCGAATGGGGAGCCTGCACCAGGAGAAACAAAACCTGTGGCTATAAGTGGGGTCTGGAGACGCGGACGCGGCACATTGTAAAGAAACCACCCAAAGACACAATACCCTGTCCCACCATCGCTGAGTCCAGGATGTGCAAAATGGCCATGAGGCACTGCAGGAGAGGTAAGGGTGCCAAACAGCATGTGTTGGTAACATATGGCTGTCAGTCACAACTCCATCCATGTTCACTTTAAAGGTCACACTTCTGTGGTGCATATTAAAGAAAACAGACCTCTTGTCCCACAGGAGAATTCTTCCCCCTCTCAGTTCCACCTGTCTCATATAACCCCAGTGCCGGGCACTTCTGCCTTGTTTTTTTTCATCGTCTGTGTTTTTGAGGTGCACAGTGGCATTTCCATGCATTCAAATATCAGTATTTTTCCAAGGCAGCTTTGTTTAAGCCAGCTCTTTTTCTGAGGATTTATTTTTCCCACTCCCTTCCATCTCCTTTGCTCTCCTCAGCGGAATTCTTCAAAGTAAGAGCTGCAGGTTTCCTCAATGGCCGTCTCTGTTTCCTCCCATCAGCTTGACAGATATTTGCGGTGCACACAGCATGTACGTCAGGCCTTTAAATGAAAAGTCAAATCTGGAATTTCTCGCTGTGTGAATGCAGCTGAGGGAAATATTTCTTTTACCCAAGACACTGACTATTTCTCTCAGATGGTCCAAGCACACCCTTTGAGGTGGTGGCCGCAGTTAGGAGTGCTTTTAAAATAAATATTTATTTCCCCTAATGTACTTTTAGTTTCTCGTAAACTTTGGATTAGGATAGGCCATGTGTAAATATTGAATTCACCAAATAAGAAAGCCATTACAGTGGCAGATGTCCTTCAGGCTGTCAATTAAAGAACAACATTGTACAACTTAAAGGGGAAAATATCAACCTCAAGGATTTGTCCCCATTTTAGCGTGGGTTGTTAAACTGTAGGATCGTCTAGTGAAGTGGTGAAAGAGTAAATAAACTTAAAATGAAATGAATCCTGATAGTTTCTCATTTTCAGCTCTACCAAGGGAGCCCCTGTGCTCTGGGTTGGAAACTGTGATTCCATGGCACGTTTAGTCCCTAAATCCCTGTCTCATTTGTCGGGGAAATTCTTCCCAACCCCCACATTTCTCTTCATGACTTTACTGTGTCTGCTTGACCTTTTCCAAGAAACTTTATGACCTTCTTTAATTAAAATTTGGCATTGTTGCACATGGTTACAGCAGTCAATTATCTCAAGCATGAAGGCAGAGATGGGGATTGTTGTGAAGCCTAAAGTGGGTGCATAGCAGAGCCATTTTTCTTCAGTTCTTGAGTAACTGACAGCAGATTCCCCTAATCTCTTACTTTAAGCTACTTGTGCTGTGGTCCTTTTAAACATTTCAGTATAGTTCCTCATCCACTGTTACGTTTCTGTGGAAGATCTGGGCTCAGTGCTGTGTTTTTAAAGCTGTGTGTAGAAGTTTCTCTGTGTCTGCATGTCAGGTCTCTCTGGGCTCATCAAGGACTGTGGTGGCCTGCTGAATAAAGTTAAATTTCAGACTTAAGCACGTGTTGTTAATGACCCCCCAACACAGCTCGTGCTCGACCACTAGTGCAAAATCCCCATTTGGCAAGAGGCAGTGAAAAACAACCCTCTTCAGTTCAAATAAATACAATTTTAAAATGTAAGCCCCTGAAGTCACAGGAGAAGTGAAACACACCGCAGGTCCAGTGGCGTCACATCTGAACTCAACTGACTGACATTGTAAAATAATCACTTGCTGCGAGTGATAATAAAGCGCAGTCGAATGGAAGGAGAGGCCACCCTGTGAAATGCAGGTGATCAGGAAGTGGTGTCCACTTGGGGTTTTAGATCAAGAGGTTGAAGGATGGGCTACAAAATGTCTGCGTTATGAAATACATAGCTTAGTATCCTTTCAAAGGATACTAAGCAATGGCATGTCAAAGGACTTTGCAAACAACATGCCCAGTGTGCTACTTAAAAATTTATGGAATGCAATATGTTCAATTTCATCTTTAAATAGAATTTAGAAAAGTGACCTCAATGCATGGTTTGTACACTCAGATCATAATACATTCTACAGTGTTGGTAAATGCTTATGAGTATGACTTGGAATTTAAGACTGTCTAAAAACAGACATTTTTTATCTTTTCTCCTTGGACACCAGACACCAGCATTTAGGATGAGGATGGAATTATATAACGGCAGACCATAAAGATGCTGTGGATTAAGTAGAGACAGGAAATAAGAGGAAGCAGCATGTAGGTGTACGGTATATATGGCAATGTTTTTCTCATCACCCTGGCTTGCAGTTCTGTATATATAGTGTACGAATTCAAATTACATTGGGTGTCATTGACAGAGTCTCGTCTGCCAGCTTATTCTAGAAAAACAAGCACAACAGAAATGGTCTTCATTTCCTTTGGTGTTTGCAAAGATCTAATCCTTATATACAGAGCATACTCTGACAAAGAAAGTAAAACCAAGATGATGTTAATAGTAAATATGACATGTCGTGTTAAACTTGTCCGATGTGTTTCTGGAAAAGTTGCCATAGATAAGTCAAAACAGCTGGGAAATATTTGGCTGGTATGTGCCAGACATCAGTTACGTGGATAGGTTAAGTTAAAAATTGTACTCTTATTAAGAATGTGTTCAATTAGCCGCCAAAGACTATCACGATAGATAGATAGATAGATAGATAGATAGATAGATAGATAGAGAGAGAGAGAGAGAGAGAGAGAGAGAGAGAGAGAGAGAGAGAGAAGCAATCCGTAAATCCATTAGAGTTTGTGAAAAAAATGAAACTGCAATTTGTTGTGTCTCCACCAGCTGTGATTCATTGAATATTTCCCCCAGAGGATTGTTGCAATGCTCCAAATAAAATGGACAGGGCAGGAAGACTGTAGTGAACAGATATCACACAAAGACTGTTTCAGAGCATCTGAGGCCACATTGAACAGTTTGTCCCACTTATTGGTTTTTGACAATGAAATTAAACAAAGCCCGTGCCAGTAATTATTTGAAAAACATGTTGGATGAATTTCACAAATCCTTTTTTCGAATAATACTCGAATGGAAACTAGATAATCTCCAGGGGCATAATTATGTCTTGTCTTGTGGCTGCTTGGCTTGAGTGTGTGCACTGTGCCCTGGAAATGATAAAATACTCTTCTATCAGCCTGTTCCCTGGAGTGATGCTCTGAACAGGCCATTTAAAAAAGAGACTTTATTAATAGCCGCTTTGGCCGTATCAGATTTGACAGACTGGGTCCCCCCCTTTCTCTGTCTTGTGAGCTGATGGGAGGCGAGAGGAGAGGAAAGGTGAGTGATAACACTGCACTGCTTGCCTGTTCCATATTGATGCCAATAATTTATTCCCTTCAGAGATTTCCCAGCAGCTCCTGTCATCAGATTCACTGGTTTACAGACAGACGTATGCAACGTGTTTAAGTCCCCCGCCCCCACCCCGTACTTAACTGGCTGTCAATCCATCTGTTTATTTTTCCAGTGTTTCTTTATTTCTTGCTCACACACTCTACTATAATCCTTGAACAGCAGCTGCCTCTCCCATGTCAGTGACATTAGATGTTGTGTGAACAACTTAAACTGTTAAAGCCCTTGAAAGTCCCTCTCTTATTGTGATCCCTGATCTGGGACTTAAGAGGGAGTAAAGTCCAACACAAGTGTTTCTTTGCAATGCTGGCTAATTTACAAATCGGCTTTCGGATTTTCTGGTGGCACCAAAGTCTTCACAGTAGCAGGCAGGAGAGATGTTTGTGCAGTGCTTTTTGCTTGATTTGTAGGTAGATTTAGTCTTTAAGGGGGCCTTTACTGCAGAGGAGTCGACCAGGCCCCAAATAAACCCAAGCAAGACCAGAAGTTTTACAATATGGAGTTATGGGTTATAAAAACTTAACAGCATAGCAAATTTTGTTCTCCAGAACAATGCAGCTCAATTTTCAATCAAAATGCTCTTATGAGCCCATGTAGACTCACACTTAATCTGTAGACCACATGGAAAAAAAAGAAGAAAAGGAAAAAAGAGGAAGAATGAGATAGAAGGATTATTCAGTGATAAGATTCAGTGATTAGATTATGTACCTGTACTTTGGAAGCTTGAGGCCATTGTTGGAGTATTGATCTCTGTGTGTAGTTGTGTGTGTAACTAGAGAAACCCTTTTTTGCTGTAGGGCTCATCTGAGGCCAAGCCTTCCATCCCATCAGTCACCTGAGTGCTTGGATCCAGCCACCACTAATACTGTCTGTCTAACTTCTGTATGCAACTTATGTTTATACTGTAACTGTGATAACTGCCTCCTCTAGTCACCATACTCGGATCATTCACATCAGCATCAATTTGAAACTTTGGATAAACACAATTCTTACACATCGGGAGAAGTGGAAATGAGGATATCTCCACCTAAACTCTGCTTGCCACCTCATTCCTCCTTCACAGTGTGAACTCTTAAGGCTCCGAAGGTTCATGGGATTTACACAAGGCCACTGGATATGACATAAAGGCTCAGATTTGTTTAATCTTCTCCAAAAGCACCTACAGTCTATTGCAAGGGACCAAATTAAACCCAGAACAATGCCAAAATAACCATATCGCAGAAGGATTTGGTTGACTGGAGGGATTTATGCCAGGTTCTGTCTGTAGCCAGCCTGGTTCTGCGGTGAACCCACCGTGCTGTGGACCTCCTGGTCCTCACCGTCTGCGAACCATCTGCTGCAAAGTTTTTGCTCCTGTAAAACGATGCACAGAGCAAATGTGATTGCCTTCAATCCACTCTGGAGGAAGCTCAGCCGCCGTGTGTGTAACACATACCGCCTGGCACACCAAACAATTCCGATTTCTGGCAGTCAAGTTGCATACAAGCGAATAGTCAAGGCGCATGCGTGCGTATGAGCGTGTGACACACAATTTCGGTGTTTATATTTGCTGGGCCAAGAGGTTTAAGCTCTGGCATAAAATGCTGTTCACTTCTGAGCATTTTAGTTACGCACTCTGCATGATCACATCTGAGTCTGGCTTTTGTTTGGCTTGGAAGCCCAACATCCAAACACATTTCTGGATGTGTTTTTGTCAGACGTAGCCTCATAGTATCAGGCCAGTATTTTATTTTTTTTTTTACAGACACATGCTTTCAACTTGAGGCTAATTGATGGAGCATGTTCTTCTTGTCTCAGCAGAAGAGTTCATGGTTCAGTTTGTCCAAGCCAAACAACAATAGAGCACTGCTCGAGCCACCACTCGGAACTCTTCCCAAAGCATTTGAGGCCAGAGGTTTGCACTTCTGTTCCTTCATGCACTTATCTCATTATTCCAATTAATGTTTGTCGGGTGTGTTCAACGGAAAGTCACCATATTTAGATGTAAGAGCTGTTCTGATTTCTGCCCTGGTAGAATGTTTGGTGGTGATCTTTGGCCAAGGTAATATCATGGACAATCCAGGTCAGTTCTTCCCGCCAGCGGGAGCAGTGTGCGGAGCATTTTCCCAGGACAGAAGGACAGCACTAATTGGCAACTGCTCTGTCATAGTGATTATGTGTGCCTCACACTGCAGCTTATTGTGACTGGAGGAGCCACGGCTTAATCTTCATTTAATAATCTTCTCCATAGGGGCTGACAGTAGCTGGTGAGAAGGCCTCATAGATACTCTGCCAGAGTATCTCAGCATGGATGGCCTGGCTCTGGACATTGAGACTGGGCTGGTCTCTGGCTGAGACAGCCCTCCCTGCCACCACCACCCACTTTTCAAGCCTGCAAACCTCATTTATTGAAATAAATAATGCCCAAATTTGGTTGTGATGAGGAAAAATGTAACTGATGATTTCCCCATGCTGTACACACAACTTAAAGCTGTAAAGCTGAACTGACAGAGTCTTTTGGAGGCCTTGCACTGTGCTGTCATGAATTAGAGTATGGGTGAAGAGGAAAGACACATCAACCTGTCACTAACTTGGCCAAGTCCAGCCACCCAGTGCCAACGGCAGTTATGGTCACTGCTGCGGTCACAGTCGCAAATTAACACAAGCTCTGTTTCAGCTATCCCATTTTCGCAAATCTCTGCCATAGATTATGTTTTTTTTCCCTGCCCATCTCCATGCTTATGTTTTATATCTCCTCCATAACCAGATGATAATTGATTATCTAGACTTATGTCTGGACAGGCAATCAACACTTGCTTTATTCTGATAGTCTCCAACCAAAATTTCTGGTTTAATTTTCTGCCTCTCGTGCAGTTTAGCAGTGTTAAATCTTCCACTGGAGGAGAAAGTCATTACTAGTAGTCTTGGAGACTTCTATGTGCTGGGTACATTCCTTATTGAGGATGGAAGTTGGGGGGGCTCTGATTAATTTCCCACTAAGTGCCCCTGCTCTTTGACCAAAATAAATATGGATGCTGTCATTTTGTCAGCAACTGCCTTCAGAGAGCAATATTTGAAACACCCCATGATCCTGCTGGCTTTTATATGGAGAATCCATCGTCATACCACAGGCATGAGCCATAAACATGTGGAGGCCTTTCAAAGACCAGGGGGTGGAGGGATGGAAGAGGAGGGGTCAGTGGCACTCACTGGGGCTCCATTCTCCACATTATTGTCATCTGGTCTTTTCCAAGCAGGAAGAAAGAGGAGGGGTGTTAGTGGAGGGTTTTTTTCACACTCTTTGGCCCAGTTGAGTTGTGGTTTTGCTGAACTGCCTTTTGTAGATTCATGTACACACATTAGATACAGCCATGCTCCTATTTGTTTGACTAGCTTTATGGTGATAGGTAGTTTTATCCCAGTAACTTCAAGCTGACAAAACATACACATTGATGTAGAATACATTCTGACGTCGATCTAGGTGCTAGAACTTGATATTTATACTGCAATCTGCATAGGTTTAAGAAAAAAAACACCAATCAATTATTTGTGACTTTGAAAACCTGGTTAATCTCATACATATTGTTGAGAATGTGATTTGCCAGAGAGAAAGAAGACTACGTTGGTTGCAAGCCTTCCGCTGTCATTTTCTGGAAGAGGAAATGAGACATATGGGACGACATCAACGGCCCCATCAAAAACAGACGTACACAAACAAACAAAGTGGCAGTAAACTGGCGGGGGGAAAAGGGCGGAGGACCAAAAGGGGGAGATACTTTACTGGAGTAGAATATTTTCATTTTCTCATGCCCCCGTAAACGGGAGCTATTCCCCCCGCTGTGCAGTATATGGGCTGACACTGCCAATGACATGGTCAGGACTGTTTTACAGACTATCAGTGAACCTTCCCTTGATGGGCAGTTTGCTCTGTTACACCCTGTGATTTTTTTTTTTCTTTACAGCAGTTGAGACACGGTCTGTGTCTTTACAGGGATGGATGGCAACAGCTTGTGATGAAATCTTTGAAGTGAGGCCCTACTCATATATTCAACTTTTACTTGGTGTTTCTTAAAATATGTGATGACGATCGGGCCAGTTCTGTCCAGTTTTGATTTATGATTGAGGTCTGAGCACAGTAGGCGATTATTTCCTTACTTTTTCAATATGATGGAACAGAGATATAGATCCAGTGAGGTGCTATATGATTTTATAGAACAACATCAGGGGTAATACTATATAAATCCTGTAATCAAACCTGCACAGACTACATTAGAAATCCCATTCAAATGGATTTATATTGTGCCATGATGTTCCAATTGCAGTTTTGAAGCCTCTTCCACCCTGACAGGTGTGACATTCTAGGAATGAATTTTTACTTTATTGGATGTTTTTGAAAGAGGATCAATGATCAAACACGTGCAAAGTATCATCTGTTTTCTGCTTCACCACAGTCCAAAATTTCAAGTCAAAAGTCAAACCCTAGTTTGAGGTTTTTCACCTCATATTTTGATAACTAGAGTTGGTCAAAATGGAATGAGTCTGATAGTTCTATATCCCTACACCTCCTCCGTCTGTCTGCCAGACATCCATCCCGGCAACATTGCCAGCACTCCTGTGGGCTGCAAACGCTTTCATCTCCAAGCAGCCAAGGATGCAAGCAAACATACATGCACATGCGTGCATTTACACAGCCAGGGTGTGAGAAAATGTAATAGACACAAACAATAAAATGGACCTCACAGGCTCAGCAAGTCACCACAATACCTACTCTTTTACTCATCCCTGTTTCCATTGTCCTATTTCAGTCCACTCTCGTCTATGTATCACATATCACAGTGCAAGACTGTCTAAGGAACAATGAGCATGCCACAGAGGAGAGATGTGTTCGCGTGGCACACATTGTTCGAAGCAGCGCTGCCTGCACAGGAGTCCTCCCTCTCCAGTGGTCTGGCTGCAGGAGAAAGGAAGGCAGGCTAGAAGCTGAACGGGGTAGAATGAAAACATCTGGTGCACAGTTGCACTGGTTCATCCACCAGGGGCTCTCCTCTCCTCTCCTCTCCTCTCCCTCTCCTCTCCTCTCCTCTCCTCTCCTCTCCTCTCCTCTCCTCTCCTCTCTCCATCCTACAGCTTTTAATTACAGCAGACGATTCAGAAAGAGTCTATGGCTTTTGACCCACTCACATCCATCAGTGTGGACCCAGAGCACAGACATGCAGACACAACAAGGCAGCAAGTATAGGCCTGTGTATTTGGATGTTTGTGTGTGTGTGTGTGTCAACTAATGGTGACAAATACAAGAGTGGGGTGCAGACAAAAAAAACAGCTATTAGGTGGTAAGTAGAGGCCAGGGCCAACTTACCAAGGTTGTAGAGCACAACACCCCCACCCACACAAAAAAGCAGAAGAGCAAGGTGATGTCACAGGTTAGTCATTTTACCTTAACAGAGCAAATACAAGTTTTCTCACTTTCAACAGCCTGTCTGAGGTTACCTATGAGTAAGAAGAAGATCCACTGGTCCAGAGTAGTGGCAGCAGGGTATTTTACATTTGTAAATATAATTAATTGAATGCTATTATTATTATCACTCACAGTAGTATTATTGTCATTATTATTATGCAATATCTGTATAATTTCTTATCAACAATCTCCGCTGCTGCTTGTATAAATGACATCGTAGTTCTATAAACATGACCTAACTGATTCAGAACTGTCCTGTCTAAACTTATTACAGCTGTTATATATTTGCTTCTGGTCTCTCCCTTTTTTCCTCTATCTCACCTCCGTCTTTCCCTTTCTCTCCCCCCTTTCTGTCCCCCACCTCTCCTCTGTCCCCCATTTTACCCCTTTCTCCCCAACCAGTCGAGGCAGATGACCGCACATCTGGTTCTGTCAGAGATTTCTTCCTGTTAAAAGTTCCTGTTAAGAGTTTTTTTACTCTGCACTGATGCCTAGTGCTTGCTCATTGTGTGAACTGTTGAGTTTCTTTTCTCTCTGTAATATTGTAAAGGTTTCGGCCTTAATATGTAGAGTGCCTTGAGATAATGTATGTTGTGATTTGGTGCTATACATATAAATTGAATTGAACTGAATTGAATTGAAATGAATTTAAAACTGCCCTCACTGATTTATCTCCCCACTTGGGGGCAGTACACCAATATATATATACGCAAGTTAAAACATTTGGCTTTTTCACAGTTAAATGTTAAGCTCTTGTTTAAATGCTGGTTGCCTTGTCTGTATGTTTGTTGCTAGACTGGTATACAGAAATGTGCAGCCTATTTATTAAAGCTCTGCATTTTAAAACATTTACCTGCTGAAAAGAAGAGAGACAATTTTAAAAGACAACTTGAATCTTTGTTTGACTAGAGGCCTTTCTGTGTTTACTCTACACGTTCTCTGTGCGGGTGCATTATTAATTCCGGGTTCTTTGCCTTCCTCACACAGCTTGGAGACATGCAGATTTTTTTAAAATGTGTGAATGTTTGTTCTTGAATCTTCATGAATGGTCGTTCCTCTCTGGATGATGTTTTTAGGTGGACCAGCTGGGATTCACTCCAGCTTCTCCCACACCCATCTAATGAGCAGTTGTAGTGGATGGATGATGGATGATGGAGGGATGATGGCTGGGTGGTCTATAAAACAAGAGCATCACATCATACTTTTACCTGTATGAGTCCCCTTTTGTCAGCATGGTTTCTTCAGCCTCCATCCACTGCCACACATTTACATACAGTTAATTTGGTCATTTTCTCAAGTAAGATAGTTAGAAAAACCAAAAAAAAAACAAAAACATGGCATCATTTAAGAGGTATTCTTCTCTGAAGTCGAGGATAATTTTTTATATTGTATTTCTGTAAATTTAAACAGTTCTTGTTACAATTGGCATGAGCAGCTAACCATGTGTTTAGTTTTGGTGGTTTTAACCCAATGTGCAGAACCTAAGATATACCAGTAAAGTGATTTTTTATGGGAATATGTCTTTTGTGATGTGAGAAATACCTCTTATTGCCTTAAAAGACCACAATAACCATAGCTCTCCGAAATATTCTCACAGCATTAATGAGTTGGTGTCATTAAACTCAACGCATTCCAGGTATCGTATTAAATCACTTCAAATATAGGCTGGGTGGCAAGGTTCAAGACTGTGCTCTGACCTTGAGACAGTCTTTTAGGATTCGTGGGGGCTTAACCCTCTCTTTGATATGATTCATTTCTCCTTCCTCTACAGCATCTCTGATAGCTGTCACCTTCTGGAGTACACAGACCTCTTCTATGGGTGAGACCCTGAAATGACTGTTGAAATTGCACTGTAATCATACACAACGCAAAACAAGAAGGAGATGTCTGCCATATGCCTTGAAGCCCTGTGTTTGTGTTTTAGTGAGTTGAAGGGAGATTATTGACAGGAGTGGGGTCTTGGGTGGAGGAACTGAGTGGCTGGTGACTCTTATTGCCCGTGTCTGTAATCACATCTGTCAGAGCCACTCAGCTGTCTGTCTGCCTGGTGTTTGACAAGTGTTTGATGCAGCACAGGCCTTAGAGAGGATCAGGCCCTTCCTGAATTGGCTTTACCTCTCTCCCTGTGCAATAGGATCTCTGTGAACACATCAAACGCACCCCAACCCCCACCACCTCCCTCTTCCAATGAACTATTTTTATCAAAAACTATGTTCACTCTGTCAGATCATCAGAGGAGTGTGAACAACCGTGTCCTTTGAGAGTTAGTGGAACAATCAAAGAAAACAAAAAGCGCCGGCCAGACTTGATTCCCTCATCAGTGGCCATTGCACGGGGATTGCGGCATGATCCTGATGGCCCCTGTCTCTGTTTTGGTGTCTAAGCCTGTCTGACTTAGCTTGGCTCCCTGCTTGTTAGGGTCTGGTCCTGTTTTGGGACAGTTGTGCTCTATGTCCAAACATGTGAGGGATTTCCTCCTGGAGACTCCCTGTAGACTGAAGGGAGATGAAAAGACTCGGGCAGAAATGAGATATAAAGAGGGATTCATGCTGGACAATTTCCGCCTATATCCCTCTTCTCTCCTGTATTCTGAGAGACCCACAGAGCTCAGGTGGATGTAGACCAGTTGGAATTACAGAATGGAGAGTGTGTGCAATGTACAGACGCATTCACGCAAAAATAACAAAACAACAACAAAAAAAGGACACTTAGATATACACATTCACAGTGGAGATGCTTTGCCTGTCAATGCTTGGTGAATACTTGGAGAAGGGTTAGAGTAGAGCAATACTGTACTATACAGTCGACTTGCTTGTCCTGAATGTTTTAATGGAGCTTGAAAATAGCTACTTCCATGTGATCCTTGGAAGTAGCAATCTTGCAGTTCACGGTCAAGCAGTGCAGCTCATATTTTAGGTTTATGGTATAAGAGTGTAAATGTTAATGGTTAACAGTGTTGACAAATTGTTTATAGAAACCCTACATCCTCTATATTATAACCCCATAGTGATGCAGAACAGCTTCTCACAGCACACTTTATTGCATCTCCCCTTATGGCTGTGTTCACAACCACTTTATTCCTTTCCATTTAGTGGAGCTGCTGTGCAGTAATGCTGAGAGACTGTTCATGAGGCTTATGGGTTGTTCCCAGGCCAGGGCCCTTCCCTGGGATCAGACTATAAGTAATGCTCATCAGGTTTTTTTTTTTTTAATTCAGATATTACCTCCTCAGATAAACAATAATTGTTTCAGTTGATTATTATGAACAGATAACTTGTAATTGGATGTGTTTCCTGTCTGAACCGATCATAAATATGGTAGCGCTTTGAAAGGTGTGCAGTTGATCCTGAGGAAGATTAGTGCGGTCCTCTGAAGTGAATGTGTTTCATTCTATTAGTCCAAGAGTGACATGTCTGATTTGCTGTAAAAAGTAAAAGGTAGAGTGTATAAACACTAAACTGAGCTGTCAAGGTTTTATTAGTTTTCAGTCCATACTATCACTGCTAAGATAATGAACACTACTGAGCTGTGGCTGTAAGTAATCATTGAAAAGACATGAAAACACAGATGCCTGTTTTACTGTATCAGAAGAGCTCGCGAGAAGCGTCTCATCAAAGATTGAATAGAACAAATAAATCCATGCTGTATCTTGTGTCCTTTAGAAATGATTAATTTTGTCAGCCCAATGCAATACACTTATGGCAAACTAAGATTGATGTGTATCATAACTCTGCAAGACACTTCCTGCTTTATATCACAACATATGAGAATTATAAGATGGATCAAAGCCTGTATGGAGATCTCATCTTGATATGGGAGCTATGGAAATCAAAGTGGAGTGCTATGACCCTTTCCATCTTTGAGTTAAGGCAGAGTTCACATCTGTAATAACTTCCCAGCTAGAATGATGAATTTGCTACTGTATTTCACAGCAGGTTTCCTGATCTTTGGATCTGCGGTCACATTTAAAAGCACTCCCTCATATGCTGCAGCTATCTTGTGCTCGCTCTGCCTCAGCCTCATGCAAACAACAAATATAAAAACCAAAAAGACCCACTCTAAAAGCAAGCCTCCAATAAGACTAGTGAGGGGCCTCCCTCTGGTAAGTGCTGAGCTTTATATTTTTCTCATCAGAAATGAAACACAACATTAAGCCATTCATTAAAGTCAACTAAAGCTAATTATCCCTCATTTGCCCAAGTGCCCATGGGGCAGGAGAGCCCCATATACTTAGGCCCAGATGTGTCGATGAGTCAGTTGGTGAAGATAGCAGACCGCAGAGGGGGCTGTTCACTTCTCTCTGAGTCCTGTGGTTTCAAGGCGCATCAGCCTCAGCAGGCGGGTCGTGATGCTGTGCACTGCCCGCCTGCCGAGATTACCCTTGTGGCATCACGTAAAACAGATACAATATAGCAAGGGTCCATTTTTTTTTGGGGGGGGGGAGGTGATAATCATCAGTTATGTGCTTTAATTCAAAACCGAACAATGATGAATGACGACCGTATCTCACTAGCTGGCACGTTGCCTGAGTTTTGCAGATATTGATGCAGCATCCTGTTATTTAGAAAGACCCATCTTTGCTGCAGGGGGCGACAGTGTGCATCCAAGTATCTGCCTTAAAGCTCAAATACAAGTTTACTGTTTTCGCTGCTCCAACTGGAAGTGGGCAAACCGTAACAGTTGGCAGGATGTCCTACCCCAGAAACCATATCACGTCATGTGATTTAGCCTCATTTTTTCTTCTTCCCAGTGTCTGGTACCTCCACCAGACATCTAGAAATAATGGTTCAACCACTTTACCACTGAGATGATGAAATCTAACTGAGAGCAGTTGTCTCAGGATGAGGCATCTGCTCACTGCAGTTTAAAGAGGCATTTGTAATTTTGATGTGAAGCTTATATGAAAAACTTTTAGGTTGTGGTTCCAATATAGCACTAAAGTTTTAGCATGTTTGTATCTCACTATATTGTAATTATGTTATATATGCATTAGGAGTCGTGGCCAACCACTACCACTTAAATAGCAAAACATTAATACGCATTTTCTGCTTTTGACTTTCTTGAATGGATTTCTTTCATGTTATTCCATTGTCAAATAATAAATAATCATTAAATATCAATATTTAGATTTTTTAAGAACACAATGCAGCATTAAAAAAAATACAATTGAAAAAGTTAGTATTTAAGTGAATGTATCGTTAAGAAAATGTATCTGGAAAAACTCAACCTCCTTTTTGAGTTTTTTGGACATCGGCTGAATAATGCATCTATCATGCCTCACATAAACTTTAGACACTGGTATATCAAAAATTTGATTAATTTTCCTTGAAGTGCTACCAGAGGAAGCTCTCACACAAGCACCACAGTTTGAGAACTGTGGACCTAGAGCATTAATCACCGTGCCAGTCATGCAGGTTTTGCTGGGACTTCTTTGCTTAGAGGCGTTAATTGGGCTGTTGCCTTGTTTTATTGTCAGGGAAACAAAGCATCGAGGAGCAGAGCGGTAAGCTAACCTGCTTTTTTAATCTCCACATGTGGATCCTCCACAGGGTCATAGATGGGAAAATAATGACCGACTTAATCCCAACATTGGCTCTTTAAATCGGAATGTGTATGTTTTAAATCGCCGAGCAGTGCAGTGATAGTAAGCAGAGCATGAGGAAAGAGGAAAGAGAAATGACAGAATGAAAGAATGAATGAAAGAGTGTGATCCAGAGTGACCTTGTTACAGCTAAGTGATGTTGTGCAGAAAGCCTCTTGTCAGTTGGTTGGCAAGATGAGCTTCATGTAAATGATTGTCCTCTGTGTCAAAAGCCTGATTTCTCTTCCCCTTATATCTGACGTGTGTCTCTGCCGCAGTAATAGTATACCTTTTCCACTCTGCCCAGATCCGTATCTTTTACAAATTTCTGCCTCTCTACACATCAGCATTATTTTCATCTGTATCATATTCTCTTCTTCCTCAAATGCCAAATCAGGCTTTTATAGCATTTCCCTGAAGGAGGATAGCAGCAGCAAAAAAAAAAAAAAAAAAAAAAAGAACTATTACTGTAATAGTTTTGGCTTCCCTCTGGCCTAAATGAACTTTGGGTCACTTGAGGTCATACAACTGTGTCCCACCTATAATTAAGTCAAAGCCAGGTTCAGCAGCAGCATAGATCAGTGCTTTCCAAGATGGAGGAGACGTCGGTGTGTGTGAGCAACAAGAGCGCAGGCTGGCTACAGATCCTTTCCCCTTCACAGCATTATAAATGTATGTGTGAGGAGGCCTGTAATGGCTGCTAATCCAATTTCTGCCACTGAAATCAAATCTCACTGGCGCCAGCAGTTCTCTCCTTCCCTCGTAAATAATGGCTTCCACTTTGGCTTGTTTATGAAAAAGACTAGCCGGTGAAAATTCCAGCTTTACCTTCCTAAAGTCCACCCCAAATCTTCTTCACAATTATTTGGATCTTTTTGCTTACCCCTCATCCTGCAGCCCCAGACGAAAGTTATTCATTGACTGTCTGCATTAAGTGGAAGGATGGGGTAACAGGAGAGCGGGGTACAGTTTTCAGCAATATAGGATCCCATTTACCGAATGTCTTAATGCGTCGGCGAGGTCACCCATTGATTTTTGTCAAACCGCAAGCAATGGAGATAAGATTAGGCCTTCAATTCCTGCAATGCTGATGAACCCATTGTGGATGAAATCACTTGGACTGTGCTGACCAGTGGTCTGTTGCTCTTTCTTAGAAGGTCATGGCCTCTTTGATTATCGGGGTAACATACAGTGTAGATACATCCACAGAAGCCTCAGGGCCAGCAAAGTCCAACAGTCTCTCCTCAGTTTCTTTAGCGAGGAAAGCCATGTTGAGGAAAAGTCATGATTTCAGAGGAATAGCACACAGTTTCATGATGCAAGCTTTTTCTTGTGCAAATTTATACATATTCTTGAGTCTGGTCCCCGTTTCCAAAACACAGATATTAGCGCTGACACAGACAGTGAGAGCTTTGGCTTTGGCTTCCTTAGCCCTGGATATGGATTTGACTGATTACCTTTCAGGGCATCAGTTGGACAAGTAGCCATATTGCCGCTCCGCAAGGAGATATTATTCTGGAGTGCAAGTCTAATAACATGATGCGTATAATAGCACTTAACCCTTAGTTGGATATTCACCATGCAGTCAGTTCTGTTATTGCTGAGAGCCTCAAATAGCATCACAGAGACATGGAGAGGAATGGGAGAAGGAGAGAACCTTGGGGAGAGAAAGGGAAAAGCGGTAGATCCTGACTGGCTCAGAAGTTATCGGGGAACGTCCACCACAGTGGCATTTATTTTTGCATTTGAATTTATTGGTTTGGCAGCTAACATTTTTTTTAAATGACACAGTTTCTCAGGCTCACGTTCTGTAGGTGACATTGAACTTCAAATTAACCGACGCACATGGCATAAAGGGCATGTATATAATTCCGACATGTACGAGCGCATGTACGCGTGCGTGCATATATAAAAGAATTCCACAAAGGTCACTTTTGACAGCGGTAAACAACCGCCCCACCGCAGGCTCTGCTTCTGATTCAGAAAAACAAAACATTTTGATTTTCTCTCGAGATTTTTGTTTGTTTGTTTGATTTAGTTTTAATTTCAAACTGAAACACAAATGTCAAGTTGGCAGCGGAAGATCATATCTATGAGGGAAAACTAAACATTGGTGAAATTATGGTTTGCAGTAGTGATAGTAAAGGCCGCCAGAACGGAAAGAAAAGTATAAAGGATTATAATTTTCTGATAAAAGCCATACCCTTTTGATTTGATCCATACTGTGCCAGTTACAAGGAAAAACAAAGAGAGAAAATGATTTGAGACCTCTTGTGCCTTCCAAGACAAAATTATCTTTACATGCTCTAAGATTTATGAATTTGTTCTTGGTTCTGAAACCAATTGAGATGACTTAATCATTTCTTTCCAAGCAAATTAAACAGTTTCCTCCGTGAACTCTGGTAATCAGCTTAAGTGATTACATCGGCCATAAATATGAGATGATGAAAGCTCAGTGTTCAGAGTGCATAGTGCCCTAAGGAGAGGCAAAATGGGAGTTCTTGAGAAGACATGATAGACCCCTCTCAATAGGACTTGATCACTGGGGGATGGGAATTATGTGGGGATTGGTTGCCCTCTAGTTGTCAGCACTGAGATTGGGTTATGAAATATGGTCTAAAATTGCTGAGGAGGAGTTTATGTTGTACCATCAGTTACATGTGGGAGTTTAAGCAGAAGGTGGAAATGCAATATTAAGACATATGATAAATATTGAGTTTTTTTTACAGGAGAAAATGATGGATCGCACAAATTTAAACCAAATAAATCTTCCAGGATGAGTTAAAGCCTGTGATGAGTAAGGTTTTTGTCTGTACCAGAGACAGTGCAGTGCTCCTGGTTCCTGCGCAGTATCTTTATAATATCCAGGATCTGGATATTATAAAGAGATGGCTGGAGAGAATCAGAGTTAATCTTATAGGATGTTATTTGGTTCCTGCCATAAAAAACTCCATGGCATTTTCTTTTGTGTATTTCAAGTGTAACATGATAATTTGACTTTCATAGTCTTGTCAGCTGTAATCAAGCTTTCAAATAACAACTACAAAAAGTAAGTTTTGCTCTACATAGCAAAGACCAGTAACTACTGAGGAGATTAAGTTGAGGAAGCGGGGCTTAAAGTTTTCATGTTGGACATAACAAACTCTATGTTTAACAGATAAAAATGTTGCACTGCTTCATTCCATTTTTCTAAGATGATGGATTATTTCTTTTAAACCTATATAATATTCAGCCTTTAGTCTTTATTGTTCTAGGAAAAATATTCTATGAGCAAATTTAGTTCTTTCAGCATTTTAATAAAGTTAAAGAAAATAAACTTTAATTTGATAAAGTCTATATAGCTCATAAGGTGTACGTCTGTCAAATTAATATGTACATTTTAATTAATATAATCAATTTCTTTGCATTTAATACATTTAATTGGTTGATTTAAAGGTAGTGAGGTCTGTGTTACCTTTGACTTGAGTTTAAAATTATCTAAGCTTTTCTCATCATCATTTAACTACTGTGATATTTGGATTAAAGAGTGTGTACAAGTCTTTGCATTAAATACCTCCTGCTCAGTCCTGAAGTAG
Organism: Brachirus orientalis; assembly: GCA_016785285.1. Taxonomy (NCBI): domain Eukaryota; kingdom Metazoa; phylum Chordata; class Actinopteri; order Pleuronectiformes; family Soleidae; genus Brachirus; species Brachirus orientalis. Next base: position 5,409,168 of record JAFBJR010000425.1, read on the forward strand.
CCAGGAAAACCACTTTTTAACCTAACTCTCGCATATTTATTTGGGTTTTAGGCAATTGCTATAAATGCAGCCTTTTTCACTGTCAGTGCATCCAAGGAATGGCCCGCGAGAGCTTTGCCCACTACCGATGGAGTTTAGTGCAGCACAACCTACGTTATTGCTGTCAAATGTAATTCATCTTGAGGTGATTGCACTGAAAGCCGTGTTTATCAGGCACCTAGCAACAATGATTTGAATGGAAATGACCTCTTTAAAGAGCAATTAGGAAAATAGACCTATAGGCCAAATGCACCTTCAGCTCCAGATTTACAAACATTATCATACCACGCAAGAAATCTAAAGTGGCATCGGCAAAGCAAGTGGACAAAGTCCTCCAGTAATATTTTTCACTTGGATGGCATGAGATTTTGATGGAAGAGATGTGGAGGTTGTTTTGAAAGGGTGGCTTTTAACTAGGAGCTGTGTGTGAGAAACTTTATTGCCATGGCTCAGATCGGCAATGTGACTCAAAATAACAAGATTAAATTAATTGCAGGAAATAGCTCTGCGATGGTTTGATGTTTGCTTGCATCTGGATTATTCATTGGGAGACCTTATTAGCAGAGCAATATCTTGCCTTTTCATGCGTGTCGGCTTAAACGAGTGAATATTTTCAAATCTACCTCACAGTGCAGCCCTGAGAATGGGGGAAAAAGGTCTTCTGTAGGGGTGCTTAAAGGGCCAACGCAATGCCAGCACATATGAGAAGGCAATTAAAGATAATGTCACAATTTACACACTGTTACCTGATTTCCATGAGCAAAAAAGCTTGAACAAGTGCAGTAAACACACCCATAATATGGCAGTGTGAGTCTGCATTTGAGACTTGTTTCTGTGGCGATTTCCTGTGCTTTCCCCCTCCCAGTGAACCGAACCATAGCATGGTTTGTTTCTTTGTGTTGTAGATCAGGGTCCAGATAGTGTCTCATCAACCAAGCCTTTCTCCACTTTTCCCCCCATTAGATTTTCTTTTCCCTTAAATTCCCTCACACTCGCTCCCCTCCTCACACACACATACATCTCGCACACACACACACCTCGTTATCTTATTTGTGGCCTTGGCAGCCAGACTGCAGCTCTGTGGTTCAGTAGCCAGAGTTTTCTCTGTCACAAAGAACAGTGGGTGCAGAGTCTCCACCACACAAGCTTCCATGAGAGCAGGAAGTCGGTTCCCAGCATTCTTTGCCCATCCTAGTGAAACCTGGGATGGATTAACCTTGGGCTGTGAGGCCTTTCTGACTTAGAGAGAGTTGTGCAACTTCCCATACTTATCTCCCCCTCTCTGTTGCAGTGACAGTGAAATGCATTGGTTTGAACATACTTTTGTTTAAAGCTGAGGTTCAGTCCTGAGTGTTGGAGCAAACCTGATATCTGATGTTCCCACAAAATATATACGGTTTATTTCTATATGTAACACAACCCTTTTTATTAGCAGAGGTTGTGTAACTTGTTAGCAGTAATAACAATAATGTTTTTTTGTATGCTATTCATCATTCATTATTATTATTATTGTTAATATTATTATTATATCAAAGTTGCACATTGTGATCAAATACAAGCTCACGTCTCTGAAATCCTGAGTGGTGCAGCTCTAAATAAGCAGGTTCAGCCCTCATGAACTCCTCCCGTGTCTGCTGTTTGTGCTTTTAGTGTCTGTGTTACTCTTTTTCTGTAAATTACATTAGGTTGAGCTCACACGTCACTAACCTGTTGCTTTGTGTTGTATATTCTGTGCAGGTGATTACACATTTAACATAATGTTTAAGGCCTGTCTCGACTGTAAATGTGACTGATAATCATTTAAATAAGGTTATGGTCCCTATTTATATAGCACTATATTTTTTATATACACTGTGTTTTCTATTGCATATCTTTCACACCCTTTCATAAACTGCTGGCTCAGCCACCAGGAGCAATTTTGGGTTCAGTGACACTTGGTCACATAGAAAATTAGTTTTGAGAGGAGACTGTTTTTTTCTTTGGAATATGGACCTGCTTTTAGGCAGTGTTTCTATCATGCCATAGCACAGGGCTGAATAACATTTTCAAATCGTAATTGCAGGGCTGCAGTTAATTATTATTATTTTTGATATGTGCAAGTAAAAACATGCATTGTGAGAAATGAATATTTAATATTTTATTTTATACAAATATTTTAATTATACATTTTTTTCCACACACGTAAATACAAGAAAAATAAAATGATATGCAAGTAAAAAAAAGAGTATGAGTTAGGATGCGACAGAAACCTATGGGCTAATATGAAAAAAAAAACGATAACCAGAAAAATACAGTATAAAATAACCAACACTCTAAAAATAATTTAGATATAAAGGAAATAACAATAATAATAATAATAATAATAATAAGAGGATTAAACAGTGTAAAAAGAAAAGCTAGAATTCAAACTTTTTTAAAATATTCACTATTATAATCAATATTGTGAAGAATCCAAATTTTTTGAAAGAATCTACAAAATACACATTTTAAATTCACATGATTACTTCACAGTATTTAAAACAATGCTGACTTTGAGATGTTTTATATAATGGAGGATGAAGTTTTATGCTGTTGGTTGAATAATATAAAACAGACAGTAAAAAAAAAATTAAATTGCAGGTGCAATATCTGTCAGAAAAATTGCAATTACTGTTTATATTTTCCTCCAAATTGTTCAGCTCTTATATATATTAAAGAATTTACAATTATTAATAATCATTAGCTTACTTTCTGTGCTTGAGTGGCATTTGAAAACTACCTGTAAACAAAGAGACCATTTTGTACCTAGTAAACACAGTGGGCAATGAAGAAATAACCATTTCTCTTTTCCCGCCTTCATTCTCAGGTGGCTCAGGGAAGCACCGACCCAAAGATCCAAAGAAGAAGAACAAGCAAAGGCTGAGGTTTCGGGCCCAGAACCAGCACAGTGACCACTTGGCCTCTGCGCGCTCCAGCCAGTGAGGTCTGAAACTGCCCATTGAACAAAGAACCAACGCGAAGCTGCTAACCGCTGCTGCACCCATATTCTGACCGACGACGAGTCCCACCTGCCTCTCACTCCTACCAAAACCTCTACACCCAAGCCAACCAGGACCCAGCCACGACTCTACAACAGTATATGTCTCATGTAGAATGTCAGTATCACCACACTAAATACTTGCTTCATGTCTCTGCCTCCTGCTGCTTCTCCCCTCCTGCAGTGAACAGCTAGGTGACCCGGTTCCCCCAGCCCAACCCCTTGCTTCGCTGTGGACTTTACAGTTGGCATTACTGAACTCATTTCCCTCATTCATATAATGTCATTAATCTTCCGACGCGATGGAAGACAGGTGGGCAACCAGAGACGATGGAGATGGGAGAGTTTAGTAGAGTGAGGTGTTTAGAAGTGGAAGTGAGGGAGTCTGGAAAAGCCAAAAGTGCCCTCGGGTTGGATCGGTGGGGACGGGGTTGAACCAAGGTGGATAGAAGAAGAGGTGGAGAGTGAAGAGGCAGAAGAGATTCAGCTGAAGCAAATGATGCTGATGGACCAGAAAATGGCATCTTGAACTGAAAGAGACTTTTTTTTTTTGTTCCTATATTTATGTCAAAGCTACCCTCACCTCCCCTCTAAATGGAGACCAAGTGTTCCCATGTGTGGCCTTTATGTTATGTACATTTTTGAGAGTAATATTAAAGAAATTACCATGCATAGTTGCAAAGTATTTTATTCTCAGCACAAACTGTTTACGTTCAGACCGCTTTATGCTCTAACTGTATAGTGTGGATAAAAAAAAAAAGAAGAAATTTAGTTGTTTGACTAGCATGGCGACAGACTTGTGTACATAGTTTATCTGATTATGAAAGCTTATTACTGTATTTTCAGTATTGACTTGTTCACCATTCTAAATGTTTTAGAGATAAAATGGTTGTAATACCAAGCTACAGATTAAAATGATTAAAAACAAATAATAAACATAGCCACAACATAGCTATTTCATTTATATGGTATATATTTGATTTATTTATTAATTCTATTTTGTACTTTTTTGTTCAGTGAGATTTTGCATCATACTGTTACTCTTATATGCAGAAATATTCTTTGAGTTTCTTATATGCATATCTTCACCACGTGGAAAAGGTTTCCGTCTGATGTCATGCAAAGTGTTGTATTACATTCATTTGACCTCATCTACTGATTTCAGTGTTTTAAAGAAGAAGCAAACAAAGACAAAGATTATTATGCTTTGACATATTCTAGGTTTAATAATTAGGATCCAGCAAATGTATGGTCATAGGACTGCATATGTGTACATTGTGTTTTATTAAAATACACTTCATGTGACTGTATGAGGAAGCCTTCATTATTGTCTATGGTTATAATATATGTGGATAAAGTCCGAAAACTGCCGTTCTCTTGTCTCGCTTCAGTGTATGATTGTAAACATTTGTGAAACCCATCATGAAACGCTGCATGACATAAGTTCTACACACAGCCAAAGGATTGGATATGCTCGATTGGGCTTTAACAGCATGACAGCACTGTTATATGGCTTGTAATTTGCTATGACGCAGCCTCATGAATGCTAAAATCCAGTGCATTTTGTTGGTGGCTCATTTACTTCCACCATCATACTGTAATGCCCTAACATGTAATGTATCTGGTGGTGAAGCTTCTCTTTCATCACGTACACACACACACACACATTCAATCATCTCTTCATGTAATGCGTGTTGAACTTATTCATGTTTATGGACCTCAAAACATCAGAAAACCACTTGTAAAAGTCTTTTATGGGCAAACGGAATGTGTTTTAATTCAGTCACGGCTAATTTAGCCCAGGATCCAAACTGTATAATCACTGTCCTTAAGGAGTAAGGATTCAAATCTGCCAGACAGCTTATGGATGCGGAGTAACAGATGAATCACATATTTATCATCCTGAGAGACACAGACCACAGTTTTCCTGCACTTAACCTTGAAATCACACATGATATTTCCTAAGGGAGACTGTCCATGTTAAACGATGTATCTCCAGGCCAAACACTTAGCAGTATTTTTAAGTGGCTGAACATCTTTCACGGGTGTTGAAAGTGGCATGGTATATTTTACACAGGAACATATTGATGTTTCACAGCTTAACACATCCATGGCAGAACATTTGCACCATGAAGCCCCAAACCTTTAAAACATAGTAAAAGGTTTTCTGTCAAGCCAAAAAATGAATAATGCTTCCAAATACATCATAAATAAACAATCCTGGTACAAATGAACTGTCTTCGATATATACTTTTCTATGTGCAAATTCTGCCTTGTATTAAAATGGTCATACATAAAAGCACATTTTGCAAAACATGAACATTATTCTACAGAAAACAACACATATATTATATAAACATTTTATATTTTGCTGTTAAAGTACTACTACTAATAATACTGATGATTAAGTAGGTATGCTACTACTCTGCTTTATGACACTTTAGCTAAAGTGTGCACTGCTGTTCTTAAATTAATGTGAGAAATGTATTTACCTGGGTCAAAGTTTGTATGTTGCGGATACAATGAGCTTATAAAATACAACATTAAAGAATATAAATACAGAGTAAAGAACATTTTCTTTGTTTTAATGAACAATCTGATGCCCAGAGAGCTAAAACTATCAATATATCCCAAAAAACAAAGATTAAATAAAGTTCAAAAATGTATTCAAAAATACATCAGTTAGTTCCAACCAGGGGACTTTTAACTGTAGTATCACTCCGCTTCACAGGTGTTCATAATAATCAATTACTCTGACAGATGGGCGCTATAGCCTACACTGTTACAAAGTAGGTCGAAAAGACTTTTTTTCCCCACAAATTAAATTTTAATTAAATGCTGAGCGGGTGTCAGGAGAGGACGAGGAGAAGCAGCCGGAATAACTTCCCACTGCAGTGTTTATGACATCAGCGAGGGAGCTCATGGCGCTGAGTGGGCACACAGGTGCGTGACTAAATGTAAGCGTAATGTACATTTAGAATGACTAATAATTTGTCGTGAACACAAAACAATATATAGCCTGAACAAAAAACGTGCTAGGATTCTAAGATCTAAAAGTTCTTGGTGACTGTTTTTTTTTTTTTTTTTTTTTTTTTAAGCGGAGGCACGTAACTCGTCAAATAAATTAAAAAAAAAATACAATCTGTACTTTCTAATTATTAACCATTAAATAGCGAACAACGGTATAAAAAACATTCAACGTGTGATGTTTGCCAGTTCCTAGTTGCAATAATTCCTCTCCACTGATGCTGCGCGTACATAGAGAGAGAGAGAGAGAGAGAGAGAGAGAGAGAGAGAGAGAGAGAGAGAGTATAGTGCTTAACAAATTTATTAGACCAGCACCCCATGTAAGCTGCCCTGAAATAACAGAATTGGTAATAATAAAATATATTTTATGTTTCTGTAATGTTAATACACCTTTATTTTTATGCTAAAATATAATTATTGTTATCCATGAGTCAGGAAAAAATAGTAAAGCACATTATTATTTTCTGATTAAGATGTCAAATTATAGTTATTTAAGTGCAATGAGCTTGCTCAAATTTGAGTATGAAACGGTGAATTCAGTTTATTTACCAAATAAATAACAATAACATTTTTCTTAAAATGTCTTAAAATATAGCTAAAATAATTTTCTTGTGTTTTTTTTTAATTTTATTACAGGTGGTTTAATGCATTTGTTAAACACTGTATGACAGATTTGTAGTAGTTATCTAAGACCCCAGATGTTTATAATTAGACCCATCCTTGTATTTTTAGCTTTTTTGGAACTCTGGATAACTGTCTGTAACATTTTAAAGTAGCCTTAACCAGCTAGAGCATCAATAAATAAAATAACCTTTTAATTTGACACCTTTAGTGCATATTTCTGTCACCCAGGAGAATTTTGGTTCATACAAAATACTACAAGATATTTTCTTTTATTGTACCTTATTGTACCTTATTCATTTTATCTGTTATTCTTCTGCTGCTGCAATACAAGTAATTTTCTATTCCATTCTAGAAAATTAAAGGCAGCATTTTCACTTGTGATCGACATCCGCAGTACAATTGCACATCATTTTCAAATAATCCTGAACATTTCACAGTTGGCGCCAATGATCAGCCAGGTTTACCAATGACTGAAGCAAAACAAAGCAGACTGTTGCAGGGAACAAAAATAAGGCGTTGATGTAGCAAGTTGTTTTTTAAAGACATCTGCTGTTGGTTACAAGTTAATGAACGATTCACAGATGTCATCCTCTGGGCCAGACTATCACTGCTCCAGACTGGGGGATTAAACCTAAAGGCTTACGGAGAGGAACTGCACTGAAGTGGATTCATTAAGCACAAGACCACCACTAAAGCATGCATTGTGGTGTCTACAATGGCAAATAAATGTGGCAAAAAAAAGAAAGGAAAAAAGAATCATATTGTGAATTTCAGGAGAATAAGTTTGTTTATTTCCCCTCACCTTTCCCCTTTGACATCAATCCCCTCATTTCTTCCTGCTGTTGTGAGAAACAGGACACTGGTGGTATTCTTAGTGTTAAGAGGTTTAGCAGTCATCCACACATCAGAAGGAATGGTCCTCCCTGTGTAAACCACTTCTGTGTGTGTGTGCACGGATGCCACTGTCTGTGTGTTTTTAATGTTTGCGCTCAATGTGGTTAGGTGGCTGAGACTGAAGCTCCCTTTTAATCTGACAGAGAGCATTTTCATTAGTTCTGTTGGGTCCTATTATTAAAGTCTGCTTCAAAGGCACAACAAGTGAAACCACTAACAGGAAACGACCCAGTGGGCTTGAAACTCTATAGATCAGTGATAGCAATCTGTGCTTCCACAGCAGCATGTAAGTGCATCTATTGTAAACACTATGCACCTCACATGATAGTAAGAGGATAAGAAGGGAGGCTCATGAAACTCTGTGGTACAGTACATTTGCATGGTGTAGCCTAAAGTGAGTGTGCAGCTGTGACACGTGTGACATGTTTGCTTCATTGCAGAGGGCAGAAATGGTTATGAAATTAGTGGGAAATAAGATTGCCTGGGATAATAAATGTTGTAATTTCTTTTGTTGTTGCTATTTTTAATAAGGTATAATGAGCCCTCATTTGCCCTGAATTGTGGGAAATCTGGACTTATTAATGTCCCTACGGTTTAGTCGTTGTGTTTGGCAAGGAAAGTGCAATGAGCAGGAGCACATTTGTATCAAAGGACAAGTAGATCTTAATATTTTGAACAAGTTCGCCATATGTTTGCCATCATGGTGTGTGTACAAGCCTGCATTAATGGCTGACTTTTATTACTAAATTCGCTCTTAATTGCAACAGTGCAATCCAAAGTCAACTCACCATGCTGATTTTGGTGTCATTTGGAGTTGCCTGGTACCAAGGTAATCCCCAAAATAAATATGTCCTTCAATAAAAGCTAATTGTCCGTGACATGTATTTGCTTTGCTGCAGAAACATTTGAGCTGTGCTGGGATTGCACTGCTAACTATGCCCTGGATGTTGATCACAGTTGGAAGCAGCGCCACATCCACCTCACCTGCTCGACAGGAAGGTGAAAACACTCACAATTGTAACGTTCACCTTGGGCATTAATATTATCATGCTGTGTTGGACTTTATTTCACTCCAGGATGACAAATTGGGGAATATTTATGTCATATCGCTGTGGTAGTGATTCATTGGTTAGGTCTTATTACAGCAGGTGCAGTAGGGGACTTTTTATCACCATTCATTACACAGGACAGACGGGCATTTCTATACCCAACCAGTGTGGTGTGTCCTTTGGGTGCTATAAGTATTTATTTATTTTTTTTAGTTTTTTTTAACCCTCTGCTCTAAAATATCTGGCTTTTTTCTACACTGACATCCAAACACAACACAAAGCCATTGTCCCTGTTCACCTTAAGGGAATATAGGTTAAGCAGCTCTGTCCTTTCACTTAGGATGTGGCACGCAAGTACTTAATGACCCCAAACTGAATCATACTGTGCACCTTAAACACATTACAGACTGGGCAAATATTTCCTCTTACCGGTGTTCTGAAAGCTATATGGGCACAACCATTATATTGGACTCAAGAGCCAGCTGCTGAGGACAAATCCACAAGGATATTTTTCTTCTCCCCCTCTGGACTCCCTGGCAGCCCTACTCCATTCATTTGATTTTTATATGTGCCTAGTAGCCGCGTTACAACCGGTTTCAAGGGAGAATTAATCAAAAACAGGTCCTATTAAAGTATATTAAGACCAGTTGAATTGGATATAATATGCTCAGTGAAGGCCCAGTAGGGTTGTATCTGAGCCATAGCTGACACTTGTGGCTTTCAGGAGAAGGGATATGTTTTTCTGCAGTGGCACAAAACTGCTTCCGGCACAGGGGGCTCACTTAGTTTTGCCAGGAGTTGCATTGTGGGAAAGCAGGTTTTAAGTAGGTATGAGAACAGTAGGGGGTAAAGGAGGGTCTCATTGTCCTGGAATGTTTATCTCCCCCATTGGCCTTCATTGAGAAATGGATTATGCAGTGCCATGCTTCAGAAGCAACCTTTGCCTCCAAGTGGAGGGTCTGTGGGGAAAATATTCATTCATTCACATATGCATGTACCAACAAGAACCCAGACTTACTGCTTCCCTAAGGCGAGTATAGATGGAAGTGGAGCCATGCAGCACGGTTTTGTATCATTGTCTGACTCGCTGGTGCTGGTGCTAAAATCACTGGGAAGATTGGAGCCAGTGATGCTCCCTGTGAGTGAAAGGCAGTCATCATCCCTGAGCCTGGCGGATTTTATTGGGCAGTGTGTGGGTTGTAGAAATGTGTTTAATCAACTCAGCTGTACTGGAGGTCTTGACCTCATGACAGTGGTTCTCAGGCTTGATTGCGTGTGCATGTGTGTGAATAGCTCCCAGCCTTTGCCATGGAGTGTGACCTGCGGTGGAGCCTCTGGTTCACACTGCTGCTAGTGCTGGTTTAAGTGATAAACTGAAGCAAGTGATGACTAATCTGTTGGTTGACAGCCTGCAGCAGTTGAAGGCAAGTGAGATATTACAGGCAACAATGTGCCATATGAGTGAATCCTATATAACGATAAAGTTTTGGATTTGACAGCTGACATATGATGCATTCATATATCCTTCTGCATAAACTGTACCGACTGTCATCTTGTCCAATCCAATTTATCCATATAGCACATTTAAAATGACACATTTGGAGAGCACAAGCCTCCCCAAGGCCATTCTGTTTCCCTATCCCACAGTGTCAATACACTACAATCTGTATCACAAAACTCTAATTGTTCCTTCAGTGGGATATAACCTATGATAGGAATTTGTATTGAATCCATCCTTTACTTTTTGAGTTATCACTGTCAAGCAAACAGACAAATTCAGCCAATTCATAACCTCCTTGGCAAACTTTTTGCAGAATATCTGCAAAATAATTATATTTCTCATCACCATTTACCTTGAACAATTACATGGTCTGCATATATAGTATATTGCACTTTTCTGGTCCTAATCAACTCTGATACTGATCTGCAGTTAGCCTCTGCCTCAGTGCAATCTAGTTAAAACTGTCTACTAATCAAACAACAGCATCATGGATTTTGCAGTTTACCACCAGAGCACTTTACAATTTACGTATATAAAAAAGAAATTTGAGGATTTGCAGAGCTAGAACACAAGAGTTCACAGATGTACAGGCCTCTAATGGCTGACTGCCTGAGTTGTGTTTTGTGTGTGCATGGGTATGAGTCAGAGAAAATAAACCACACAGTTTCTGTGTGTGAGGAAACTGAACAGAGCCCTCTGCTCTCATTTACTATCTCCCTGTGTGGTTTGGCAGCAGCGCTGCTGGTATGGGGGCGTACAACGGGCATCCGTCTGGGCGTGAGGCAGGCCTGGCACCACGTTCAGCCCCCTGCAAGGCTGCATGAGTGTGGGATCAGAGAAGAACTCCGCCAGGCTCCAGACTGGTAGTCTGTGCATGTGTGAGCGTAATCCAATGTGCGTGTTTTGGCTTGTACATACACTTCTGCATGTATGTGGCTAATTAAATCATAATCACACAAGCTTACACCACAGGTTTTCCATTGTTCTGCTTGTCACTTGCATGACTTGACTTATGTTGACCATTCTGTATGCTGTTTCTCTAGAGTGCATCTGAAAGTGTGTGTTCCCTAATCATTTCTTCTTTGAATTAACACCGGCCCATTTATTTGACCTCTCATTATTATACTTGTGAGGTGCAATCCAGTCGTGCTGAAAGTAACACAATAGCATGCATACCACCATGGCTGGATGCCATACCTCCCTGTACTTGATTGGATGATGAGTGAAGCACAGCAGAGCTGAGCTGGGCCTGGTTAGCATGTGGACAAAAGACCACCCTTGGAAAATTAAATCCCTCTGGAAGTGGTGTTTGTTAGTGGCCAGTGGAGGATGTTTCTTCCTGAGCTCCCAGTATGTGGACTTGCATACTAGCAATGTGTTATTGACTGTATACAAATATAATACATGTTAAAGCTCTGTACTAACAGATATACTAATATTTGACACTCATTTTGATTATCATCAATAAACGGCATCACATTATCTTCATGTGTTAATGTGTTAATATGTGTTGATGAAGTCACACAATACTTTATGACATGACCAAATCCACTGACATTTGATTTTCTTTATCAAAGACAAATGAGCACAACAAATGTTTGCTGTAGGAATGTCAGGCAAAAATATTCACTCGCAGCACATGCCGCAGAACACGCTGGAAACACAACAGTCGCAGCAATAAAGGCATCTTACTGGACCACTATACTTTTCCTCTCTGATATCATCTGTGAAAGACAGTTCATATGATCCCGGTTAATCATCCTTTTTGTTTTGTCTTATCCACAATCTCTCTGTGAACTTGACAGAAAAAACATAATTGAACTCACTTACGTACCATCTAGGTTTCCATCTGGGTACTCATAGCTCACTGCCTCCTCCAGCTCCTCTATCTATTAATGAATCATATATATTCATAATCAACACTTTATCATATTTTCAGCTAATAAGCAAATGCAATTATTATAAAATTGTAGCCTGTCAGCTTCATATGAGTCTGTATTTCAAAAAATCATTCATATGTCATGATAGATAGAGGCAACTGCACATGCACTAGTAAAGCAAGAATGCTGCAAAGAGGTATGACTGAAAACACAAAGAAGAGCTCACAGATTTTTTAGAAATTAACAATTCTACTCAAAAAAAAAAAAAAAATCTGCTCATTCAGCAGTTTGACAGGATAAATACCCCTTGCCCTTGCACTGTCCCTGTATACACACAAACACTCCATCAGTTAGGTAAAATAGTATTGCTTAATAGAACCCGTTTTCAGATAAAGGGCACAGCATACACACAAAATTGCACAATTTCTGTTCACGCAGACTAAACAGAAGCAGAATTATAACACCAACAACAAAATCCCCTTAAGTTACACACTGCAGCTATAAGGAAGGCTGGTATCTTATGAAAGGTCAGCACACCCTAAACAACTGCAACGATGATGAATGTCTTCACCACAGGACACTTGAAGTAGTTTATACCTTCATTTGATGACTCTTGCTAACTGTGAGGTCTGATGTTTGCCTATTTAAAACATCACTATTTATGCTCACTTACACTTTTTATATACAGTATATTGAGCATAAAATACTTATAATACAGAGATACTTTTATGTGAATGTATTTGCATAACATTTATAGCAAATTAAAAAAAATACCATAAAAAATACATGTATATGATTGATATGGTTCATGATTATCTTCTTTCTATGTATATTGTGCAATATTCAAAATCCCCTTGCTCGGGTCATTTGTTTTATTTTATGATAACCTTCACATTTGTGTGGCTCTGAATGAGCCAATCAGATTAATTTTGTTGTTCAAGGTCACTGTGACTTCACAAAAAAATATTTATTTTTGCCTCTTGAATTTTCCAGAATGCTTTGAGAGATTTTCACTAATGCCACAAGGAAATTCTTTAAACTCTAAACTCAAAGGTCACTCCCATTTGAGCAAAGCTTCACACAATTACATATTTAATAAAAATTAAATGTCCATCCATTATCTATACTGCTTAGCTTCCAAGGTTACAAGGGAAGGTGTATCCAATCCCAGCTGACATTATACAAGAGGCGTGGTACATCCTGGACAAATCATCAGCCAATCACAGAGCCAGCACACAGACAAACCCACTTCACATTCACTTTCACACCTGCAAGTAATTTAGAGTCTCAATTTAACCTAACCCCAATCTGCCTTTGTTTGGACAGGACTTGAACCGTTCTGCATTAAAAATAATGCAAGGCAGAGATCATTATGAAAAATCAGAGTTCTGATATCAAACTGGCAGGAACAGAAAAGAAGTAGCTATAGTATAGAAGAGTAATTCTAAAACCTGACGTATAGGATAAATGACAGACACAAGCCTCTATTTACTATTAGGGACAGTTTTCTGCATCATAAATTTGATGTTTTGGAAGAGAAGACATGGTCCACAATCAAGAACAGGAAAGTCCCACTCCAAAAGTCAGTCAGGAGTTGGTCCAAATCCCATTCATGTGGCAAAGAGTATGTTCAGTGATGAGGCAATCATGGGCCAAGTGAGTATAAATAAGAGCACATTTTGCATCCTTCAACCATCAGAAAGGGGAGTCATCAAAACAACTTCAAGGTCCCACAACACCACTTGTGCTCTTTGAAAAATGAAGACACGCAGTGTTGCAGTTGCAGTGGCCATTGTGCTGGCCTTCATTTGCCTGAAGGAGAGCTCTGCTGTCCCTGGCACTGAAGTAAGAACGTGACCTCAAGTCTTTTATTTTGCTTATGACCTATGACTGTTTTGTCCACATGTAAAGATATTGTTCCTACATGACCATCAGATTCATCAGGAGGTACAAGAGCAGGAAGAGCCAATGAGAAATGACAATCCACTGGATCCTCAGGAGGCACCAGTGGATCCCAGTGATCATCAGTGGATGGTATGTTCAGTCATCTGAAAAACATGAGTCAATCCTAATGCAAGTGGAATCACGAGCAGTGTATAAATGTCTTTGATGTGCTCTATTGGGAATGAATAAACTGTTATTTTTAAATCTTGTTTCACACAGATGCGGACTAACAACAGGCAGAAACGGTGCATTTCTTGCTGTGTCTGTAGCTGTTGCCCTGGTGGGGGGTCTGGGAGAAGGTCGAACCCTTCTGTCTGATCATTGGTCTTGTTTGTTCAGTGATCCTGTACTTCAGCGAATTATGACAATAAACTTCAGTCATACCAATATATGTGTTAAATTGTTCATTTAATGGTTCAATATGCAGAATTCTCTGGCAAAATGTGCAGGTCAAGAGTATTAAAATATTTTACTCAAGTTAAAGTATGATTGATGAATTTTGACTCAAGTACCAGTAAAATCAAAAAGTAGCTAATTTAAAATGTATTTTCAATAAGTTACTTTTTAAACTTTTAGAGTGTGTATCTTTCATGTAGTGTAGAAAGGACAAAAGGATATAAATCCTAATTTAATGAATGGAACACTTTTCCAAATTAAATAGTTAAAACAAAATAAAATGTGGGACCATGGAATGTAAAACCGTACTGTAAAACATTTTCAAACAATCCAACCATTCAGGGTGTATTTTTGTCGAAGGTCCTTGCAGGGACCACAGGTTGGTCGCAAGAGAAATGCTGTAGGTCACTGATTAAGTTTGCAAAGAAAAAATGTCCAGCCTTGTACTTGAGATTTATTTAACAACAAATTGTGATTCATTAATCAAACAAATATGAATTGACATATGATAATATTTTGAACAACAGTTAAGGATACCTTTTTTTCTTTGTGTATATGTTTTGGTTTTTAATTCATTTTTTCATTCAGTATACGATGTGATGTAAAATGTAGGGATACTTGAAACAAAACATTCTTATGGAAAAGAAAAATGAAAAAGGTACATTTTCAAAGGTACATTTTCAATGCTCTTACGCAACACACACCCGATTCTTTCTTTCAGTCTTTATTTGTCAGTATTATTATTATTATTATTATTATTGCATTATTTCAATGTCTGTATTTATGTTGAATGCAAAAGTTTTGTTGTGTAATTGTAACAAAAACCATTCAAACATACTAAACACACACACACACAAAAACCAAACAGAAAAAGCCCACAAATACAAAAACAGGCACATGGGTACTGCACTAGTTGCACTAACATGAGTACAGTAAATTTAAAGAATTACTTGCCAACTCTGAAAGTATCTTAAAATGCTGTAGTTTTAATTAACTGAGTTACGTATCCTTTCAGTCATTCTCCTTTTACCATCTGCTGCCCACTTTTATATTTAATATTTATTATTATTATTATTTATTTTACATTGATTTATGTATTAAAAAACAACAACAATTTTCTTCATTTTCTTCACCCAAAATAATGACACACTAAGTTACTTAAGTCGCATTAACTCTCCATTCTGGCTCATTGGATTGGTGCAGATGAGCTTAGAAAGTTTATTGGCCTACAAACATTGAATATTTCAAAATGTTCATGTCTGTGACAACAGCAGTAGTATACCAGTCTAAAGGTATAAATATTAATAATGAGTGATCAAAACAAAACAAAACAAAAAATAAGATCAGCAGAGGAAATGGTTAACAAGACAAGGTGAAAGTGCAGTCGGGGATTTCTGTTATTGCACAAGGTTGCTCTGATGACCTTTACATTTACCCAGTATATTTTGCTTTTGTTATTATATTTCAGTAATTCTCTGTATTATATATCAGACACTTTTGTAAAGCCTGCATGCAGACATTTGGGGAAACTCAGTCTTTTTTTAAGGCTCTGAGAACAGTGAATTATACACATTCCAAAGAATTATGCACATTCCAAAGAAGTGTTTGATTTTTTTTTTTTTTTTTTTTGATCATTTGCACTAAAAAAATACATTATAGAATTGAATTTTAATGTTCTATTTTATTACTAATTCATTTGTTCCTTTAAATAAAAACAACAGACCTACTAGATTTATATCACTTTTTTGCACTAGAAGAGAGAACCCTGCTGAAAAAAAGGTTGTTTTTTTTAAGTATCATTGTAACTTTTACATTTAGTTGAGGTGAGTTTTAGATAATTTTACTTGTATTCTTTGTATACTTTGTCGTACTGCACTTATGACCAGTGAATTCTTTCATACATATAATGGTAAAATTGAACTTTACTGTCATGACACACTGCATCAGATCACTGAGCAAACACAAGTGTTGCACTGCAATGATACAGAGGGCAATTGTGGCTGTTGGATGGAAGAGAAAAGCCTCTGAACTTGTAGAAAGTAGCTCAGAACCACTCAGACATGCCGTTAGAGTGAACACGACGAGTGCACCGTTTCTGCCTGATGTTAAAGGGCATCTGTGTGAAAAAGATGAGAATGTTTATTCATTTTCAACATTTTCACGCACTATATTTACCCACTTGCATTAGGACTAACTATTATCTTTTTCAGTGAACAGAATGTACCATCAACTGATCTTGCTGATGATGAATCTGATGGTCATTTGGGAATTGTCTTTACACTTTAGGTCATAAGCAAAATAAAAGATTGAAATCATTTTCTTACTTCAGTTGCAAGGACAGCAGAGCTCATCTGTACTCACTTGGTCCACTGTTGCCTCATTACTGGCAGAACGCACCTGTTGCCACATAAACAGGCTTTGGACCAACTTACTCCTGACTGACTTTTGGAATGGGACTTTCCAGTTCTTGATTATGGGACATATCTTCTGTAACATCAAAACATCAAATCCATGACACAGCAGCTTGCCCTTATTGTTAGAAAATAATAACATTAGGCTTCTGCCTCTAAGGGGACAACTGCCCACATTAGAATCCAGATAATCTGCATCAAATTCAAGTAGTGATCAAATTACTACTTGATAAATATCAGAATTTTGTTTTTTAAATTATTATTTACCTTGGAAATTGCTTTAGAAGTTTTTGTGTAATTCTGCAAACAAAGATACAGACAGATAGAGAGACAGACAGCACCAAAAACTAACTTCCTAAGTAGAGACAATACAAATAAACATTTACTACAGCTCGACTGCCACTAATACCAACACATATCAGCACATTTTTGGCCTGGATTTTTATATTTTCCCTTAAAGCCACCCACTGGCACTACCAATGTTAGCACTTCTTCTGCACTGTTGAGAGAAGATGATGTTGAGAAATGATATAAATAGGTTACAGGTGAATATCACTGCATTTTCTCAATTCACTTTAAGCAGAATGTGGCTCAGCTTTAGGCGAAGTCAGTGTCTAGTGATGATAATTAATTTAATAAGAAGAGAAGGAAAGAAATACCTGGAAACCACTCTGTTCAGGAGCTCAAACTTTTAACACTTCATCACCTCAGGACAGACTTTGGGAATTCTGAGGAAGGTGTTATTTGAAAATAAAGCCATCTGTGCACATTTGGTTTTGAATATATTTGATACCACATCAACAACATGACTTATAAGATGTGTACTGGAGAAAAAAAGTTGGCAAAAATCTTTACATCAGAAAAATATTATCCTTCCAATAACTCCTACATAAAAAGCATATCTGGTGTGCAGATGCCTAAAGAGACTAACGTGAAAGGTTCATCAATTTCTTCTCTTTGTAAACAAAACATTTTGTTAATGGTGTAAGCTGTACACCAGTAGAGTTTAAATTACCTCTTCCGTAGACTAATATTCCACATTTTTTGGAGTGTGTTTCTTCCTGCCTTCCTTACCCCTTCAGACATGGCAGTTGGTACCACAGTCATGTAGTAGTGAGACACTGTGGCACAATTCTGGGAACTTTGCCAAGGCATGTGTAACACAGGAAGAAAATCCAATGTAAGACCTTTTGTAATTAGTCCAATAAATGTTTTCTCTTGGATGTATTAGAAACAAAGCAGGGCTTATTAGGGCATGCATGTGTTTTATTATGGTAGGGAGTAAGTGGATGATGTCTTCTGCGCGGCGTCAAAGGCCACTGCTTCTCTGTGGCAATGAAACAGTTTAACAGGAGCTCTGGCTATAAGAAAAGCAGGGTTCAGCTAATATGAATGCAAGAAAATCAAACTGCTTTTGTCTCATAATATGAGGATGTAATAAATGCCTCCATGCTTTCATTTAATTTCTTTGTCTTTGTATAATTTTATAACTCCGACAGAGAGCTACTATATATATATATGTAACAGTTTTTCACACATAATACACACGTACACATAACTTTCATGATATCCA
Organism: Brachirus orientalis; assembly: GCA_016785285.1. NCBI lineage: Eukaryota > Metazoa > Chordata > Actinopteri > Pleuronectiformes > Soleidae > Brachirus > Brachirus orientalis. The sequence goes on from JAFBJR010000425.1 coordinate 5,427,522, forward strand.
TAACACAGGTCTCATGCTTGTAAGGAAACATCCATAAAAAATTGCACAGGAAGGCTTTTTTCAAACAGGATTAGAGAGCTGCGTTTAATACACAGTACTATACACTGCCATGCTCATTAATGAACAGGCAGTGGGCTAGGTGGAGGTTAGTTAGGTTACATGTAGAAGCAGAACATCACTTTGTAACCTCTAATACCCTTTCAGTTCATAGATGCAGACCTACGCAGACGCATAGTCCTGGAGGAATGGCTTTGATGGGCTGGGGCCAGCAGTCAGGGCCCTGAGGACTAGTGCGATAGATGTGGCTTTGGAGCGGGTGTCAGGAGGAGGCTAGAGGGGGCAGAGAGGGAGTCGGGCACATTCACCACTGGGTGTCGGCCAGCCCAAATTGCTGCCACATGAATGGCTTGTGTTTCAGAAAATAGAGGGATGAAGATGTTGAGGATGGTTTCCTAGTGATACGGACAGACAGGAACACTAAGCAGAGTGGTAAACAGAGAGTAAACACCAGTACATGAAGCGGGGTGACTGGGTGTACAGTATAGCACTGATGAATGATGTGTAAGGCCATGTGCGCTGCGGTCACTGTGTGGTAAAGCCTACAGAGAATCCACTCAAGGGCTTCCATTGGCTTCTCATTTGCTATGCCCTGTATTTGTTAATTAAGGCACACGTTGGCCGGAAGACTTGACAATTTCTTTCATTTTTTTTTTTTTTTTTTTCCCCTGGGAGGTGACACTCTGAGCTGACGCGTGTGGCTCTGCGGGGTGGTTGTTATGAGGTGACAGAGCTGTCTGTTGCGGCCTGCTTCGGTCACAGCCTGTCACGCCTGTAAAAATGTTTGTGAAGCGCAAAACCCAGAAAACAGTGGTCTCGTGCCTAAAAAAAGGGTTGTCACTTGCTCTCTATGTGTAATGACAGAGCAATGCAGAGGTTGCACTCAGTGACAGTCCCGCGTTTGTCGCGGCAGCTGTAAAGTCGCTCAGCCTCTGAACGGTAAACAAGCTTCCTTTTAAATGGAAGCACAACAGCACGGCAGAAAACATCTGTGGGGGGAATGGACCCATTTGTGCATTACCCATCTTCTGTCCAGATCTCATTAAACATACCTAGACTACAATTAGCATGGAATCGTAATTTGCCTGGAAAGTTAATTAATCCACATAACTTTCAAGGCAGACTCGTAAAAGCCCTGCTCTCGTATGGCTATAACATGTTACTGGAGACATTTGCAATGGAAACGCTTAGTCTTCCAGCCACCCAGGAGTATTTAGTAAGCAAAATGGCCTTTTTCAACACCGCATCGTGTCCCCTTTTCAAATTCTTGACGCCCACCACTTATTCCAAACAGGCGCTCAAAATGAGGCACACTGGAAATCGCTCCTGTTTTATCCATGTCGCTTTACACCCAGCTTTTATAACGTAACGTGGCAAGCATTACACGATGAGGGACTAATGATATATTTTCTCAGCTGGAACGTGGGAATTACACCGCGGACCCAAAACAGTGTCGAGTCTCAGTAAATTAGTGTGTGTTAGAAGTTAGAAGTGAACAACTTGCCAGAACAGTGCTGGCTCAAGGTCCACACGGAACCCGTTATACCTCGCAGTGGGGGGGGCAGCCACAGGAGATACTGAACCTATGGGGAAAGGAAGCCCACTGTCAGCGAGAAGTCAATGCAAGTCTCTGAAAACCCAGACGTTACCCTCTGACAGCTCGGAAATATCCATTTTAATAAGGGGGAAAAGTGGATTTGGCCAGACATCTCCGTTCCTCCCATGGAAACTCATCTGTCCTGGTGTGAGGCGACACACTCCGTGACTTTTAACCAAAGAGTTCAACATAACAGACTCCTGCAGACCAATAGGCATGACAAAATGTAAGTGCAATTTGGTCCTCAGGTTTCTTTTGAAAACAAATTCACTTCAAAACCACTTTGTTTGAAATCCTCTGACCAATGCAGATTCTACAAGGATGTGATTTTTAAAATCAAACGTATTTTATCTATTCTTTTTGAGTTTGATCATCCTCCAAGAGGGCTCCCAATGTCCAAGGTCACCACTTCAAGACTAGTAACAAAAAACAGCAGTCTGCCACATCCAATAAAGAATCTTGGAGGGAAAATCCCTTTCAGTAATGACTGTCAGTATTACACCCAGGTATCCTTTACAGGTCTAGACCACCAAGAATTATTCACTTTAGCCTAGAATTAGCGGGTATACTTGGGATTTTTTAACCCTGATGAACCAAAAAAAAAACACCATTCCCGTCGCGAGTTAGTCTGTCCTGTGGTGTTTTTTTACCCCGGTTCACCCTTGCATGAATTGTGACATCACAAATATGCCATTATTGCTGGGGCTCAGTTATAATGTTATAATATAGTTATATTATATCATATATATTATATTATACTATTATAACAATAGTTATGTTATAATATAGTTACTATTTTGTACCTTTTACTTTGGCTCCTCTTTCAGTTGATAGTTCATCATCAGCAACTTTTTTCAGACATCTGTTCAAAAGTCTAATGCCGACTAGAATAGAATTAGTATTGGGGCCTAGATAATGTGTACTATTTCTCTACTATTACTCTTAACTGGGAAATGTTGGGGAAAAAAAAGTTCTTTGATGGTTGCTTAATCTCCAGAGGATTCATTCAATTAGCCAACACAAAAATGCTCACAGAGGCTTGAGCCCCACATTGGTTAACTCAAATTTAAATGTTTAAGAGAGCCACATTACCTTTTTTTTATGATTTTGATTATAATGGGGTCTTATTCAAAACACATGGATGTAGTAATATTCAGCAGCTGCACGGCTCTGCCTCTGGGGCATTCTTTGTTCAGCTAAGGGGGAGGGGGGGAGGAGAGAAAGGGAAAAGGAAAAGAAAAACTTCCACATGCTAACATTTACTCAGTGATTTCTTTTAATTGCACTCAACTTTTTAATTTGCCCTGGACTAATGCTTTTAAAAGTAGGACTGGCAGTATTTTATTGAAGTCATGCCTAGTGCCGGACCCAGTTTTTGTGATTGCCTCGGCCTCGTGGCCTGGCTCTTTCCTACCTGACAACCTGTGTTATTCCTTTCGTTCACTATATCAAACATGCCACATACAATTTGGAACTTGGAAATGTGAATGGGAACACACCGAATGGGAGAGCTTCCATCAGGTCTCCTCTTCAAAGGATAACGATAAATAAGCGACCCTTGCACTGGACGAGTGACAAACTTGCAAAGAATCGTGTTTAAAAGTGGGGCTGACCTGGAAATGCTGATGGCCTAATAGATATATGTTGCTTTTTAAAGGGTAAACGGAAGAATGTTAAACAGATCCTAATCTAAGCAGCCAGAGGCCAGGCGTAATATTTAGTTAAACACTTCCAGTCATAATAAAGCATCTGTTAAGCTAGTCCTCTTGCTCTGCAGAAAGATACGTCTCATTAAAACACATGTAAAAATGTCACTCAATTAAGTTTTGATCCATTGAACTCTGAGTTTATCATCCTAACAGAAAATCATGTGATTTGTTTTCTCCACTGATTAAAAAAACACCCTGGTGCTAGTGAGAAAGGAAACAAAATTTTCCCTCCTGATATTTATGATTGTGAGCTGCCAGTTGCTTTGGCCTTATATCTACTCGGTCTGACTATTTGTATTTCAGCAGCCACTTGCAGGGCGTGAGCAGAGCCCGAGAGAGCTCGGATCTGCAGTAAAACAAGTCTGTGTCTGGACTGTGTGACAGCTCCATCCTCCAACGTTGTCTGCTTTCATAAAGAAAGAGCCAGGAGAGACCAAACTGAGCCACGGATTAATTGCAAAGTAACTGATGAAAAATTACTGTTTAGTTAAGAATTAGATCTGACCCTGTCACGACCCCCTGAAGCTTACATTTGCCTATCTCAGCTCAGCCACTGTCTAAGCCAGAGTCAAAGTCAAAGCATCTTCTTCCATTGCTGGGGTGAAGACCAAAACTCATATATCATTTTCCATTTTTGTTACCATTTTCTTTTCTCTCCCTGAAAAGCTTCAGAGGTGGCTGTCTATAATAACAACACTGATATGGCCTCTAACATTTTTGTTTGCACCAGTCTGATGGTACAATTTTATGGCCCTTCTGAGACAAATTAGTTATGTTGGAATAAACATGGTAGAAGTGCATGACCAGTTATTCCCATTATCAAAGAGCATATAAACACACGAGGATCATGTACAGGAACTCATCAACACTGACATCAAGGATAAATACCCTAATCACTGATGATGACAGGGCTGTGGGGGACATTGAGGTTAAATTTACAGTAGACTGTACCGATCGATAGTACTGATCAATAATTCTATAATAATCTTTCAGCATATTGTAAATGAACATTCTGAGAGAGAAATACATTTTCACATTTCCTCCTGAGACTCTTTCCACCATTGGGGAAATGTGCCCATGATGGGAGTCAGTGACCAAATCCCAGACTGTGTACATGCTCCTTTAGTGGAAAAATAATCATTCCAGCATTAGCATCACAGTCAGTTGATAAATACAATAAAACAACTGTCAACACCGATGGAGAGTCTCAAATTATTGAGAAGTTGACAAGCATTTGAAGTTGATCGGAGCCCATCCTAATGGGTGAATTTGCTCTTCTTTCATTGTGGTGTTGCTATGCATCACCTACTTGTTGAACCGATCAAGTCTTTTATTGTGTTATCATTGCCTACTTAAGGCACAAAAATGCCGTGGTATTTGGGTTGAATTTGGAATCTATAGCACTTTATGTTCTTTCTAAGATTTTTATTAATTTGTCTTCATGATAGAATGTTGGGTAGACGAATGTTGGGCTGCTCTGCCCAACATTCATATTGTGTTGTATTATGATGAGAGGTTGCCTTGGGTAATCTGTTGCTTGGAACACATTAGGATCTCTGCCTCTAACCCAAAATGTTAGACTTAAAAACTTAGAGATGAGACTCAACAATTGACTTTTTTTCTTGAAATCCTGCTTGCGCAGTGTTTCCCATTAATTTTCCTGACTGTGGCAGCCTTCCACAGTCACATTTTCCCCACACTGTTTCACAGTAAACCAAACATTTTGTACATTTTCCCATATCATAACTTACTGTTTTTGCTCTGTTGCTGCATTGAAGATCTGTGTGCTGTGCCACTTTTTGCTTAGCGGTAATTGCAAGTGCGCTTTTATGAGAAATCACTGTACATGCAGACATTATTTTCATCATTCAAATTAGAGAACATGGAGAAAGGAAGAAAAAGGAAGATTATATAATTTGCTATGTTTTTGGTAAATGCATTTTGATATATAGTATTTGATTAATAGTTTTTATGCAAATTTTCAGTTTCAAACTGATACTGTTCAATTTTCCCTTGAAAAATCCTTGAATTTCATATAGCTATTCACTCCCTTGATCTATTTGCAGCTCGTTGAGCACAGTCATTGTGGTACAGTATCTGATGTGTCTGTGCACACAAGCCCTGGGTGCCTGTTTTTGCTATGCACAGTACACACTGTAGTTGTTGATACCACAGTAATATAAGTCGACATGATGAGTGCTACTCCGTGCGGCATGGATGCAGTTTTTCTGATGAATCAGCCACTCAGAATAAACAGCAACGCTTCATTAGAGGGCTAAATGGAAAAGTGAGTGTTTATGATCCCAATTACCACCTTTGCTTTAGTGCTTTACTTTAATCATACCCATGTCCTTCTATTTCGCTCAGTGCTACAGAAACTACCACTACAACACACACATACACATGCACACATGGTCACAAACATACACAAAAATAAAATGAGCTTGACTCAGCACTCAGCATTTGTTTTCAACTGCTATGTAAAGTGGAAAGGAAAACAACTTTGTTGCATAACCTTTGTCTCTGAATGATTGCCATCTCTTAGTTATATGCTGACCGTAACTAATATGTATTTTGTTGTGACCCCTAAGATCCATTTGCAGCGTCCTTCACAAATGATGATAGTTTTGAAGGGCTTTCTTGTTAAGGTCTCCTCTTTGTAGACTGGCTCACCCAGTAAAATAACCTGTGGCACAAAACCTTTCACCATGATGATCATCATTATAGTTAATCACCATTCATTTCAAGTTTCACAAAACCCCTCAAGATCAAACATGAAGTATTTTTGAGCATTTTCCTACTGCATGGTCTGGAACAACAGTTTGGAGTAATTGAAACAATATGCAGTGTATCAACACCCACAGTTACTGAACCATCACGGCAGTTTGCAGATATCGTGATAATGATGTTAGCATGTTTTCTCTTTGTTGCTGCCACAACTGGCACAGCAGCTGAGTCACTCATATGGTAAACCAGCAACACCATCTTGTGGCTGCAGCAGGTAAACTCTCCCTTCACCAATTGGGAACCATTTGGGGTCAATGTCATTGCAGTGGAATCTGTGGTAAACAACAGTTTCCTCAAAACCTTCGGGATTAAATCAACAAGCAACTACAGTCCTCGCTGGTAGGCTGAGGCTGCGATCTGACTTTGTGGTTGCATCAAGATTGACATGAAGACATCAGGAAACTTAAGAACACTTTCTTAGGCACAACAAAAGCATGGCTGCCCCAGTTAGTTGAAACCCCCACAATACATTATCCAAAGATGTTCCCTTTTATTATGGTCAACATCTGATTTGTGGTTTTCGATTTTAGAAGATGGTGTTTCCTGGATTTTACACATCTTATTTAATTTAAAAATTATTTTTGGCGTGTTTCTCATTTCTCTGCTCTTTCCTTTTTTATATTTTGCACGGAAGCCAATAAAGGCTGGCCTGCTGTAATGGTGAGATGTGACAGTTCAAACACACTGTGGTTCATTAGAGACATCCTGTTGGCTTCATGAGGGAAAAAAGATCCCGAGCCAGCCTACTGCTGCTCGGGTCTGCCCTCTAAACCCACACTGGCCTGACCACATCAGCGCTGTGGCTGGAAATCACAGGATGACCGTGGTCAACCATACACACAGTACCATTTCTTTTTGTCATTTCTTTCTCCTGTGGAGCGTTCAATAGCTTGTGCACTACTGAGTGTTGCGTTGGGATGCCAGTAAGCTGTGCAGATGGCGCTCTGTGATGTTTAGTGTCAGTGTTTGTAGTGGCAGGAGTGTCACAGCAGCCTCAAATACAGATGAATTAAACCCTGAATTTACTGTACTTTACACAATGGTTTATTTTTATTTAACGAGACAGATTGTGTTCAAAGCAAATGTAATAAGAGGGATACAACCACTGGCTCTGACTAATGCCATTCAGACTGAGGAAGCATGGGTCCCAAGCTTCAGGACAAGAGTTTTGGTTTGAGGAAGTTGTGTTGTAATGAGCTGAGGGAAAGAAAGAAAGGAAGAAAGAAGGAAAGAAAGAAAGACAAAAGAAAGAAAGAGTTTCATTTGTGAGAGATCAACTGTTTACTTATCAATTTCATAATAAAGGCCTAGATACAGTATGTTTACATATGTGTACAAATTAGATTAATAAGTAGTCCCTTTTTTCTTTAGTTCATCACTGCATTAGATCTGAAATGAAACAGTGAGATTTAAATTGCTCAACTAAATTCTGTTTACAAAAACTGAATTTTAAAGCTAACTGCTGCCCTTTCGTATAAGTAACTGCACCATTCATTTTTTTTGATGTAATCAGTCTGACCATTTTAAGGAAGTCTTTTAACTTGTCCCCAAATTACTGCTTTACTTGCTTAACTTTTTTAAGCACTGTTTTGTGCTGCATAGGGTAACACACACCTCTCTGAATTGTACTTCCAATTAATTCCTTTTCCCGAGGCATATTTCTGTTGTTAAATTGATAAAATCATTGATTAGCTGTACACTTTCAGTCCACACACCACGGTGACCAAGATCTGCAAATGAAATAAAGGCTGCCAGCTTCAAAGAAGACATCTCCACTCTGCGGACTTGGGGGTTTTACATTATGTTGCTGTTGTGTCCTGACTTTCTGTCCTTATGTTAATAAATCCCATGGTTTTGCTTTCTGTGGTCAGCGTGGGTCAGTGGTGGAGTGCTGTATACCACACAGGGCCACCCAGAGGCTATTACAGCTGCTTTAACGTTTGTCTGCAGTGATTTAAGTCTTTGTGACATTTTGGCCTAAGAAGTCCTTAGTTGCCTGGTATCATTCCTACACTGTTAAATATGGATTTGAATGCTTTCAAAGTCAGCACTTTCACCTCACAGTTGTTTTCATCCCAAATCTAATGTGCTAGAGTCAAAGGAGCCAAATACAGTAAGGGCACAACTTTTTATAAGCATCCAAATGATTGTTTGTTTTCCTTGGATTCCTTCTGACATTCTAATTTCTACCTCAAACACATACTGACATTTTTTTTTCCTGTCCTCCACGTTCACTTCCCTTACACTAAGCATTGTTCAACATCCAGCACTGTAAGTGCTTTGTGAGGCACTCGAACATCAGTGAATTTGTAGTAATTCGAAACATCAGCATAATTGCCATAAACACACACATTGTACGCAGCGGAAAAGCTGTTTTACAGCAAAACAGGGATCTGTATCCAACACAAATGGCGTCAGAGCTTTTGAATTCAAGCCGATGACCTCACATCTACAATTGTTTACCACAGCACTAACAATACATTACCTTTAAATGCTTTGTGAGTAAATACTGGAGGCGCTATAGGCAACACAGCAGTTAAACAACTTGAAAAAGTTTGTGTTCCTGTGTGTGTGTGTGTGTGTGTGTGTAGTGCAATACAGTAGCTGTGTACCCGAGGCTCTCATCCAAACAGCTGGTACCCATCTGTTTCTTCTCCTACTGCGGCCTGTGGCTCAGGGAGCGAGGTGCACTGGCATGTGGCGTCTGGGTCTGGACCCATAGTAGGGTGGTATGCGCTGCAGAATTGTGTGTGTGTGCATGTGGTTAAGATGAGTGAGTGTTCCTGTTTGTGTATGTGGTTTCACGCTGGACCCGTGTGTGTGTGTGTGTGTGTGTGTGTGTGGAGTGTGGACTCCCTCGTTCGGCCATATGAGGAGACTCTGTGTGTTTGTGTGTGCATCGGGCCAGTGCTTCCCCCCCGCATACCTGTATGTTGTGACTGTGTGTGTGCTTCATAGTTTCCAATGATCACATCATAAACTTTAATATCACTATATAGATTGCAGCAAACATACTGTATATCTCAAAGAACTCTGATGCCTTTCCATTGCCTGCACACTCTCTTCCATGATGCACTCTTCTCCAGAAGTGACTCATTTAGGAGAAGTGTGCAGTTTTTTCCAATTATTGTTTATGTAAATCATATAGGCTGATCATAATGTTTGCCATATCCCCCAGATTTCCGTCATTACTCCATGGCTTCATGGGTATGATCACGCTCTGAAAATATGTGCCTTCGTTCACACAAAGACATAAAAAATGAAGAGTCTTATGATGCTTTAAACAGAAAAAGGCTCATACTGGATAAGGTGGTATTTCCGTTGGGTGAGGGAAGTAGATGCTTTGAGAATGATGAGTGCTTGAGGATTATGATAATTTTTATTGATGCAGGGAAGGTTGTGTTTGAGGGTTTGCGGATGAAATAAATTTTCTTCCCATTGGTTTTAGATATGACTGTTCTCACAAGGAACTAGTCAAATAATCCATGATCTGCCTTGAATTCAATCCCACTTGAGGAACCGAGGAAGTGTTTCTCATAGCACCACCGGAGGGCAGTATTACTTTTGTAATACTGTCTAGCTACTGCAGGTGGAAGTGAGTTGCTCTGTGTGTGTCAAAATATAAAATAGTCAGAATGACTACCTACTGAATGACTACCTTCTGACTATTTACCTTTTAAATACTTAATTCAATAAATAACAGTTTCAAGTTTCAATCACAATTAACTGGTTTCTTCAAATATAGATATGAACCCAATAACCTTTTTTGAACATGTCACTTAACTCTACATAAACCTCATATATTGACCACAGTAGGTAAGAAAGAGTAAGTCCAGGTATTTTTATGGGAAAAACATGCTGAAGTATACAGTACTGTGCATAAGTCTTAGGCCACATGTTTCAGCATTACATACACATGTTACACAAATTAAACTCATTGACAGGTTGATCATATAGTATAAGACATCTTTTCAATCAAATGCCAATGATTACAAAACTGACATAAAAACAACAAACCTGGTGGTGGCCTAAGACTTATGCACAGTACTGTATATGTGTAAGGTGGAGGTCAGGTCAGCCCAGTGACTCCTGTCACAACTGTCCCAGCATTCCTTGTTCATAACTGTTTGGCCTACAGTATATGATGATTTAGTGTTCTGTATGCTGGTGGACACCTGTCCCTTGAGCTATTCTGGAGTTAGTCATTAGGTGTGTGTATATGTCCAATCTGGAGGATGGACTAATGCAATTCAGGTCAAGATTAAGCTCTAATAATGAATAGAGCACAAAATGCACTTCAATCTGGGGCTGTAAATGTTGGAATTTAAATCATGTGCCAAGACATGCAGTTCAGTAAATGTATCATACATTCAGCACAAAACTCAGTGATGAGTTGATTAGATTTTGATCAATGGCTACTGTGAACCCAAGTATGTTTTTGACCATAACTCATGAATTCTCCTTCTAATGACAAAAGTTAATGCAAATGTCTAATTCCTAGAAAAAAGTATGCCATTTCATACAGAACAAGTCAATGGTCAGCTCCCATGTGACATGTACCATTACTCAGGAACAGAGGGATAACTGGTTAGAAGTTCTGGTGTTATCAATAACTCATGTCTTATTGAGCCTCTGCTAGCTCTATACTTAGGTCTCACTCATTTACAGCACTGACTCTGGAGGAGAGAGGCAACTGCTGTAATGCAATATCATCACAGGACAGGTTTGCATATGTAAAAGACTGTATTACTGTCAAATTAATGGGGGGATTACACAATCAGTCAGTATATATCATACTTAAAGACATATATACAGTATATATGGTTCAACTTAAAGAATAATTGTAGTTTATTTCTCATTATTAACCATTATTTCCCCTCTATTAATAGAGAGGCAATTTACACTGGTTCATGAAATAGAGCCCCACTGTGTAACACATGTCACCAAAACACCACTAGTGTCACAGCAACCCATGCCAACCACTCTCTTTCCACATTTGTTTCAGGATCTTACTATACCTCACTCATGTTTCAGAAAACTGGGGTTAATTCCTTAACCTAAAGCTCTCTTTCAACATTGGTTTTACCTCTTTCATGTTTCAAAGAGCTAATTCCTTAAAATAAAGTTCTCAATTCATATTTAATCTGTTATGCTTCTGCCTTCAGTTGCAATGTAAAATACATGACTTTGTGTCAAGCTGACAGACTGAATTGTCAGCATTGTGTGAACTCATTTGACAATGGTTTGAATGTAATGGACAATTGTTCATATTGAGAAGATACAGATTACAGCTTTGATTTGTATAAAATATATAATGTATATCAAAGAGTTCAACCTGTTTGTTAAGTCTTTTTTAGATGATTGTTTTTCAACAATTTTTCATCATTGGCTGCAAATATTTCTTTTCATCACTCAAGAGACAAAACTGATATGATTGCTCTCACTACTATTTCCTGAGGTGATGCAGTCAGTTGTTCATCAATTGGTCTTATCTGTGCAAATATTGCTGCTACATGCGTGCCTCATTAGCCAATCATCTCGTTGTTGACATCTTTTAAAAATACACTACAATAAGTTAGGGATATTGTTATTTACATGAGTGCTTTTCCTATTTGGTCTGAATTTTAATGAAATAACTAAAAGTTCCCTTTGATATTACTAATAATGAATGAGACACACCAAGTTCACGAGCAACATCTGACTGCCTGCCGCCGACCCGAAGGCGCGCTATGGCCAGGTGGCGCAGCTCGTCCGTTAAGTGACGTTGTGTGTTCATGGCTGAATGATGAACTTGGAATGACTTACCGACAATACCAGCGTTTAATACCCACAGAATGTTGAAACTGATGCCACACTGAAAAGGGTATGACATAAACTGAGTCTCTCACAATATCCCTAACTTGTTGTGAGTAGTGTATATGGTCCTGAGCATTAGCTAGTCTTCATAATCCTTTCTGATCATCTTTCTTAATCCTTCATCAGTCCAACAACCACATCACCACTAGTGCCTGGATGTTGAGGAATTCTTAGTTGCTGTCTGCACAGAAGCAGAAATCATTCTGTTCAAATTGGCAATAATACCTTCTTAATATCAATTAATCCCAATAGGGAAGTTGTTCCTCTACACTTGGTCACCGATACTTTGACACAGATACCAGTGGAAGTAAGGATTGAACCAGCAACCCTCCAGTCACTGGACAGCTGCTCTAACCACTGAGCCATGACTCCCTTGAGTGAAATATTATTTGTCCCACTTTTAACCCAGGGCCATCAAAAGGAGACATTTCCCTTTGCAGGCCACATCAGCCTTTGAGGAAATTGTGAGACATTTGTCACCAACAGGATAATTGAGTTCTTGTTGACAAGCAGCGGTGAGCGGGTACACAGTGTTGTGAGAGCAGGAAACCTTGAACAAACCGGGCTGGACGTCAGATAGAGTCAATACAGGGGTCGCCTGTGTCTGTGGATTATGCTGTTACTGGAAAAGAAAGATTTGTCCCTGCTCTGTTTGTCCAAGTTCAACGTACCTCTTCGTGAGGGTTTCTCCAATATTTTCCCAGTACAAGGGTTTTTGTGGAGTTTTTTCTCACTCGATGTGAGGGTCTAAGGACAGGGTGTGTCACTTGTACAGACTGAGAGCACTTTGAGGTAAATTGTATTTGTAAAATCAGGCAAAATATCTTGCAGCATGTCCCCAGCTTCAGACAAAATACATCCAAAGATTCTTTAAAATCACATCTTACAACCCTGTTTTACTACTTGTTAAGCACTTTTGATTTAACTTACTTGATTTAAACTGTTATGCACTTTGTAAATTGTTGTTTAAAGTCACATCACCTTTCTTTACCCTTCTGATAGAGGTTTTCTGACAAGCTGCCCTGTGATTTGCCAGAAGGCGAACAGGTGTACCTAATAAAGTGACAGTAGGTGAGTATATCAAGGTGTGATAATTATGTCATTGTATTTTACATCTTAAGTCGCATCCCATTTATTAAAAATTGTAGTCAGTTTTTTTTTGTAAGCAGGTTCTCTTCTCATCATCTGCCCTCTGCAGTCACCTGCAGACACAACAACCTGAGACAGCCAGGCCAACTAATCGAACAAGATACGTGAGTCATGCAGCTTTTCACCGCAGCACCAGACCGAGCTGCTGCAGCCAGGCTGCTAATTGCTTTCGATCGGTACAGCACAGTAGCTCCACAGCGGCAGCGGCAGTGGCACCGACATTTGTAGAAGCCATTAACAGTTGGCCAGTCTTTCCTCTGCGGTTATGGAGGTCAGAAGCGGGAAGTCAAAGCCACCTCCGGGATGCCAGTTAACGAATGTATGAATTTCGAAGTGTCGCCATGCGGGAAGGGACGCTGGACGGGAAGGAGCGAGCAAGCCCCAGATGACTGCGGATTCCTCGCGACGGGACGTCTCTCCTCCACACGGCAGCCCTGCCTCCTGTCATAGAACTAGGAGTGGCTCTGTCAACGTTATTGCCAACACACGTGCAATGCTCTGTCACTCAAATACAGACACACACTACTGTATTTGTCTATGACAACCTGGAAGACCCAGGCGGAACACCCCTGTACGTGCATTCATGGCTGTTTGACAAGACTTTTACGCACTGATCCAAAGCAGCACTGAGGTAAGACAAGGCATGGTCATCATTTTACTGTGTGAACTGTACTAGCAATAATGGTAGGTTGGCCCAGTGTTCACTGAACTTCATCATGAGTCATCTTTGTGTTGTCAGGTGCTTTTGAAATTGACAGAACAGGCATGCGTGGAATTTAATTGCGTTATTGCAGCCAAAAAATGCACACCGGTTAGAGAATAACTCGCAGTAATGACACTCGATCACTCCTGTTACAAAAACAATCCGCACATATTCCAGATTTGTATGCATAGATGACAAAGAGATCACCTCAGTGATTCATGTGTGTTGTAGGGTGTGTCAGCCAGCTGTTTGAAACTGTCCTGAAGGTGTCCAGCAAAAGTTTATTTGCACTATTTATTCCACCTGAATAAATGTCCCCAGTTGGAGAATAATAGACTTTAATGTCACTATATGTTTCCTACAACAAGTTATAAATAAAATCCATATATATCCACACATATTTATTGCATTTATTTGCACGCAGTACATGTGTATGTTTGTGTATGCATGTTAACTTACATCTTTTTGTGTTTGCACATGGTAAGCATACTCCACAGTGAAGTATTTTCACCTATTTCTACCTTTCAGTGTTGTATCTTTCATTTTGACACCACAAGCACAAATTAAATTATTTCTGTACATTCCACATTTTAGCACTTAAATATGAAGATGCAAATGATGTCACTTTTACTTTATTAGATTCATTAGCCAGTTAGTAGACATTCATTTATTATAACCCAGCATAGCTGTACTGGTCAATCATTTTTCTCTGCCATTACTGTGTGGTCTGGTCTCTAATGCATCATAACCATAGCTCAGTATGATGGGATATATATTTTTTATTTATTTTTTTAATCTAAGCAGATGAAAATCATTCTTCTCCTCAAAAGGACATACTGTACATATCAAAGTTAAACTTTGAAATGGGCCCAAAATACACAGCACTAGGATATACCTTAATTCATCATTGACACAAGATAAAGGCTCACAATAATATGGAGCCTTTCCAGCAAAAACCACGTTTACTTACTTCCTTACAGTATTTTCACACCTATTTCACACCACTTGCAAGAGTAACGGTAAAAAAAAGCTCCTCAAAACACTGTGGTCAAACAGAAACAAATGAACATACATTATTTACTGTCCATCTATCATGATCCAAATGCTCTCTCGACTGGCCAAAATATTTGCATGTGCAGTATTGACCTCACAGGACGATTGAACTCTGAACCCAGATCAGCTGTGCCATTAGAGCATAAATTGCTACATTATCTACTGTAACTATGTCCTTGAACACATGTTTATCTCACGTAGTGGGTGTGTTTCCTGAAGTGTGTTGACAAAACATGTGGGTCGTGACGCAAAATGACCGATCAGTGAGCCTTTCATGAAACACCACATTACTTTTAGTTGTGACATGGTGACTAGTTGGACTGCTGTGTGTTAACGAAGCACAGTTTCTTTAGTGGAGGCAGTTTTTTCATTAAACCACTGTGTATTACCAGAGGCTGTGCTGGGCTTTGTCTCCTCACCTATTTTTCACAACACTATACATTATACTAATATCAGGGATGGTTTGTTTCAGTTTAAAATAGCCCTTTAGTTAAAATCTGCTTTTCCAAATTTAATTGGTTAAAAGAAGGGCTAGAGTTAGGGTGGATGTGTTAGTGTTTTGTCATGTCTTGTGCTATATAACTGTAATACTGATGATTTTCCCTCTCCTTTGTGGGCCAAATTGAATTTTGTGGGTGGGCCTCGGACCAAAAACACATGTTCCCGTTACTTCACTTTACATTTAATTAAAACGTGTCATATTTTTATACAAGATTATCATTAAACTCAAATGTAGGTGTTCAAAGCAAACTTTTTTCTTTTTTCTTTTTTTTATATTTACAGTACCTTTTATTAATTTCATAACATGACACATTCATATTGCTTATTTTAAGAGGTAGAAACATATTTAAAAGGAAATCAGCCTTTTAGACTATGCGACTAAAGGTGCTTTGGTAGATCGAACAAGTTGAAAACAGTTGGATATGTCCAACGTGTGTGAAAGTAGGAATGTACTTAAGACTAAGTATAAAATTATATTGACTGTAAAATTAACTAGAAATGTGAATTAAGCAGTAACACATGCCCTTGTAACACTGTGCCTTTTCAGCAGTTTGAAAGCAGTTGGATTGTCCAACCAGAGTTTGGTTCAGATGTTTGATTTCATAATGGCGATGAACGTTGTATTCTTTTAAAACTCCCACTCTCTGTCTACACATAAGGCACACTGCTAAGTAGTTGATTTCAGTTAAAAAAAAAAAAATCATTTTGCAAAATTTTTGAATTTCCTTTTATCTGTGTGCCACTGCCTGACATTACAGCACGTAACCTCTGCTCCTCACTCATGTCAGCAGGCCCAGGAACTCAACAGCACCCTCTTGTTCTTCCCATATAAAACTGTGGTCACAGATGGGAAAAATCAGGCCAAAAAAAAAAGAGCCAGGTACAAATGTGGCATTGGACACCACTGCTTGTCACAAGTTAAGCCTCAGTGTGAAGGTCAGGCTAACCACACAAAACTGAATGATTTGCACCTGTGCAAAAATAATTATACTCTTAGTTTTTTTTCTTTTTGAGAACTGAACATCTTAGGTTTTGAGGAGCGTGGCTGTTGTTAACTCATGCAGAGTTGACATAAAAATGTCCTTGATGCCTTTTAGCAATGTTCACACTCCCACTTTGCATGAGCGCTGTTATCGTTGCCTGTCCCTGTCCCTGCAAGTGTCTCCACATACCACCAGTCATATCTCACACATTACATAGTGTGTCTGAGCTCTGCATTTTGCATTTTATGGCACTCTCTAACAACAAGTCCACTATTGATTTAAGTTTTATCATGCCATACACCTCAATTGGCAGTTAAACAAGTAAAGTGAGGTCACACAGAAGAAAACCAAACACAACAGCTGAGTTTGCTGTGCATGGTTTACTGCCACACTAGTGTCTCTTCTACTGTGTAGTTCTTTGCAGTTGGATTAATGAGTCAGTGGCTTAATGATTTACATGGCATGGGATTGGAGAATCTAAAGTTGTTGGATGTTTGCTTATAGTCTTGGACACTGGTGGCAAAGTTTACCCTTCATTTATGTGACCTGGATTAAGAGAGTGTTGCTTTTTAACCTCTTAAAGCTTTTTTAGATCAATGTAGGGTTTTTGGCTATGAGAATGTGTGCTATATTTCATGATATACACATATACTGTACATATGCATGGAGTTTTGTTACAATCTTGAATGTGTGGTTTTGTTTTGTCTGCATTCCTCATAATTAATGCTATCACTCTCAAAAAAGCTGCCTTCCAAATCCTCAGACAGGTAGGCGATGGCGACCTATAAAGACAGACGATGGGATCGAGCCCCACTGGAGGAGAACTGTGATGAGAGGAGTAGCGTCCCCTGTCCTGGTGACACCCTGCCTTGGAACCTGTCCAAACACCAGAGGGTCAAACGCTCTAAATCTGCCTCGGGAGAGGTCCTGGATCCAGCTGAGAGGGCTGTAATTCGCATTGCAGGTATGATGAATATACCAGCATTACTTTTTAATTTTTGTAGTGAGTTCCCACAGTGCTGAGTAAGCCTATTAGCTCCCCATGTCTCTCAGTCTTTGTCAGTATAATGACGTTTACATCTTTCCTTACCCTGCGACATTTCCTGCATTGCACACAAGAAGTGATATGTTTTAATGTCAAAACAGATGGACACAACGGCAAAGTTGTGTTAGTAAAGTGAGATGGCTGCAAACAGGTTGGAGTAGGAGTGAAAACACTAAAGAAGTGCCCACTGAAAGTTTTATAAGCAAATTCTACTGCTCAGAAAACCTAATTGTTCATCAGTTTGACGGGATAAATGTTTTTTGCTCATACCCTCCCCTGGATTGCCAATCTATACACACAACAGCTTCCTCAGTCAAGTCTGATAGTATTACTAGACAGAGAATGTTTTCAGATGAAGGATGCAGCATACATGTGATGTCACATTCTTTCTGTCCTGACCAATCAAAGGTGGAATAATAACATCAACATCAAAAAACTTTAAATAGGAACTATAAGTTCTTATGTATTTTAAAGGCATGCAGAGTATCATCTTTGAGTGTTAATGAAAGGGCTGATAACAGGATTTCTGTTATTGATGTCGTGAGATAACACTACAGTGTGTTTTTTAGCTGCCTTGACCTGCATAGTACAGCTTTAAAATGCAAGCTCACTGAGAAACAAGTAACCCTGTCAGTGTCACTGTAGGTGACAGACATGTGACTGTACACCAGTTGATGGTTATTGTTTTCCTTCATCTTGCCGACTGTTGTAGTTTTTTTACCAGCTGAGCAGGATAGACTTTTTTAGAAAACAATAGGAGCAGTTTTCAAAGTGTGAGGTGTGGTTCCTTTTGCATGAACAATAGATTGTGCTGTAGGGAAGCTGGAAGCACATTATTTATTTACACTATGGGTTGCTGTGATGTGCTGATTGACTAAGGCAGATACGCTTCTGCAGTCCATGGCCAGAGTGAGGCCTCATGTAAAAGTCACTTATAAATGAATCATAATGACCAACTTAACACGGCCTGACTTGTGTATTTAAAATACTAGACATTTGATATCTTAATTCACTTCTCATTGGCATCATTTTTAATGTAGTATTGTTGCTGTTGACTCATGCCTGTGTAATGGCATTTAATTGAAAATACAATACGTTTCAACATTAGTAATTATTGGCTAATCACTGAAATATTTTATTTTACTTCATTTACTTTTATTTTGTGTCAGTAATAACATATGTGCATTAGGACAGTGCATTATATAGATTCAGAAAATGTTGAGCAAATAATAATGATAATAAATTATGATTGAATATGGAGATTAGTTGATACATAGAAAACATGACTTCTTTGCAGCACAGATTATATTTGTATATAAAGGTGTATATTTGGCCCCCTCCCAAGTTGTATGCTTATTCTTTGTGTGCTAATTTCAGCCCATGAGTTTGATCACGTTTTTTCTGGAACCCGACTTCTGTTGGGCAGAGGGGAAGTCAGGATAACTTTAGCACCTACAGTACAATAGGCCTGTGTGCACATCCTGTATTTCTTTTTCTCTGTCCATCAGAGGGACAGCTCACACTATGTCAGCACCCATGGGTGAGGCTGAGCTTTTGTTGTTGTCTCTGCTGACTGACTCACTAGCTGACTGTATATACTGTAGATGAGCATGTCCTTAAAGGGTACGCACAGGGGGTACAGAGAGTACAAAGACTCTCCTCAGGCTGTGTCCTGTAGAAGACTCTGTCTTTCTCTGTTGGCCTTGAGCTGTAATTAAACCAGTACGAAAGAGTTGCTCCATTATTTATTATTGGAGAGGCTCTGATCTAATCACTGATATAAAGATACCTTTTTTTTGGCAATAGTTGAGCTTCAACTAGACAAACACACTAGAGAGTGTTTACTTTCAATAGCCAGGTTTCATAATGGTGCTTTGAAGCAAATTTCAGTAAGTCATTAGGGCTGAATACACTGACATTTTATCATATAAGGCCTGGCAGCTTTGGGCTGTATAAGAACCTCTTTAAATAAATTTTGGGTGTAAATGAAACACTGTAATTGTGTATGGAATCACAATAACTTAATAAATGACACTGAATCACAGATCAAGCTCCTTTAAGCAAACAGAGCTACCATACTCGTACTGCAAACAGCAGTAACCAATTTGCCCAGCAGGTGGCCCTTTTTTATTTAAGTGGCTGTGATGCAGGAAGTGTTCACTCTGGAGAGTCATGACAGACTCTGGAAAATGTGTCTCATTTCCCAAACCCACCTCGAATAACATTGATGACATAGTGTATTCCTTGTGCCCCTCGTGTGACAGTGCTCCTGCCTTATTTCATCAGAGAGAAAGTGAGGCCATGTCTATCAGCCAGAACATTTTAATTCCAAATGTGGCATTTATGCCCTTCTCTATTACACAGAACATCAGGTAAAAACACTGAACTACATTATTGCTCTGATCTTCTGCAAATGAATGTAGGCAAAAAAGAAGAACAAGCTTTATTACTCTGCATCACACATGCTTGTGCTGTGAAAATCCAGAAGAGGGAGCCAGGTTTTTTTTTACTGTAATTACTGTAACATTACACTGTGATTGCAATATACTGCAACACCCACCAGTGAGTCTCCCCTTGCCCTTTTACCGAAATGATGATCCCATCACTATGTTTCTGTAAACCACAGATACACATTTCGCAATCAAAATTATTTTTCTGGTTATAAATGTGCCAGGTTGGATTTTAGGCATAAAAAATAGTTAGGGCTGCAAATAAACCAACATTCATAACACCAACATCCTTTCCCTGAAAAACACAACTTGTCACAGGGTTAAAATGCAGTTTCCCTGACTAAAAAAACCACAATCATTAAATTATTAAAAGGATGACCAAATGTAACATGTTTGATAGTTTGTTGAAAAGTAAAAGAGCAAGGTGTTGTGGGAGACCAGCCTGTGCATGCAACCATCGAGTCTGGAGGGCTGACAGAGACATGCCGCCTGCTTTTATGTGAACCATGTGTCTACATTGCATTCTTCAACATGTGCTTTTATTGTATATGTGCTTTAGAGGAGGGGTTCCTGGACTTTGTGCCTCTGTTGTACTGCTATTGCTTATACAGTAGCTTGTCTGCTAATGACATGTTTCAAATAAGTCTTTTTTGGTCAAAGTGCGTGTTAGATGGAAAAATAAGGAAGAAAAAAAAAGCGTTCCAGATTTCATCTGTTATGTTGCTACTGACAAAATAACTTCCATCATCAAGAGGGTGAGATGACCATAAATTATTCTATAATATCAGTTGTCACACTAGTGTTGAGGGGTTTTCCTTCTTCCACGGGCAGACTATCAGTCAATTCCCATTGTGCATACATAGAAAAGATGCACTGGGGTTTGTGAAGCCTGGCATCTCTTTCTCAGGACAAAGTGGTGAGAAAGGAAGCTAATGCTGTGAGTTGGCCCCACTGGAGTATCAAACTGGAGGAAACATAGTTGGAAATAACACAATTTACTGGCTGCATAGTTTAGCATTAAACCCTACATAGGAATGCAATAATTAGTCTACTTGTTGCAAGGTTTGCATCGGTTTATAGATTTAAAAAGAATAATAAACTCTTTTAATGATGGTTTTACTAGCTAGAGAAAATAAAAACTTTGACATGTTACAGTCAAGAGGAAAAATGCAGACTTGCATCATAACAATTAATTGCACAAGACTTTCTGAATATTTTCAGATATTTTAAGACTGGATGGAAGAGGGTGCTTTTAATTTCCCACCATTTGTTTGTTGTGTTTGCCACCATCCACTGGGAACATTCACAGGCAAAGTATCATATGAAGTGAAAATGCAACACACAAACACTATTTTTATTTGAGATGAGCGTGCACATGCACTTTACACTTCCACAGGTTTGGGAGTTCATAGACTTCACACATACACCCACACATGGAAACTTTGTGTGTGTGTGTGTCTACAGGCACCTGTTAAGACAGACACGCACATGCATTTCAACATTTTTTAATCCCGTCTGTCCTCAGCTTTTATGTGACGCACACTGATCATATGATCACGTTTCATAATGCCAGCTATGGTTGTACAGCTGTTTGGGAGTGGACAGAAACCTGGAATGATCCAGCAAGTGCCCAGTGAGAAATTTAAGTATCTTCTAATTGTCATCACTATGTGTGTATGTGCATGTGTTTGAGAAATTGTGAGATCTGGTGTCATAGAGTGGTAATTGTTGCTAATGAGCTAAAGTTTTAGTCTTAAACATTTCTACTAGCTTCCACTTAGAAGTTGCATTACTGTTTCACTTGGAAACACTTGGACTCTGTTCTCCCTTTTATAGTTCTGTTCAGTTTGATTTGTCACAATCCAAATTGAACGTGCTGATGTCATTCTTCTGCTGCACCTCACCCTTCACCCATCATTCTGTTTGTCAGCACTTGGCTCTTAAATGTGGCCTCAGGAGGAGGATGTGTGTCAGTCTACTGTATGTTCTCTGGGCTTTTAAAACTTTAAAATTTTACCACAGTAGTTGTGCAATCTATTATAGTGCTTGTTTTGATAAATCTGTCTACACTTATAGCATCCATACAATGTGTCTACATACAGTATGAATGAGTAACATGTCCATATTTCGAGGTTTAACATATGAAGACCCTCAGACATCACAGTGTCTCATCATAATTCTTATATAGTGAAATCTAGAATAAAATAGATGTTGTTATAAAGGTGGATTTAAATCATCCACAGTAAGGGACACAAATGAGTCAGACTGACCACATTGAGAGAGCAAAATAATGAGAACAACTAAAGCTGGTGGGGCAGTGGCTGGTCAGGCTGAGTTGTCTTTGTCATGGTGTCCAAACAGGAACTGAGAACTGGACCAAACGTGAGACTGTTAGATCCACAAAAACAGACCCTACCTGCTTAAGTCACATGAAGCGGCCTAGACATATATCACATCATTTAGCTGAATAATCTGGCAAACACTATTTAAGCAGAGCAGGAGTAGAGTCTGGATGAGATGTGTCATTTAAAGTGAGATATTTAGGGGGGACCTCGGGATATACTGTAGGTCAGCCATGCCCTCTAAACAGACACTCAAATATAAACAGGGAAAGAAAAACACAGGAAAGGGGAGGAGTAACCTGCCGAAGCATGATGGTTATCATGGTTGTGGGGAAGATGTAATATGAGATATGAAGGTTTGAGGAAAAAGTGTAATATAATTGTTTCGGAACTTTGCTTATGTAGAGTAGTAAAATGTCCTGTTAGAGTGGGTGTAATGATTAGACACACTTATGTAGCAGCAGCAGAGGGTTTGGAGACAGCTTATCATGTTTCCTCTTAGGAAAATGTCCTGGCTGGTGTAATTTTGAGGCTCAACCAAAGAAATGTCTGATTGTCAGAATGAGCTGCAGGGATTTTCCTCTTTCCTTTAATCAAGTCCCCATTATTATGCCAATGACTTGTTATTTCTCCACACACCAACTTGTAAATATTGCAGGCTTAATGAGGCATGGCATCAGAATTTCAAATCAAGTCTATTTGGCTGATATATAGATAACAGTGCACTTTCTCCCTGTGTCAAAATAATGTCATTGTTCATTTGTATTCTGCAAATCACTCTAGTATTAATCATAATGCCTTGTGAGAGTCTGTGTCTTATAATGACACAGCAGTTAAGCAAGTGCATTTAATTAAAATAACAGATGATGTCTTGGCATGTTTAGTTAACAAGTATTATACTATTTTTGTTGGCGAAAATAGTATCAGTTAGGCTTTGTTGAATTGTCAGTGGCTGCAGTAACAGCTGATGTTTCTGTGGCATGCCATGTCTACACTGCACTTTATTATTCTGAAGGAAACAACTTCTTCAGTGGTTGGATGAATACATTACAGCTCCCAGCTGGTGTGACGTTCTGCAGCACAAACCGGGTGCACATCTTCTTTGTGATGAGATTAAATCTGCGTGCAATCTAATGTGCAACTGGCTGCTTCCTTTTCAAATGTGATGGCATTGCAGAAGAAACGTGATTTAGTAAAGGATGGGTGATAAACTTAAAAAAAAGGGACATCAGTGAAATGTATGTACATGTAGTAGTGTTGGCATGCCCATCAATGGGGGTCACCCATGTCCATCATGGTATGTGCAGACCGCTGTGTGTCAGTGACTGCACTTTGTATGAAAATATATCAGAATGAATAGAACAAAGAATTTGTTAAGAAGAACCAGCCCCCACCCTCATAAAAAAAACATAACAACACCTATAAGTAATTTTAGAGCGTTATAATTGACCTTTATCACAGTAGAAATGTGTTTTGATGTTGATATAACAGACATCATGTTATTTGTGTGACAGCAAGCAGACGAATCACAAAATGTGATTCTGTCACTTGTCATCTATCACAGTCTAATTCAGCTGAAATGTTACCAGACAGCCTCATGCCACTGCACTGACTGCTCTCCTTGTAGCTGTAATTGTGCTTGGAAAGCAGCATACAGTGAGTATGTACGCCCTCTGCTTCACTGTGTGTATCTTTAAGAGGAGGGGCCCGACCTTTTTTTATCAGGTTTATTGAGGCAATGAGAGGATATGTTAGAGAGGAGGGAGGGGCAGGAGGGGGGGGGGGGGGGGGGGGGGGGGGGGGGGGGGGGGTGTGGTGCGGGGCTGTGGAATGAAGTTTGGGGCTGTGGAGGTTTCACACACAGCTGAGAGAGAGAGAGAGAGAGAGAGAGAGAGAAAGAGAGAGCAGACATAGGACAGCACACGGGCTACCTCACTCCGAGAGGAAAGAGCTGACCTAGAGGGAAACTAGGAAGAGGCTAAAGGGAGGAGGAGTAGGAGAAGGAGAAGAATAGGGCGAAAGAGCCGGCATGGCCATGTACGAACCCGCCTACCTGCCTCCAAACGCAGAGGAACAAGACTTCATTCAAGCATATGAAAACGTCAGAGAGAAGTATAAAGGTAGGCACCGGCACTCACATCACAGAGATGACAGCAACAGTTATACGACTGCACATTCTGATAGAAGATATGCCCCCTGCACGTGTGTTTGTTTCTCATTTAACTCTCTATTTTTCACATTTATTGACTCTGCACAGGTGCAGGCATGTGACTGTTTGCACATGTACCTTGCTGTGTCTTTCATCACACTGGATGCTGGGTGTGTTGAGAGTGTGTTGTGCGTTTATTGGTGGGAAAGAGCGGCAGCCATGCACGCTGCATCTCTTGACTACTGAGTTTGTTATTGATTTGCGCACATGTTTGCCATCACTCCTCCATGCTGCCTGTGTGTGTGTGATTGTGCAGTTCCAGTGGATTTACACAAGGTCTTTCCTTTGATATGTGAGCACAGCAACAAACCCTTTGCTGCTGACCTCTGAACTTAGTGAGATTGGTTTGTCGTTCAAATCTGAGTGCTGCGCTGATTGTTATCCAGTATCAGTTCTCAACAGAGAACATGAACAGGTGCTGCTCAGCAACTGAGGATTTCTTTAATACTGTGCAGTGAGTTCATGCTCTTCCTCTTAAATTTTCATCCCATTTTACCCCTTTATCTCCTCAAGTGTGCGGCCCAGCATTTCTTATCTGGCTTAACTTGCATAGTTTTCCTCTTTTT
This sequence comes from Brachirus orientalis, assembly GCA_016785285.1. NCBI lineage: Eukaryota > Metazoa > Chordata > Actinopteri > Pleuronectiformes > Soleidae > Brachirus > Brachirus orientalis. The sequence goes on from JAFBJR010000425.1 coordinate 5,452,529, forward strand.
TGGATATGTCCATGTGGTACAGGAATTAGCTGAAGAAAAATGTTAAGGATGAAGTTGAAATCAATTTATCCCAACTCTTTTTTTTAGTCCATTTTTCTGTTTCACTTTCTCAGTCAGAGGTTGTCATCACAGTGGCTTGATTTCAAAGTTTGAACACATCTTACATGTTGATCATCTTTCTGTCGTCCTTTCACTACATTTTGTTCCAACAGAGCCTTAGGAAGAGGGAGAGTTTCGCCATAAATATTGCCCCAGTTTTCTTTTACTTTCATTATTTTTCCTGTCTTCATGCGAGATCCTAGCTAACTGGCTCATGTTGAATCAGCACAATTACATGTTTTTCTTTGTTGGTGGCTCTTTTTTTAAAGATATATCTTTTTTTTTTTTTAAAGCTTTACCCCTGTAAAAACCTGTTGAAATTATAATTTTTAGGTATGCATAATCCCCCCCAAAAAAACTTGCACTGACTAGGTTAAGGTCTCACTTGCAAAAAAATGTTAATATTAATGAGACCTGCTCATAAAATAATGGTTTAGTAAATAAGTTGTATTACCACTTATACAATTACCACTAACGAAGCTATTGCCAAATACAGTTACTGCACCAGTAGATTCTTGAGGCATTTTCATTGTATATCACTGGATTGTAACTGGAGCTCTGCACTGTTATTTGTTCAAACGATCTGTTTAAGGGGGTTTTGGCATCAATACTTTTGACAGCATGAAAGACTAAATGGAAAGTGGGATACCGACATGTTTTAAAAAGAATCATGAAGATGCCAGAAAAGGATGGAAGGGCAAAAACTTGGCTTAACAATAGTGGTGTCACATTTAATTACATAACGGCAACAGAAATTCTTTGTTATAATAGTGCATGGTTCTTTTCTTGTTTTTGTCAAGTCGCTGTACTTTTAGTGCTGTTTCTTAACCAGTAGATTAACAGGAAGCAGGAGCCGGCTTTGTGGCAGGTGTTTATTTTCCAGACGTTCCTCCGTGTTCCTGCCTCATCTGCACTGCTCTGAGGTTCGTGCCTTATTAAGGCACGCTGATGACACAGCCAATGAGTGAGCTGTCTGACTTTGATACACCCACTCCATAACAACCATGAAAAAATACCGGAGTACATGAGGGACTAGTTAATCTATACCAAAAATGAGTAAGTTGCACTGCAGTTTTGTAGGTTGTGTGAATAAATAGGTACCTGCAGGTATTGGGTGATGAAAGTGATAACTTTTCAGGTTAGTCAGCAGTATGTAGTCTGTAGTCTCATTCTTACTCTTGGAAAATACAAGCACACTGTCCTACATAGCTGTCCTTGCCCATTTTGTCCACACACTGACCTGGTTTTTGGTCTTTCCTCTCTCTACTACATATGAAGTGAGGACTGGAGTGATCAGTTATGAACTGACACCAATTTGAATGGTAACAGCAACATTTTGATATTATGTAAAACCTTTTGTGGATGCTAGAAAGATGGCTCATGGTATCACCAATGATCTGCCATGAAAGAACTAATTTGCTTGTGTAATTAGGAACACCTTTGAGATATTTAACACTTTCATTTATGGACCCTTGCTTATCTTAGGCAGTTAGTTGTTAATTGGTGGGAAGGTTCCATTCTGTGTTGGTGTTTTTGCATTTCCTTTAAATTTCACAAATTTTACCAAATGGGTTTAAAGTGATAATCAGTCAGCCTTCTCTCTCAGTGTTGCCTCATTGCCTGCTTTTAATTATACGTTGCTGAATGGTAAAGACCTGTACTTCTTCTAATGCAATTTGTGCAATAACAGCTGATGTCAATGTTGCTGGGGGACCACAGCAGGGGATTGCCCTGTTCATGTTGGATGGACTGCTGATGGGTGCACAACCATGGCTGGAATCCACTTTTTGCCCCAGAGTGTCCTGTAAGGCCCTGTCCTATGCCCCACAAGGCTTTAAATAACCCCCAAATATAGCAATGGCCATGTTCAGTCTGCCGATTGAACTGTTATTTTAAGCATGCTTCATCGTCGTTTAAGGGTCGTTTTCATTCCAGCTGCTCCTTGGCTGAAAATTGTTTAATATTTGTGAATTATTAAGGAGACTCTTTGATATGGAAGGCTTCAGTTGTCACAGTTAGCTCAACATACGTAGAAGAGCCATCTTTTTGAATGGTTATAGTGCCGCCTATTTACAGTGCATGTCTTTGTTTGCATGTCAGGTAATGGGTGTTATGAAACACTGTTTATGTGTCACACAATGTATGCAAAAAGGTACGCATGAATGCGGAAGTCATGTATACAGGATTTCAAACCCTGTTGAGTGTGTGTTTGTTTGAAGCTGACCCACTGTGTTTGGTCACCAAGCACACTGGGTTTTCCCATCACACATGCTTTGTGCGGATGCCAGTGATGTATTTTTATTTCCTGTCGTGCTGCCATGAAAAATGATCAGTTAGAAAAGTTGAGATAGCTTTCTGAGCTGTAAAGGATATTTGAGATGTGGCTCACATCTTTGTTCGGCATCTTTTTTTTCAGAGGCCTGTGTTTGCTGGCACCCACAGAATGGTGAGGGTTAACAACATGACGAGTAAAAACAATTGGTGCTCAAGTGCCCTTGAGAAAAGCACTTAACCTTCAACAAATAAATGTGGATGTAGTCTTTGTTCCAGGAATCCAGGAAATTGTACTTACTACTTACAAAAATATATATTTTTCTGTGTCTCTGGGCTACCACCAGTAGCTTTACTTTTTCTTTGCACTTGGTAATAAAGCTTCTGTCTCGTCATTATAAATGTATTATAAATATTATAAAATCCTATGACCAACACACACTGATTTGCTGCACCATACATCAAAAACATGCACAGTATACATGTTGCAAACTACCACTTTAATGCCAGTTAAATTCAGTTGGTCTTTTGCATATTCTGGGATTGCCACATTGCCTTACAATATTTTTTTTCAGTTGAAATCAACAATAAGAGGCATTTTAATTTAAATCTTAGTGATTTCTTATATTTCACATAATAAAGAAATTGACTGAAATTTTCCATGGTGGATTTCAATCTGTATTGCCTGTTATTTAATATCCCTGTTAGACTGATATTGCAGTTAGTCGTTGGCAGAAATTGAATATAGGCCACTGTCAAGTCAAGTCAGTTTCATTTATATACGTAGCCCATCATCACAAATGCATTTTGCCTCGAAGGGCTTTACACTCTGTACAGCAAGTGACACCCTCTATCCTTAGACCCTCACATCGAGTGAGGAAAACTCACAAAAAATGGGAGAAACCACAGAGGAGGGATCCCTCTTCCAGGGCGGATGGATGTGCAGCAGGTGTCACATGTACAGAGACAAGTTCAGCAGATTAAAAACAAAACATCAAAATTACAAAGGATGGTAACAGAGAAATACAGAATGTGAAACTGTAGAAAGTAATGGCGTATGTAATAGAAGCTAATGAAGAGACAGATTGTTGCAATAACTGTTAACCTTAGCTGCTAATAATATGAATGTAAGTGTTAACGGTGACGTGTGGGGGACGCGGCTGTGTGTTGTTCTCAGATGCAGGTTCATCCAGTGAGAGGGGAAACTTTGCTTCTCCCCGTCTGTCTCTGAGCACTGCTACTGTAAACACAAAACGCTGAATTCATATTGAGGTCAGCTGTGCACAGACGTCAGTGCCAGGTGAGAGGGTCATGGAAAGTGGACCGTTGGAAAAAACTGGCAGATGTGGCTTGTGTGGAGATGCAAACCGAAAAGGAAAATGTCTGTAGCAAAACCTTTCTGTTGATCCATTGGAGTGACACTTTAAACTCTCACAGTTTTTTTTTTTTCTCTGTGGAATATTTGTAAAGTGTAAGTGTTATTAGAATAGTGTGGGTTTTTTTTTTTTTTTCTTTTTGGTCATTTCATGTTTTTTATGCGCGTCAGCATCCTGTTGCCTGGGATAAAACAGCAGTGACACATGGCTCTGCAGCTCAGGTCAGAGGTTACTCTGAGGCAAGGCTTTATAAAAGTGACTGTGTAGGAAGTTTATCATATGAGAGAGAGAGTCTCTTGAGGGCTTTTAGTCCAATTTGTCAGCCCTCCTGTTAAACACTTAAAAATGTTATAGAACAGAAGCTGTTATTATTTAAGGCCTGAGGGGAGATTTATGAAAGAATATGTAATGAGGTGCACAATAATGACAATAGATACAAAAACATATGTTGCCATGCCAGTAAAAGCCAGTTTTAATTACCACTACCGAGGTATATATTTATCTAACAGTGTATACATCTGTTGGTTGTTTGTTTGTAAACACTGTTATGGAAAACCTACATTACAGATTGTCACGCAAACTTTGTGGAGCAATAGGATATTGGCTAAGTCGGCCTATATGTGCCAACTTAATTGCTGGGATATTGGAATGCTAAAAATAATTTCTGGGGTTAGACAGAGTTTACTGGAAGAGAAGAAGAAGAAGGCTAGTTCTTGCTAGTGCAAAATCTCTGTTGACTTTTTTGTATGTTTTGAGTCAGCTGGCTAATATTGGCTATTTTCAAACTGTCTGATCATTCATCTATTTAAGTAAAGGCAGGAAGTCTTTGGCACTGTTCCAGCCAAGTGTGTTGAACACCCTTTGTTATTTAGGTTTTTTTTTGATGCTGTCCAAATCTACCTGGAATTTTTTACTTCATGGACTTTGTATTTTAGATGTGCCGTCAGTGTTAACCTCCAAAGTTGAACCCTACATTTGGTCAAATCCAATTCAATTCCATGAATCACACTCCTGCCTAAATCTATGGCATTGCTGAGTGTTTGCTGAGATTTTTCTGTAGTTTTCTATGGATTCTATTGTATATGACAGCAGAATAATTGCAGTGTACCTGTGTTACTTATTGACAGCTGTCATATTCTGTATATGAAAAAGTAGCAACAGTGTTAGAAAACTTTGACTGCTGCTTTTTACACAAAGTGAGTGCTGGACTGTTCAAGCATTTAGCTTCTCTGATTTTCACAAGGACTAAAACACATGGCTTTTATGTCTCAGGTGGAAAGAAATGTGTGGAAAACACATTTGTGCCGAAAATAGTGAGGTTCTAACACCTGGGTTGCTTCTGACAAAACACTCTCTTGTACTGCAGTGCAGGTCTGGGACGGTTTATTAGCCTCAGTAATAGTCTGGGATTGTGGCTTCAAGGCTCACATTTACAGGGAAAACAATCACAGGCGCAAACACACATGCTACTGCTGTTGCAAAATATTACTGTAACTAAAACAAAGGAGGAACACCACCACCAAATGAGGGAGAATACCCCCCCCCCAATTTTCAAAGCCTCCAAACAATGATCTGTAGAAATAGTTTCTGAATCTTTGTTAATAAAAACAATATATTTGTATGAAGAAAAAAAAAGACTAAATGGATTTTTCTTAAAAAGAGATCCATTTGTTTACCCATTGTTTTAGTAGTCTGGTTCCACGGAAAGTAGATTCACACCAAACATGGATCAAAAGTGTTGTGAAAATATGCAAAAAGATTTCACTTCCTTGTTTAGATTTGAAGATTTCAACTTGAGCAAAATAGCCCCCACCTCTTCTTCTCTTTTCCAGAAGAAGTCAGGGGGTGAGAAGTGAAGAGGGCAGATATTTGCGGTTTGTGTTAACCTGCGTCGCTGATGTAAGTAACGTAGGCAAACATAAACCTTATAACATAATCTTGCAGCCTACTGTGTGAGTAACGTGATGCAAATATTTGCTTTGTGTTGCATCTGAGGCCGCCTTTACAGCAATCAGAGATTATTTAAATTTATAAAATAAAACTCAGCTATTCAAACTCTCTTACTAAATGTTCAGTATTGGAATGTCTTTAAACTATACATCCCATGTTATGTTATTCATACAGTTTGTGTTTTTTTTTCATGTGCCTGTCACTATAGGTATAAAAATTCAGAACTAGTCATTTTAAGTGCAAACAAAACCTTTTTTATCTTTATCTTTATTTAAGCGTGTATGTTTACCTTGAATTAAATTTTTTACATTTACTTTTTTGACCATATTCCCCATTTTGCCACTGAAAGAGAGACTTGGAGAGCACTGACAGAGTGTGAGCTGTTTTACACACACTTACAGTAATCGAAGTACCATCTGTTTCTCTGTCGCAGGAATTAACAGAAATCTGCTTGTCCACTGTGAAGGAGCACTCTGTTGAGGGAAGACAAGAACTTTTTGATAGAGCTAGAGTAATTTTATTCATATTGAACATCATCCAGATTCCTCTGGAAGCCAGAGGCAAGTGGGAATATTTCAGATTTATTGCCAGTAGGACCTAAATAGACTTTAGAGTTATTACACTCAAAGTGAGTAATACAGTAATGGAATCACCCCTTTCCACACAAGTCAATGTGTGATGTTGTGTATTAAGACAGACCGTGATGAAGGGTGGCCGTGCATTTATGAGTCAGCCCTTTCATTTCCTGTCATTGAGTCAATGAGTTTATTGCTGGTCAGTGGTATTCAAGGCAACCGGAGCCGGTCGGTGTGACAGTCACCACACAGGCCAGGAATGTTACAGCAGGTCACCTCACACAGCTGACGGTGGGGGGAATTTGCCCCACGTGCCCACGCTCTCACACATGCAAACACACACATTAGGTTCCTAACCCCTCCTTCCACATGCTCACATTATTGACGGCAAACATGACTGAAGGAACAACTTGTTACATTCGTCTCTGTTAGCAGATCACTTGATCTCATTTGGCCTCAGACGCCAAAGAAGGATCAGCGATGCCTGTTTGCAGCTTTGAATACCTTCCACGCTCATATTCCTTTGGGCTTCGGCTGAAGATACAGTTAGAAACTGCCTTATATGGTGGGACTGTATCACCAGAAAGAGTCAGATAAACTGGCATTACATAAAGAGAAAACTAAACAGTGCCTCTCATGTGTTTCTGTGTCCATTGATCCCTGGGTCTCACGGGTGTGGTCCCACTCTCTTCTGCCACAGGTCAAACAACTCTGGAAAAAAAACTGCCTGTTGTTTGTTTTCTTATCTCAAAGTTCAAATCACTGCTAATTGTGTCCTTCCTGTAGTGCTGTAGCTGCACTTTGACACAGCTAAACTCAGTTGTGGCTTTGAAGCAACTTTAAACCTGGTTATATTAGAAATGTAATATTGTAATATTTCATGAAATTGTTACAACTGCTGTCACAGTTAAGGTTAAGGAGTATGATTGATGTGTAGCAGGACTACAGAAGCTTACGTTGGTATATGTTATAGTAAATCGTTAGTCTCTGGCTTTAACATTATACCAGAATTCACAGCTGAGAGGTAAGGACTGATGGTCATTCACCTGATATGACATCTACTTACTGAGGTGGTGCCCGCATTACATGAAGCTGTGCTAAGGCCAGTGTTGCACCATTCAATTATGTTAAACTAATCTGTAAATGTACAGTACAGCACATCATCACTAGGATGATAAGCCTTAGAGCATGGTTTCTCAAACTGTGGTACATGTACCACCAGTGGAACACAAGCATCCTGGGTAAACCAGGGTTAGTGATCGGAGCGGAGCTGAAGAATTTTGACTGGACTGCATAGAAAATGAAACTCATAATAATGATACATTAAAAAAATTAGAGTCACCTTATCTCTCGCTCCATCTTAATCTAATTTTGCTGTAACAGTGTCTGAAACATACAGTATATGAGAGGAGGATGGTGAGAGAGCAAATGATCTTATTGGGAATAAATCTCCCTCCTTTGAAAAGTCCGCAGCTGACTTTGCTCAGCTTATTTATACTACACCACTATAGTTTAACTCTGTTGATATTGGTGTTACTTGGTATAAAAAGTTTGAGAAGCATTGCTAGAGTATTTCACGAGAAAGCAAGAAATGCAAAGACAGCCATGTCCCTAAAAACTGTGTCTAGTAAAATTGTTTTGGGCCCATTTACCATTGTTGCAGTACTTGCTGAATAAAGAGATCTGACATATAGTTTTAACTGTGTCTTTTGAGTGACTTACATTATGAGTGTATTGGAATTGAGACATACATGTTATTATCAATATTTAGAAAGCTGAAAGCTGCGTGGGACAATTGGTGTCCATCTCCCAGGCATGCAGGACAGAAGTTTCACAGACCATACGAAGAGCAGAGTTTTACGGCCTGTAGCCAGAGTGGCGCCTCCAGGAGAAACTCCCTGTCATGCATAGCAGAGACAGAAAAAGATGATGAGGCACTCAGAGAGTGTGGGAGAGAGACACGATTGGAAAGAGAGATGGAGTGCTGATATGAAACTGAGACAAGTGATAGATTGAAAGCAGAAATTAAGAGGAAGCAAAAGCAGAGCTTATTGGAGAGGAATGGTGCACTCCTCTCTTGCTCTTAGCATTAAACAGGTACTGTAGTTGGTTTTATTCTCAATAGTGGTTTGTTAGATGAAAGGATGTACTGTATAGTAAGATGAGACTGGTAGAGACCTTCTGTCAATAAGAATAGAGAGAGTCACTTGCTGTATAGACGGTAAATCTCTTCAAGTCAAATTGTGTTTGTTCAGAGGATTATTCTTTGTCAGGGAAAGAGGTTTTACTGACGTAATTTAGGTTAGATTTAATTTTCTTTTAATATTTTATTTTTTGTGTCTACAAAAGTAAACCCAATTCTAACCCCAACCCTAAAACCAAGTCTTAACCCTGAAAAAGCCATTTTAAGCGGCCAAAATGTCCTCACTTTGTAGGAATTATACGAATTTTGGTCCTCACTCTGCAGCAAGTACAAGAACACACATTCACACACTGCCAGAATTAATACAACACATTTAGTGAATATCTTATGGAATAAGACATGCTTCATTTATTAAGTATGCTGAGTAATAAATGCAACTGACCTATTTAACTGAACTCTGTACTATTTTCTTGTATTTGAAAATGAGATTAATAAACATGTAGTTCTTTCTTGGCTACTCTTGACCTGATAGTGTCACAATATGTAGTTTCCTGCCAACTCTTTTCAACTCAGTTGGTAAGCACAGCCCCTAGTGGATCTTTGTCCTCATAACAACAGCCCCCATAAAACAAAGAAAAAGTAAACAGAAGAACTGACTTTTACTGAAATCCATAAACATAAAAAAGCTTCAAGCTGATGTACTGGACCTCAGGGACAGTAGCTGAAAAAGATGATGATTCGGTTGTTTCCTGCTAAACATGCTTGTGGTGAGCATAGGAATCCTCATCCATCATTTATTTAATGAAACCATGGATCAGTTCTTTCTCAGTACCCTAAATAAAGCTGAAATGACAGCATCCCTTTCGGTGATGATACACTTCAACCAACTAACTCTAAAAGCCAGTGAGTCAGAGAGGGGGTGGCGGACCTTAGGGCCCCCATTTTACTCCCTGTCCACTGTGGAAAGTGTTTCACTTTAATCACACCACCTTTTCCCTGCCTCTGAAAATAGGATGTGAGTTAGAGCAGAACCTTCCAGTGTCGACCTCACTGGTTTACTGTAATTTATCCAAATCTCAAAACAGGAGGCTCTTTACAAGGAGCAGCCCTCACACAAGTTTAGAGCCCCTCTGGTCCTGGTTTTAGGTCCTGATGTGTGGAGAATGTAGGAGGAAACCTGTATGGGTCATTTGTTTCTCATCTGTCTTAATTCCCAGAATTCCTCACCAGTCTTGAGTGTATCAGCATGGCAGGAAAATCAGCAGGGAGGTCGTAACAGCTCCTTGACCTTTGCCTGTCAGCTAAAAAATCTCATCTCCTACGCATTGTTTTTCAGACTTATACACAAATAACACATGGGACTGTAAAATATTGCAGAAAAAATGATCATGCAGTAAACTAAGTGATGGTGTATGAGTGAAAGCAAGTTGATATTTGTAGATTTTCAAAATAAAAAGGCAGGGTTCAGCCAATGGCCATTATGGTGTTGAACCCAAGCTGCTCATTTATTTATATGGTAACCCATTTTCTTATCCATACAATACAGTATTTGCAAAACATAAATAAAACAGAATGCAATCTCTCTCTCTTACATACAGCAGATATTAAAAATCACTAGCATGTTTTTCTTTTTCAGTCTTCCCAAGCATGAATGATCAGTATCCTACACACCCCACCCTTCCCAAAAGTCCATGATGATGTCCTGTATTCAGTCCATTGGCTCACACAGGCTTACACAGCAGGGAGGCTTCTTTTCTGCTGACTGCTGTTTTTGGCTCTAAGCGAGTACATTGGGGTGGAGATTTGAGTGGCTGCGTGACCTCAGGCAGGTGGAATGTTTTGTCTGGATGCTGCATCACGGCTACCAGTCTGAGGGGTTGCGAGCAACTGAGCTGAGAGCTGGCAAGGCGGTAGAGCATCAGGAAACAGGGTTAGAATACTTTGTGACGGAACAATGATACTTCACAGAAATCGTATTTGTTTACGGCTTCGAGTATGAGCTGTGAACACATGCAAAAAATTCAAAAGTGTCTTCAAAAATATTTAAATGCCTACAGAATGGATAGGGCAAAATTAATGACTGAACTGTTTTCAGACATACTGTAGCACACACACACTGATACAGCTGACCGAGGCAGTGCAGTGATGGACAGGCAGGAATTGCGCAAGAGGCCTAATCTAGCTGCAGTGATAAACCCATCAGTGATGCAGTGAAAGTTGACTTTGACTGTCAGCGGGAGGTTAAGAGAAGGTCCCCTCAGCAGGCCCTTAACAAAGACACCTCAGCAATTTACAGCCTGCCTGGCTGTAATTAAACTCTTGTGTAGATTGGCAGAATCCTGCTTTAAGCCTGTGCTGTACTTGTAAACTGCACACAGGCTCTGAGTGGAGCAGCATGACAAAAGCCTTGCTCATAACTCACATTCTTCCAAACACCTAGTTATGAAATGTTGCTGCTGGTTGAAAGACTCATCCCTGTAACCTTGAACAGCTGAAGAGTTAGTGTTTGACATTGTAGGCCGTGTTTGTTGCCATATGTAACCATATGAACAGCTGCAGGTCTGCGGTTTGTTTTTACATCTCAGCTAAACATTTGAAATGGACACGAGAAGAAAAAAAAAATGCCTGCGCATTCCAAATGTCAGGCAAAGGGCAAAAGTTAAATAAGGACTTAAGAATATACAACAATTATTGTGTGTTTTTCCATGTTACCACATCCCTTTTAAAATCAAAAAAGTTTTGTAAAATTCATTCATTCATATTCATTTTCACCTAAATTCTTTCCCTCCAGAATAGACATTTACTGTATATTCCATAGGTAGCGAATAGTCTTCCACTAAGTATGCTGTGTTTTACCACTACATTTGTACAGTAGGTATTCAGTTGTTGCAATATGCAGTTTCACCCCTAGATGCTGCTAAATCCTATTCACTTAGAAAAATACCTGAGCTTACTTGAGTTTGGTTAACATGGACGTTGTCGCCACCAAACTTTGTATTTAGTCCTTTTTTAAATTACGTTCCCCTCAGACTAAGAATTTAATTTAATGATGTAAATGCGTCATTGGTCTGAAGTATATAATATGTTCTGTGTTCAAATTAATTTTTGGTAGTGTTTGTACTTAAACATTGGTATGTTTGTACACGCAACAAACCAGTAAGTGTAACCTTTTCCATTCCTTCTAAAATCCAGGTGTCGTTGGTGGTTTGCAAAGTTTTTCCTAGGTTGTGAAAAACAGCGCTTCTCTGCAGAAGTATAGTCAGTGTAGAAAATGCTTGTATAGTTCTTCGTTTTAAAGATTTTAATTTAAACACCTTTTACTCTATTATTTGGCTGGAACATGTCCTTAATGGAACAGGCCACACTGACAAGACTCGGCCATGGAAAGACACGGATGGACACAGGTCTGAACAAGCAGAAACAAAACACAGCAAACGCGAAACAAAAATCTGGCTCCTTTTTTAAACTCACATGTCATAAAAATATTGAAACTACTCAGAGATCACTGCTGCAGCTACTTCTAACAGGTGTGCACTCTTAAAAAAGCCCTCTGTCTCTCTCTCACACACACACACACATGCTCATACTGTACACATGACTGAATTCTGAATTACTACACTACATTTTCCTGTAGCCCAAAAAAAGCATCAGTTGTTTCCTTCAGACGTTGTCTATGGCTTTTTATCCATAAATCAAATAGCTCTGCAACAAGTTAGCCGGCTGTCTGACTGAAAAAAAAAATAAAAAAATTCTGCATTGATTTGCCATCATGTAGTCTGTTAGATTTTGATTTGGTAGAGTTTAATCAGTTTTATGTGGCTTTGACTGCAGCCTGTGCTTCAATGAACTGGCGGGACTTCTTTTGGTGACAAGGAGGCATTATGTGAATGCTTACAGAGCAAGTTAGCCAGACACTTGGTACAAAGGAAGAATTGTTTTTGGAAGAATAGTCACACAAAACAGAAATCGTTGAATGGCTGAACGACGTTTGTCTGTTTAATTTTTATTTATTTATTTATTTTTTTCTCCTCATCAAATTTTATGACATAATCCGAGGAGTCTAATATCTGTAGTAGAATTTGAACCAAATGAGGGAACATTGAGGAGCATTTAGCAGCTAAAGAGCCAGATATTGTATTTCCCACGCAGTAGTAGGTGGAGACCAAAGCAGAGTAAGAGCTGTCATTAGACGTGATTAAATTCTCGACGCAGCCTGCGGTATGATTGGAAAGAATAGAAACATTGTCCGCTCTCTGATGGACGTGTAAATGAACACTTCCTCACTAACACATTTGTCATAAAAACTGACATAATAAAATATCAGTGGTGTGTAGAATCCGGCGGCAAGTTAACCAATCCAGTTCAACTGTACATCAGGGATAAATAAAATATAGAAATATAAGACCTAGAAATTAAGCAATAAAACAATAAAATACCTCTAGAAAATATAAAAACACAAGTAAACATAATAGTTATACAAAAAACAAAATCCTTCCTGATGTCTTGTCCATCGAATAGAGTTACTGATAGCCAATCCACTCTTTATCCCAAATTCCTGGTTTCTAGCAGCAGTTTAACTCCATGATTGGCCAAGGTAAAGGTGCAGTGACTGAGTGAGAAGTTGTCTTTCATGAGAAAGTAGGCAGAGGAAGAAGAGGAGGGGCCAAGGGAGGAGTGTGGATTCCTACACACAAAATGTTTGTATGTATGAGTATGTGGGTGTGCAACTGACTGTAAGGAAGCAGGTTTATGTGTGCACATGGTGTGTCACAGGAACCAAAACACTGCAGCGTCCTGGTCAGAGGACTTGCAGGGGGACAGAAAGAAAGTGGCCAGAGAGAGATGGGACAGACTTTCATTTTTTAAAACAGATCAGACTCGGACTGAGAATTACCTCTGTCATCACTGCCAACGAGAGAAAGGAAAGTCTTCAGTCCTCATCAATATTTGCAGCATTCTCTGTCATCACTCTTCACGCGGAGACCAGTAAATCACAATGGACAACCCCAGGTCTATTCAAAACGAGATAACATCTCTGAAAGGTATTTCTTCATTCTGATTTTAATTTTCAGATTCACAAATTTGTTTTCTTGACTTTGTATTATGTGGAATTCACATGAAATGAACTGGCCGGACAGTAAAGAATGAAGGGGCGCAGGTTATTGTATTACTGTGTCTGTGGTAGACCGGAAGGGGTGTCTGACTCTGGTATTGTTTAAGGAAGCAGCAGAAGCTCACAACATCCTCAGCTCGGACACTTTGAACTCTGCTTCTGGATTTTATTCCCTATACAAAAGAACGTTTAAGTTAAAAGTAACTGTGGATAGAAGCAGAGGAGAAGCTCGCCTTTGTGTTGGATTTCTGTCTCCTACCTGTGCACTGTTGTTAAAAAGAACCTATATCACTCATTGTACCCCGTTTTGTGCAAGGAGACAAATACTGACTGTGACTGAATAGTATGTTAGTTCACTGATGTGTGCACTGATCTCCCATTTGCCATGCAAACACTTCCATGCAAAGTTGAACATCTAAGCTGAAGTTAGACATGGTATAGCACATAATGCATGGGCAGCTCTACCTTGACTTACCTCTAACTGTGTGTCAGCATGTGTGCGGCAGGTGGATGCAGCACAAATTCTCTCCATTTTCACATAAAACATAATAGATAAATATAAAATAGATCAAAAGAGTGATGTAATAAACACAGCAATTGGTGTAACTGGTATGAGTTGGCGTATTTCTTTTAACAGCTTTTAACCCAGACATACAGTACAGTTTGTGCATTCATGCCAGGACTACACAAGCAGACATACAGGAGTCAAATGGGCAAAACCATTAAAGTCATGTGTCATATGTGCAGATCCAAATATAATGTAACAGAAAGCTAGAATACCACCTTAAAAAAGGCTGCTCATGCAGAGAAGAACCCTTTTCTGGTAGTGTATAAATGATAAAGACTATAAGAGTAGGACAGCTATGTCCTACTCTTATATGTCAAAGGTGGTCATATTGATTTTCTTGATCACCCTGCTAACTTAACACACAGATGCCTGACATCAAGAGTCAACTCTTTTTTTTTCCTTCTTTTTTTGAATCCCAGAATTAAAGAATCAGCAGATAGTGAGAGATGCTGGGCAGTATTTGTCATCAGAATGCCAGAGATGATTTCATTAATGTTCACTAGAGTCTCAAAATAAACTATTCCGTTATTACAGTCATGAAGCTGTCTGACACTTTGGTGTTTCCTGGTGCGTGTGTGAGTCTTCACACAGTAGCCACTCAAAGGAAACTATATATTGGATCTCACCACGGTGCAAAAGTTAGACGGGGACTACGAGCAACTTGAGTTCGGGGGCACTCAGGTCTCTTGAATTCTCTTGAGCCACATAATATTACATTCGTCTAGCCGTGTGCATCAGTGCACGCGTGTGGGCAAGGCCTGTCATATTTACAGTGTGTCTCTCTCATTAGCTCTCTGTGTATCATCATCTCATCACTGATTTGATTCCTGTATGAGCTGTTCTTCCTCAGGGGAGATCTGCAGCCAAGTGAAAACCCCAGAGGCCTTTCTCTGCCTTACCTTGTAACATTGTGTATATCCACAGACAGCTGCTGTGCACATTTGGAGATGAGCTTTAGCATCCTACTATCACACTGCAAACCATTCATCACTAAACAGGACTACATTTAATACAACATTTAAAACAATGGAAAAATGCTTTTAAGAAATCATTTATTGCTGTAACAATAAATGTTAAACTCTATTTATGACTTTATTATATAGATTGCATTAATGACATGAGAAACACCACCATTTTTAGATTGTGTACAATGTGATGTATTTATTGGAAAGGAAAAGATTCATCTTTATTTATTACAGCAAACAGAGACACACACTTTGCCAATGACAAACTGAACAATGTGTCATTAACGCTGTCTCCTATCCTGTTTGTTCCTGCAACATGCTGTACTGAACATCACAGTGACTACAAATATATGAGATAATATTTGTATATATAGGACCAAGTCAAAAAGGCCGAGTGCCCTTCAGGTCATCTGCTACACTGTGACGTGAGCAACAGGGCGAGGTCCTCTTGTTTTTGTGTGTGCAGCTTTGTCACTATTGTCTGAGTGAAATACCATTTGCTGTGGAGGAAATATTGTTGGAACTGCAATTGTGTCTCTATTGCAATAACTGAGTTATTTGGGGAGGAAATTTTTTTTTTGAATACTGTATGAGGCGCACGATGGTGGATTTCAGGCTCCCTCATCTTTTAGCCATTATAAAAAGTAATTCTTTTTCCTTTCAGGCATAGGCTTTCCTGTTCAGTTACCACTGTCAGTCCCACACAATGTATACATAACATCCCTTCCTAATCAGAGTAAAATCAGGGATTACCTGACCCGATTGTAGGTATTTGTGGTAGTTACTACTCATGCAGACCTTTTGCCTGTCTTACTGCCTTCATTTCCTGTTTCTGTGCCCCTGGCCAAAGAATTTCAGGCCTTCTATCGCCATTTCCGACCTGAAGAGTGCTCTTACGTGCACTCAGTTTCCTTCTGTCATATTTTACTGCACCACTGTTTCCTGACCAAGAGAATCATTGGCAAAGGTGACACACTGTACTATTTGTCATGTCTGCAGTGATGTAAGTTAAACAGAGGGTAAGGCACAAGGGGTTTCCAGGTTATTGTATAACAAGTGAGTCTCATGCACATTTGAATGTTTTCCAGCCTGGCTGTTTACCTCAAACATAATAGAGATGACTGTCTTTGTTCTTCTGGACTTGTCACACTATCCTGACAGTGATGAAGGTCTTATAATGTCACATCTCACATTCAAACCACAAAAATGTTATGAACACAGGCATTATTTTTCGTAAGTGTGTCATGTGGTGACGTTTACAGTTCCACGTAAAATGAGCTCTCTTTAAAGTGCTACTTGCTGAGGTGTCATCATGGTGCATTCGTGTGAACAGTGAGCAGTGCCAGTAACACACTGGCTGGTTCCATTATCTCCAGTTTGCTGATTACAGAGGGAAACTTTTTGCATTTAGGACAGTTTAAGGCCTGTGTTTGCTGCAGGAGATGAGGAGGTTGAGGACCACTGTTTGGGATAATGATGAGTGCATGACTCATTTTACAGCAGTGTAAGCTACTACACCCTCAGTGTCATTTATTTACCTGCCAGTGTGGTCCTTTGCAGTTCTCTGTCTAGTTTGTTTGTACATAAGACGAGGAGGTTGTGGAATTCTTTGTTTCTATATCTGAATTGAACACAATGGGTTGTGTTGTTGTGTGTTTGGTTGCTTTTTGTGATTCCAGTTTGTCATGTCTGGATTTTCTTTTCTTGCTGTGTAGTTGTTTCTCTGTTCTGGTGTTTAGTAACTCGAGTAACACCCATAGTGTAACACCTTCTGGTTAAGATCCCATTATGTGAGGGCTGTGATAAAAAAGGGTCTATAGCACCTCATGGCTAGAGTTCCCAACAGTTCATTTATGGATAAAATCTGCCAGATTGTCAAATTTCATCAAATTTGTCTTTTCACTGACTATAACAAAAATTAATAGCAAATTGTTAAATACAGACATGGTTTAAATTGGGTGTTTTTATGCAAGTCAAGGTATGAAGGAAGTGTTTGATACTAATCAGTAAACTTAGTTATTAATATGCTTCATAACATTTTGTTTGACATGTTTGAGCAGCACCCTTTTCCAAAACTAAACCAGTAACAAGCAACCCAAATTTGTTTTTGTATTTTCACTGCAATAGTCATAATAACTACCGTAGTTTACTCAGCTGCA